>JAKSZP010004053.1:0-195711 GCA_022478985.1 Massospora cicadina | reverse complement strand
AATGTAATTTGTTGTCCATGGAACGTAGTGGGAGCATTCTTCAGCCTGAAAGGCATTACACGATATTGGAAAATGCCGCACTTTGTCCAGATCACTGTTAACCATTCCTGCCCTTCCATTACCCAAATTTGGTTGAAGGCGTTCACCAGATCCAGCTTAGAGAACACACGGGATTTGGCGATTGCCTGATTGAATATCTGCTCCAGAGGCAATGGGTAGGGATCAGTAACTATTATTTTATTCAGATGACCATAATCCACGCAGGGATGGAGAGAACCATCCGCCTTTTTGGTGAAGACAATGGGGGAGGCGACGGGTGAGGTCTCCTTGAACAACCAACCTTTTTTCAACATATCGTCCAACCAGGTATTAAGTGCAACTTCTTCCTCTGCTGTATGGGGATACAACGGACAGTTGATGTTCACCAACTCCACGGTTGTTCAAAACCCACAATTGAACCTGGTGTGTTTAGGAAGGCGTTCCGCCTTTTACATGTCAAAGATTCTTCAATAGTGCATTAAACTTTTGGGGAAATTGGCCGGGATGCCCGCAGAAGTGACCAGGGTAGTGATAGAGCTGATTTTATGTTTCTTCTTGAGGGTGTCAATCAGAGGGAATTCTCTCTCCAAATGATTATTAGTAAATGACAACGTATTAGACTCTAAATGACTTTTCACATGTTGTCAACGCCACCACCCCACACCTAGGATCACCAGAAACACCAAGTTTGGCATAGCCAAAAAGCGATCACAAAAGCTGAATTAATGGATTGAAAAAGGTACCATTCAGCAAATGACATATGAGGGCTGATAAGCAGATGAGGCCACCATCACTGAGGAGCCCACATCCATTTCCAGTTTTGATTGTTGCGCCAACTCAACACTCATGAAATTTCCCGCGGCTCCAGTATCCACCAGGGCCTCAAAGGAGATTTGATGGGAGCCAACACTAATCTTTATGGTTACTAAGAAAAAGCGTAGTTCTCCTTATTGGTAGTTGTGGATGAGTCCAGTGATACCGACGAGATGGTGGTGGGGTCAGGGGAAACCACTGGGCAAATAGCCGCGGCGACTATGGGGTATGGTTTTGGAGTTTTGAGTGTGGCTGGACTAATGTGATAAGAGATAATCTTCTTTACAACTTGCTTCAGTTGGAAGGAAGGAACCATTGCTGCGCCAATACACGTGATAAAGGCGGAAATGATTAAGGATAATGGTTGGTCAATTATGTCAGGCGAACAGCAAGTAAGAAGTAGACTGGCCTGCCATCCAGGATGCTAGAGAACTTGAATGGCAAACCAGATTGCCTGAGGCACTGCTGCTAATACGAAGTATATATGAAACCAGAAAGAAGTTCCACCAATAACTGCTGGTGAGCCAGAATCTTATACAGGCACATAATACAGTACCAGATGCTCATGGCCATTAACCCTAAGGGGTGCAAGAATAATGGCGGATAAGGTGGCTAATTTATAACATATAAAAAAACTAAATTTTGGGAAAGGTTTTTTTAATGGCAAATTTTATGGAAGAAAAATTGACCAACAATTTTTCAGTGCGATGTGACTAATTGAATAGTAGTCATTTTGGGGGAAACAAAAGCTGGGATTGGGTCCCACAAAATGAACTAACTGGCGAATTATTTGGGAATGGCAGGTTAGTTCACTGGAAACTGACATCAAAAAATTTGGTGGTGGGCTGATTCACTGTCAGTTTGACCTCAAATGTCCAAACCAAAGCTCAGCTATGTTTCTGACAGTTGGCGTGACAGCGTTTAGCCTGACAAGCAGCGGGAATCCCCCAAGGCCACTCCACATAGGGGTGGACCCATTTTGTTGGGAACAGGTTCAGGACGCCCAACCCACCCGTGCTCAGTCACTGAACTGTTCATTCAGTCCATGGCATGGCATCAGGCGCAACACACAATTTGTCAGCAGGAAGCTTCAGAGCCTCGTTGATGGTGTCCGGTGCTATTACCTGCCCATTGGGGGTGATGCCTGACAGATTTGTGAGGGGGGAATTTGCTTGATCATCATGTTAACCAAATTGCACCCGTTGAGCATCCTGGCTGATAAATCAGTCTTCATACCTTTTTGATCATTTAAAATCTGAGCATCGGGCTGATTGCCTCTCAATTTGGTTATGATTGATTTCATTTCAGTGATCTCGGCGCAGATTTCTCTTATTCCCCATAGCAGTTCTACCAAGGAGAGTGTGGGTACAAGAAGTGGTATCCGAAGTAGGAGAGCTGTTACCCAGCGCTCATCTACCATGTGAGCGAGATCGCCCTGATTAATGAGAGGTACAACCATCCTCTTTGGTGCATTCTTGCTTGGTAATGGGAAAATGGCCTGATCAACACTCAGAGGACGTTCCTCAGGACTTACAATCAACTTCTATTGTGTCATTCTATCTCAAGGATATTATTGCAGTGGACAATAATTGGAAGACTCTCAGCGAGAAGAGTAAAGATCTGAGTGGGGATTTAGGGACAAAGGAACCACAATCAGGGATAGCTGCCAAGCATTTGTTGGGCTGAGAGAGACTGTCACCAGGGTGTCTTAACAAAGATTGGGTGTATAAGAATATAGGGAACAAATCCCTATAAGTACAACTTCAAGAGTATTTAATCGGAAATACTGGCTGAGAGTTGGCCCAGAAATAGTTCAATCTCATTCACAGATAATAGTCTCCCTACTACTATCAATTTATAATATATTCTACACAATGCAACAAAGTGCATGAGGAAATTGAACACGTGTAATAAAAAGGTTACTGGGTTGACGGCCAAAAATCAAACTAGAGTAAATTTTTACATATGTATTCTGATGCAAAATATTTTAGCCAACCTGAAAATATAGTATCTGAATTTTATTCAAAACCATGGTCTATTACATTAATTATATGTTTCACTAAACATACCCTGTAAAGGCCACTTTTTGGAGTTAAATCTCAGCTTAATCTCCTGTACAAACAGCTTACCTAGGTAATACTTCCAAATTATAGACTGGAAACTAACTTTTATCAGATTAGTTTTATGCCATTAAATAAATGAAGTTTGACTATAACAATTATCAAAAACTCCTAAAGTTTTCACAGTTGGGAGTTTTGCACTATTGCAAAAAATAAGATAAAGAAAATATAAAAACTTTTTTGGGTCTTTTGGGTCATAATGTTCCTATCCTATTTAAACTATAATTTTCAAAATTATCAATAGTATAACATACTGAGCCGTTATCAGAAGCAATTAACATAAGATATCAATTTGGATTGATTAGAGTGAGTGTCAAAGCTTAAGTTTTCACAAGGAAATAAGGATTAAGTCAATTAAATCTTTCATTTGATATCTGTTTAACGCAAATTTTTTTATACAGTATGAAAACCCTTTTTAAGAAAATAAACCTATATGAAGAAAGTATATAAACCTGCTTTCCATCTTTATACTGCCTTTATGCATTTGGTATCACTCCAATATCAACATCTAAATTTTATATACTTGAATCATACAATAACTTAAGTTTACACGAAAAGTTGGCGGTGACTATTTTCACAATGAAACTGAAAAATTTAAGGTTCATAAAGTGTCCCAAAGATTCTTTTACTTATATGGAGAACTTCTCAAAGTTTCAGACAATGCTAACCAATAAAGATACTTACATTAATCATTCTAAATAAGGCTATATAATTAAACTATATGAGGTGTGTTGACATAGGAAAAATACAACATGCCAAGAGACCTTAAGATGTAGATTAGATAATTATATTGTTTACTTTTGAAATAGTGTTATAAACATATAAAGGATAATTAAAAGACATTATAGAAGAGAAGGGTAATTATTATAGACTTAGATTTCACGTTCTATATTGGCTGTGAAAACATCATTCTATGTGAATTTTGTACCTATTATGTCACTTAGGTTTTTATATATGAGAGGTAAGGTAACCTAAGTATAAGCACGACTAAGATATGATAAATAGGTGTTAGCTGTTTGAGAAAGCAGAATAATTAAAAATAAGAATAAGTTAAGCCATAAATGATTTTAGTGACTTATTAAATTGGTATCAAGCTCTTATCTAATGACAATATTATTAATTAAATGGATGTACTTCTAATTAGACCTAAATATTACTTAATCATATGGACCTTGTAATACTTTTAGTAGAAATTTTTTTATTTATATTAAAGCCTAAAGGACATAATGTACATATTAGCTTAGAATACAACATCTATAGTTTGCCATAGGAATTTAATATAATTTGCTAGTGAATAAAATACATTAGCTTTTAAAATATATTTATAACCATATGTAAACTTTGTTTTTAGCTGTAGTCAAAATAAATAGTAAAATAGTTTTAACACACTGGGTCTTTTTATAATCTTATAGAATTAAGAAACAAAACCTAACTTTAGTATTTAGTCGTAAATAAGCTTTTTTTTAACTTAGTAAGCAGTTACAAAGGATAAATATTTAGCCACCAAACTAAATGTATTAGTTATTCTCTTAATTTTATTCCATTAGTAGACTGACATATCAAATAAGACTAGTTTAAGTATTATTTACAAACAAAATAGGCAGGTCGCTATCTAGATTGGTTTTTCAGCTTTTGTGATTGCTATATATTTGTCATAAGATCTTCTAGCCTTAACTTTTGTATACCCAAGGTTCAATACTTTGTTATCTATGATCTATATATTATTCTAGTCTTGAAGAAAGCCTTTTTATAGCTTATTCAATTTATGATCTAAAACTCTAATTATATGGAAATCATTTTAGTGGTAGATGGGCTAGATAGCTTTTTGCTTTTAATACCAGTTATATACATGATGTTCACTATGATTGTCTGAGCATATATAATATCAAATAAAATATCTAAGTCTACCCTAATTTTTTATTTAGAGGAGCGCCTTTAGCTTTCTGAATCCTGAAGATAAGTTGTGAAATTGTATACCAAATCATCAGGGCATTAATCCCTAGGGCAATTAAGATTATAATACTTTATAAATATATAAAAAATATATAAATTGTCCTAATCTATCTGAAATCTCCTCAATGTAGACAGAACATTTTAAAATGGCAAAATAAACATGAGAAAGAAGTCTCTATATCACTTCATGCTATAATAGTCTAATAAGGAAGTTGATGGATCATATTTGATATCTAGAAAGTTATTGGGTATGTCCAACTCATGTTTTATGTAAATCTGAGATCTATTAATTATATAAGATTGCCTTTTAAGAGTGTTCAATATTTAACATAAGCTTAAAATCAATATATAAAATTAGAAAACCTTAATAATTTTATCAATTGTGAAAATTGTTTGGCAAAAGAGAATTTACTTAAATACTAAAGAAATTAACCCAAGTTCATTTAATCTGTATAGTTACTTAAGAGGAAGTATTTCCTCAAATTTGCACCAACTCGGGTGGTCAATAGCTAAATTTAAAAAAAAAACTCTAGAAAACTTTAGATTTTACCTATTTATGGTCATTGGTAAATTTAAGATCAGGGATAAGAATCAACATGGATGACTTTAATTCAGCTGTATCTCTTTTTTGTTTTTTTCTTAATTTTGTCATTATCCATGAAATCACCCAGAAGATTTTCCCAAGGAACCACCCACTGTCAGTGGCATTGGCAAAGTTATACTTACTGTAATGGAACTGGTAATAGCGTGGCTACATAAACATGGGTAATTTATGGCTGGCCTTTTTGAGAATTGCTTGTGGACGCTATTAATTAGTTCTTATTCATGTGTACAGTCATGGTCAGGAACCCAGCTGTTTTCAGACGCATTCAACTAATTACAGTTCACAAGGTATTTTAGCTACCATTTTACTATTTATAATTCTAAAATTCCTTTAGCTTCTTTTTTTACGATCCTCCATACTAAATAAGACAGTATTTTTATGAGAGGCCCTCATCTTATAATAATTTTACTTTCATGTAATGTTGTAATTTTTAAACTTAAAAGGTAACAGCGGGTACACGGTATATACTACCTTTCTGATCATGCAGTGAGTAAAAAACTCTCTTGTTTGCCGGTTTAAAAAGGCTTCTTGATGGTGATACTTTGGCGTTGAACATCACAAGATCTCTTATTCTGTACTTTTAGTAAATCCCTCATCTTTAGGTGTTCTTCTTGTATGACTATATTGCAGCATTTAAGCTTGATGTATTCTTCTGATGGATTTTATTATAATTTTTTAAGGCTGCTACTAAATCAACTTTATTTTACAAATTTGTTCCATTTAAAGGAAGGGTTATAATCAAGGTTAGCAAAGAGTGATGAGCAACTAGTTTAAAAATGTTGGTCATTATTGTAACTAACTGGGTATAATTTGTAAGTGTTAGTCCCAATATTAATGGTATGTCACTTATAGCATCTTAAAAATTATTTAGGAATTGATTGACTCTATTAGTTTGCCATACAGCCTTAGTGGTTGTCAGATAATTGGATGTTCAACTAGTTTAGAAGAATGTCCCAGTATCAAATAGTTCATGTAATATTAGAAATTTAAGTCTAACTCTCAATGAAAGGTTCAGAATAAGTAAAGCTATAAGTATAACCCTTAGCAGAATAGTTTGAATCAAGTTATTAATTTTACTTCTAACCCTTGGCAGAATAGGCAAACTGATTTTGAAGTTTCCAACACACTAAATCAAACTAAGTGCTACCTCCTAAGAGAAAAAACTCCTTTTTATATAACTCTAGGATTTTTGAAAGGTAATAATATCTTAACCACCAATTAAGATCTAGGACTTTTGGTTATTGGCAAAAATGAAAAGATTTTCAAGATGGATTATTTGATTAAGTAAACTAGTTATTACTGCATGGATTCATCAAATCTGCTGGTGATCAATCACCTAAAATTAAGCCATACTGGGTTGAAGAAATTTTTAAGAGTTCTGATAGGTCGATTTGTAAATTAGCTAACCTAGATACCCTCTGCCTATCCTGAAACTCTTGTGCATCTCATTTTTAGCCTTAAGCACCATAGATACTGTGAGGCGTTATACTAATAAAGTATCACTTATTATAACCATCTAAATTGCTTACATTATCCTTATTGTGGTCTACATTAATGTCCAAAATTTAAAAGCTGCCAAATTTTTCAGTACTCAGCAAAATTATATTGTTTAAATCCTGAGACTAAGCACCTTTAAGCCGCTCCTTGCCAGGGCTTTGACAGTGATAAGTGGTATATTGGCATTGACAAATCTGTAGAATCTTTCATACATCCTAGTAATTTTTGGGAGTTTCAAGCTTTCTAGGAAGGTTTTCTGAAGGCTTGTCCTTTTAAGCTTGCTAGCTTGGATAATTGTAATTAATTAGATGAAACTTGACTAAATAGATGCAGAATCTTTATCAAGATAGAGTTATTTAGAATTGGCTAAATAGTGTCCAGAGGTTCTGAGAAATATAATTCAAAGGCAGTAATTTATTACAATAACTTATTACAATGGAGGAAAGATACCCCAGTGGTAGAGTATGGACCCTCTACCACTGCCTCCTGAGCTTGATCCTGGTAATGAACTTTGGGTAGGGGACAATTTTGACTGTGTTGGTTTTGCGCACCAATGCCCCAAAAAAAGATAGCAAATAGCAAAGGTGATCCATGGAGTTCCTGGCCTATCATATGCTGCGCATGGAGGTTTTCCAGGTTTTATCCTTCTTTCCCATTTTCTTCAATTTCCTAATTGGTGCGGTATTGTCCCAGGTCAACCCACCTTGAATAAAATTTAAATTTAAATTTATTACAATGGTTCATAGTCCCACAAAAGATATTAATTGTTTTTAGGGACATATCCACACTTCTTTCTGAGGTACCAATTTAGATACCTATTGTTTAGAGATTCAATCATTTTTTAGTTTGGAGGTACCACAAATGAGCTTTACTAAAGAACCTATAAAATGTAGGTAGAAGCATAAATTTAATTTATTGGGCAAAATGATTGCATTTATAGAGTGCTAAGAAAGATAGTAGCTAGACATAAGTAATAAGGTCTAGAAAAACGCCCTAGCTTATTGGAGAGTAACTGTTGGAGGTTATTTATCCCAAGTACGTCAGTTTAAAACTATATATTTGTAAGTATCTTTGTTTGATGCTAAAATTTTAATTTCATATTAATTTTGGCCTTTGGCACAAGAAAGCATGATTGATAAAAGATATTGATAAAGTTAAGTCAGAGATGATTAAAATAAATATCTATGAAACCCATCGTTGAATTTTGGGGCTGAAAATAGGCTCACTGGTGCTTTTCACCTCGAATCTAACAATAAAAGAGAGGGGCTTGTCTCACCAGATATATAAAATTTGAAAACAAATAAATATTAAATTGGGTTTTATTTTTATATAATTTTATTATGTGCCACACGGGGGTAAAAAAGAGAATATATATAATAAATATATAATAGTACTTAAGGCTTTGAGGCTTAACGTTTGGATAGCTTGGTGAATTCCAAATTAGGCAAAATATAATTTTAGCCTATTAAAGCTCAGAAAAGTCGCTTCACTTAGGCTGAATAATGGATGGGGGATTGTAGTTAGCCAAGACGTACCCATGGGATAATGATTTAATAAATTTTTGTCAATCCTCATTTGATAAAACTATTTCACCTTGGGGGACCCCTGCCATGCCTATTTAAGGGGTTGGTCCCCGCGTAAGTGCTTGAATGAACCTGGTCATGGCTGGGGGTGTACCATCCGATGGACGCCCCATATTCCTCTTAGTGGTTGGAGTAATATGACTGCTGGATATTTTTTTAGTTGCCTGTAAAGTATTTGAAATCATGTTACCCCAATTTGCAGTGTTCCACCAAGAATAAGTCAGGGTCTTTTTTGTCAATCAATTGTCATTTATAGTTAAATCAAGATTATAATTATCAGGACTTGTAACTGTCTAATAATCACCTTTTTCAGCTGATTTTGCACCAAAACATTCTCATCTTGAAGCCTGGAGAGCAAATTTCCAACATCGCCCCCCCATAAGAATGTTGTGGGGTAAGAAAAGGCCATAGAAAGCGGCCAGGTACCCAGCTAATGGTGACTCCAGAAGTGAGGGATTTGATTGAGTACTCATCCTCTCACTTGTATGTAATTGAAAATGGCCCTTCCCAGAGTGAGCAAAGCTTCTCACTTCTAGGAGTGCTGCGGTTGTGCTAATATAATACCAAGTCAGCTACTTAGAAGGAAGGGAGAGGGACACAGAGCTCATTAGCTGCTTCAGCTTCTTTTGTGACTCTCTTGTCTAAGTTAGTCATAGTCTCTTCTTGTATTTGGATGATGTGTTGGGCCAACTTTTTCACGGCTTTCTCTGGGTCAATTCTTTCAGTGGAAAAATCTTTTTCCAGTAGAGCTGGTACCCCAGGTTCTCGGCCATATAACAGATGGAAAGGGGACATCTTTAGGATGTGATGATAACTAATTTGATAGGCTATGAGGGCACTGGGTAAATAAAGATACCAATGGAGAGGGTCTGAATTAGCCATTTTGTGGAGTATGGAAACCAGAGTTCAATTAATTCTTTCACACCACCATTTGAGGATGGGTTATATGGGGCTGAGAAGAGTTTTTGCGCACCCATGGAGGTGGCGAAGAGCTTCACCACTTGGGAGGTAAAATTTTTTCATTATGACATAGGAGGACCTGGGGACATCCATTCAGGTGAAACTGTATTGGTGTAATAAGTTGGCCATGGCTTAAGCAGTCAGATCGGGGAGAGCTACAGCTTCAACCCACTTGGTGAAATAATCAATACCAACTAAGATATAGCGATTGCCACCTGTGGTCTGAGGTAGAGGACCTACCACATCCAAAGTTATGGTGTGGAAAGGTTGTTGAGGCATCATAGGTTAATATTGATATTGGGCATTGAATCTGGATTGTTTCTTATAGGCCAGGAATGCATCCAAGACTTTAGTATTGGTTTCCAAGATGCCCTCCCAGTAGTACCGCTCTTTCACCCACTCATATGTTTTTCATACTCCACCATGCCTCATGATAGTGTGAGGCTCCAGGATGATAGGAACTTGCTCTGACGGCCGGAGATAGAGCAACCAATTTACTTCTACTTTCTTATATAGCTTCCCATTTTCCACCTTAGTGTTGCAGGAGTATCAAGCGAACTCTTTTTATATGGGTTCACCTTCACCAGCCCATTCATCTGGAGTCATGAGGAGATCGTTTAGCCTCTCAGATTTACTATTGTCTAAGTGAATAATGGGCAGCCATGTTAACCTATCTATATTCATGTGGCGCGTTCCTGCCTGATACTCAATAGTCATATCATAATGCTGGAGTTTCAGAGCCCAGCGAGCCAACCGGCCAGTGGGGTCCTTCATATTCTGCAACCACTTTATAGAGGCGTGGTCTGTGATTACTTTGAAGGGAGTCACATATAGGAATGGGCGGTAGTGTTTGACAGCAAGCAGGACATCCAAGCACTCCTTCTCCATGACGCTATAGTTACGCTCAGCTTTTGAAAGCATTTTGCTAAATTTAATCAAAGGATGATCGGCTCCATGCTAATCCAAATGAGCCAAGATAGCTCCAACAGCGTAGTCAGAGGCATCTGTGAACAACATGAAGGGTTTGCTGTAGTCAAGGTGGAGGAGTATTAGTCTAGTTTGTAATAGCGCCTTCAGGGTCTCAAAGGCGGCTTTTTGTTCAGAACGCCAATGGAAGGGGGTGTTCTTATTTAAGAGTTGTACGAGGGGATAACTGAGCTGAGCAAATTTTGGGATAAATTGATGGTAATACCCCATCATACCCAAAAATACCTAGATGTCACGAAGGGTTTTAAACAGCCTCTTAGTTATCGCTTCAACTTTATCTTAAAGCAGTTATATCCCATCTTGTGAGATAGCGTGTCCAAGGAAATCCAGCTTCCTCTGGTAAATGTGCATTTAAAGTGCTTTGATTTGATATTAGAAGCCCATAAGCGTTGAAATGCTTCCTTTAGATGTGCGATGTGTTCATTAAAGGTCTTAGAGAAAACTGTAATATCATAGAGATAGATGATGACACAAATTAATTTCAGATCCTGCAAGACATGATCCATTGTTCGCTGGAAAGTGGCAGGCGCATTGCACAACCTTTGTGGCAGTTGGGTAGGTTGGAAGAGAGCTTCACTGCAAATAAGAGCACATTTCTTCTGGGTTTGTGGAGAAAGGTCCATTTACCTATAACTTCTATCCAGGTCCATGGCGGAGAAGTATTTAGACCCATAGTGTTGGTCCAAAGCGTCATCAATGCAAGGGATAGGATATCTATCCTTCTTGTTGAGGTTGTTTAATTTGCGATAGTACATCACTACCCAATGACCTCCATTTTTCTTTTTTATTAATAGAAGTGGGGATGACCAAGGGCTTTGTGACGGCACCAGAAATCCAGCTTCCAAGAGCTGTTTGAGCTCCTTCCGCATCTGTTGCTCCTCCGTTTTTGATTTGTGATAGGGCTTGGAGCAAATGGGTTTATCATCACTAACGCCAATCATATACATCCACCCTTTCATATGCCCATAGTCATTGTCAGATTTGGAGAAAATGTCGCTGTAGGCTTCTAGTAAGGTGTTGACTTTATCCAGCTCAGCTGGGGTTAGTTCATTGGAACTTTAAAAGAAGGTAGGGTACATATGTATTGGTCGGCAGTTAAGCCCATATCTGCCATAGACCTATTATGTTGGACTTGCTTGATGTCCTCAATGGGTATCAGAAGGCCTCTGCCAATCTCCTGATGCTTTTTTACCACCATATGCTTCTTGGTGAGACTTCCTAGCAAAAGGTTAATAGGCCGATGATAGGCGGGTCTAACACATCTGTTAAAACTCTGGGCTTGAAAGGACTAACTCCATCTATGCTAATAAGTTGCAGTAGGATGTAGTGTGGGATTTTCTTGGTAATCTTCGTGTCAACTACCCTTTGTTCCCCAGCCTTAATGACCACCTCTTCAGAAGCATAGAAAGGGATACCCTCCAGGGCATCCACTGAGGAGGCAACAGTTTGGTATGCCTTCCTGCCGTGGTGTAATGCAGGGATAAAGCGGAGGAGGGATACTCAACTGTTCAAACATAATCCTTTTTATTGAGCTCATCATTAGACAAAATCAGAGGAAACTCATAGTTGAGCAGGGAGAGATAGCTCAGCTCAGATTAAAAACACCTTAATATTTGAGCATTAATTAGGTTCCAATGAATAATCCGTGGGTATTATTAGTCAAAGCCACTTCTGGAGCTGACAAGAGAAGCTTCCCAAAACGAATGGGCAATGAAGAGTAGGCTCCAATGGCGCTGGTGTTGTTTGGGCCTGCAGTTCAGAACTCTTTTGTATAGTCAAGGTCAGGGGCCAGCTTAAATTTCTTAATAAGTTTAGTTGACACAACATTCACCAGGTCCCAGTGTCAAGGATAGCTTTAACCAGCACTCCATTAACAATGGCCTCCACTTTAGTTAAAGTACCACCCAAGGTGGGGGGAAGAGAGAGGACCTCTTTTAGATGTTAAAGTGGAGGCAAGTCCTTTGGCAGTTTCAGGGTATTTCTCCTGGATAGATTGTAGGGTATGCACACACTGGGTAGATTAGAGAAATGTGGCAATGAGCTGGTCCGCGTCAATGGCAGTGTCAATAATCTTGAGACCCCTTATCACTTGCCAAAGATAAGTTTGTTGAGGGATCTTAGCTCAATTTAATCTCTCCGGGTTCAATTGATCAGGCACCTCCACTTCACCTGTGGCTCCTAGAATGTAATGACCAACATATTCATCATCCCCTTCAGACTCGTCGTCAGAGGGGTTATCAATGCAAGTTAGGGAGCTATAGGAGGTGGGGTAGGTTCAGGTCTTCCCTTATGGGATGATAGGTTCCTGGGTGTTCATCCACGTTATTAAGGTTTGGGGGAGGCGTTGGAATTGTCACAGCTAGAGTTTTGACCTTCAAAGCAGGGGATTTGTGCTTCCTCATAAAGATGGGTCTCAGAGTGTTTGTCTGAATGAGAGGTTGAAGGGGATAGTACCGTAGAGGTGGATGCTTTAACTTCAACAGCTTTGGGTCATTCCGTGGCTGGGTTCTTTTGTGAAACAGGCGGTTTAGCCTTTGTGACCTGGTCATTTAACCCATTGTTATTGGGAGCGATTGGGACCTGTGGAAGGGTTTTAATTTTGGGAGCCGGCTTTGGGACCACTTGGGAAGGCCGCTCTAAAGAAGATGGGCAAGGCAAATGGACGACTAATTTCACCAACTGAGTGTTTTGAACTGAAGACGATGGGGGAGCACTGCTCTGGCACAGCCATTACCATCTGCTTATCGTTATGGGAAGAAGTAACAGTTTATGCTGCCAACTTCACAAGAGCAGGTTTTCAGAGGGAAACATCTGTAGTAGATGCTAAATTATTTGGCGTAGATGCTTGACTCAAAGATCCTCGTATAGGGTCAAGCTCACAGATGTCAGCAACCGCTGATAAGGCCTCCTTGATATCTTGTCAAGTTGTAGAAGTGCGCTTTACAGAAGAGAGATGTATCCCCAAGAAGAGCTGAGATGCTAAGCCAGCTAAGGTAGCTGCAATTGCATCAATGAGAGGGAGCATTTGGGCAAGCAACAGAAGTTGAGCTTTAGTATAGAAAAGCTCAGTAAAAGAGGTAACTAACTCTCCTTCTTACAGACTAAGGCACATAAAGGCCTTTTTTTGTCGTTGAAAACTCTGCTTGGAGCCCAATTCATCAAGAAGCGCCTGCTTAACCTCCGCCCTATTGCTGAGGTTGACTATGGTGGGAACCATTCTTTCTTGTGCTATTTGATTTAAGCAATGACTAATGTACTAGATTCTTTTCCAGTCAGTTGCTCCTTCCATCACAGATTCATAAACATAAAGTAATGAGGCAATACTGCCCTCACCGGGTATGAACTTGTCTCGCAGAGGGGGTTTTGTAAACAGGGCAATGTAGTGAGTGCTTCTAAAGCCATTTAAGGCGAGACAGAGCACTAGCTAGCTGAGTTCAATGGAGGCTAGCTGAGGGTTTATTTCCATTGTTTCAGTGGTTTTTGTGGCGTACAGTCTCACCTGTAATGAGCACCACTTGTTGGATCTGGGGTTGGAAATAGGCTCGCTGGTGCTTTTCACCTCGAATCCAACAATACAAGTGAGGGGCTTGTCACACCAGATACACAAAAATAATGAAAAACAATAAATATTAAAGTAATTTTTGACTTTATGAAATATTATTATGTGACACGCGTGGGTAAAAAAAGAGAATATATATACTAAATATTATAATACTTAAGGCTTAGAGGCTTGACGTTTTATATGCTTGGGGAATTCCAAATTAGGTAAAATGTGATTTTAGCCTGTCAAAGCTCAGAAAACTCGCTTCACTTAGGCTGAACAAAGGATGGGGGATTTTAGTTAGCCAAGATGTACCTATGGGATAATGATTTGTAAATTTTTGTCAATCCCCATTTGATAAAATTATTTCACCATGGGGGACCCCTGCCATGCCTATAAAAGGGGGATGTCCCTACATAGGTGCTTGAATGGACCTGATCATGGCTGGGGGTGTACCATCCGATGGACGCCCCATGTTCCTCTTAATGGTTGGAGTAATATGACTGCTGGATATTGTTTTAGTTGCCTGTAAAGTATTTGAAATCATGTTACCCTAATTTGCAGGGTTCCACTAAGGATCAGTTAGGGTCTTTTTGGTCAATCAATTGTCATTATAAGTAAATTGAGCTTATCATTAGGTACTTGTAACTGCTTAATACTTCCCCTTTTCAGCTTTTTTGCCAACAAAACATTCTTATCTTGAAGCCTGGAGGGCAATTATCTGACACCCATAGTTGAGGTTTCACCCACATTAGGGTAACATGACAAAGCCTCTATAAGACTTGACTGGGGGCGACTATTGTGTTTCCCAGGTTTGTATTTTAGCATAGTCTTAAAATTCCAGAGTTAGGATAGGGACAACAACCTGAGGCATTTGGTATAGTTTTTGACTCTGTTAGTAAAGAGGTATCTTGGTTGAAACATATATTAGAAATCAGCGGTTATGGGAAATATATCATATACATCGGTTTTAATTTTGTTCTCCTTGGTAGGCTTAATCTTGTAGAGGCAGTGACACAACAGTTTATATATCTCATCCCATTCAGGAAAAGTTGGTATTCATTTTAGTATCAGAACTGAAGGGCAAATCTTAAGGATAAAGTGTATAATACCATTTGGTTTGTCTTGTTTTGATATCAGGTTTTTTTGAGATTCTTTTTAGCCATAAGAAAAATTAGATTTTTATCTAGAAGAGTGTTGATTCAAGAGAATTGTGTAAACTTATTTCTAGAATAAACTGGTTTGGTAAATTTAGATAATAGTCAAAGTAGAGAGGGGAAATTAATTTTATTGCTGTGTTCAGATGACATATAGGCTAGAATAAAAAATTGAATGCAGCTCTGGATTAGATTATAGAGGTGTCTAATCAACAACTTTATTAAATTATTTTGGCTATATCAATTTTTTAGGTTTTAGGTTCTCTGGTGTTGGTTGAAAGACCCTAAAATGTATAAAAGTAAATAATAATGAAAAAAATCTTTAGTATAAATTAAAAAGGTAAGAAAAAAGTGAGTTGGTTCCAATAGTAATTGGCTTGTCCGGTCCAAGTAAATTCCCAGAACATAGATGATTTTATCATGGGGAGGTGATATAGTTGTAACAACTCTAAGATCAGCAAACTTTGAGCTAAATATCTTGATTAGTCTGGGCTTGGTAAGAAAATGCGCATTGGATGTGGTGGAATTAAATTTTATTGGTTAAAGCTATTGTTAATACTACAGTGTGACCCAGAGAAGAACAGCGCATCAGATGCAGAGGCATTAGGTTTTTTTTTAAGTTTAACTTTTAGAGAAGCAGGGAGATTTGACTCATGTAACTTAGGCTAGACATAAAACTTTTTCTCAGAGTAAAATTATTACAGTGGGAGGTTAGTTGACTGGCGCTTCATTTATAGAAAACATATTTGGCTTTATTGTTATTAAGGCATCAACTTGCTAGAATTAATTAAATCATTATTGTTTTAACGGCAGCAACAAAGGTAAGAAAAACATCTGCAAAGGTTTTTAGTTTGGCTGCTCTTCATAATCTGTTTATGTTCTTGTTGGCTTTGGATATAGCTTTGATAATGTTATTTGATTGATTTTCTTATACAAGCCCAAGTATAATTACCATGATACTAGTTGCCTCCATCATGGGATAATTTCTGATGACGCTTTTTCTTGAGCTGCAACAAGCTCTGGTAACAATTATCTTTAGAAAGTTTTTATTTACTACCTGAGTCACATGAAAATGTTTCTCATCAACTGATTATTTACCAGAACTTTTGCTTTCAATTGGGATAAGATCCCAAGCAATGTTGTCAGAACAATCTCCAAATAGAATAAGCTGTCTGTCAAAAAATAACAACATTATTGGGATCAATCTTTCAGGTTTCTTCATATTTTATTTTATTTACACTGTAAAGGGACCTTTGAATAGTTCTATGGTATTAAAAACATTATCCTCAAAAAAAATTTGACTTGTTTAAATAAAAACTTATAAATAGTCTCCATCTGGGTAAATGACACTTTATAAAGTTTAGCCATTACATAAAATTTATACTTTTACTTTTTGAGCGTTTAGATTTGGTGCAGCTTGGATGTCCCTAGTAGTTAATACAAGTTTAATGTTTTAAGGCAGGTCGTCTAAAGGCAGGCTCTTCAAAGTTTTCTATCTTGGACACTCAAGATTGATTAAATAAAATTAGGATAAAGAGAGGACAGAAATTCTGAGAAAGAGGGAGTTAAATGGAACTTTTCTAGATAGATGTCAGATGTTCCAAAAAAGAAAATTAATAAACAGGGATTTGACCTCAAATTTTTCAGAGTTACCATAAAAAATTTATTTAATACTTTAAAACTTCACTAGACTTTATTTGGAAGTCCTAAAGTAGATAATTAATAGTTAGTGGCTTAACCAACGCCTTGTTCAGAGGTCCCAGCAATGAGCTTTACTGATAATACTTATAGATAAAGGTTGTAGCGTAAAGTTATTTTATTAAGCAAAATGACTAGAGCTAATAGTGCTAGGGAAAATAAGTTCTATGCTCAATTATAGAGTTTGAAAGTAACTTCTATTTTTTGCACTAGTGGTGCCCAATAGAAAGAAACCTCTTTAGCTTGTCAGATAGTTGTTTTTTAGGCTTATATCCTGAGTGCATTTTTTTGAGATAATATTCTTAGTTGAGATTATTAGAAGTTATATGTCTTAATTTAATAGTATATCTTCATTTTGACTAATAAAGCATCAATTGATAAAATGTAATATAAAGTTAATGATGATTTTTTGGGTCTTTGGCCTTACAAAGCATTAGTAATAATAGAAAAAAATACTTTGGATTAATAAATAAACTAATTAACTAGGAAACCCAAAGTTGAGGCTTGTTAGACTATGTCAACTCATGACAGGGATGTAAACTGCAGTGTATTATAAATAATTACTCCTGAGTTGCTCCATGAGATGAGAAGATGTGTCATAAATAAATTTTCCATTAGTGCCGCTATTAAAGTTGAATGGAAAGGGATAAAGTGAGCATAGATTGAGAAACAATTGGCAACAACCATTATTGCAAGAGACCTTAAAGTTACATTTTTATTTGATAATTTACTTCAAGATAAGTTTATAAGCCTTCAGTTTTCTGTAGGATAACAAGTAATCATTGAGAGGTATATGGCTTTGTTTGATCTTGTTACATACAAGGCACTCTCTTGTGTACCAATCAACTTGCATATAAATCTCCTTCCCTTTTATACATTCCTTAATTAAATTTATGGGTTTAACCTTTCCAGGATGGCCCACAGTGATTCCATCATGTTTTTTTCTGAGCTCCAATAACCTATAGTCCAGGGGGGCCCATAAGCGTTCTTTCAATAAAACCTGTTATCCTTGATATGGTACACCTTCAAGGTTGCTTCTTGGTTTTACTCACATTTTGAGTTTATTAAGCTATACTCTAAGATCTATTGTTGGTCCAAGATTATCTTATTAAGCATAATAAACTCTTCCAGCTTATCCAGAGATGACATAGTCTGGAGAGAAGGGATGAAGTGCCAAGTGGAAAAATTTTATTTAAGAATTACTACATTAGTATTGTTCATTTCTACTTCCTTTATATTCAAGCACTAGAGCTAGGTCTCAATTCAAAGCGTCCATATGCCATTTTTCCTTCCCTTTGTGAACTCGTGATTAAACAAAAATTCGAGTTAATATCATTCCAGAGTGTAACATGAGAGTAAGGACCTGATGACATCAAAAAAAGAGAAGCGCTCTAAGATCTGGTTGACAAGAAATTAAAGGGTGAAAATATGAAAATGATGACGCCAGTACTCTTAGTCATTTACCACAGTTAATAACATTTTCATAAACTAAATATCCAACTACTGTCTGATCAATTTATATAAAAAATGGCTAACAGGGTACATTACCCCATAATTGCCTACTTGAAGCTTAGCAACAGCAAGCAAAAAAGCTTGATCTATAACTTGTGACTTATAGTATTTTGATAGGGTTGACATGGAGAGAATTAAAGTAGAGAGCATCATACACTTCATACCCTGTAAAGAGCTCTTAAAAACAGAATTACACTTTAGTGAAACCATTTAGTCTTAAATAAAGAAGTAGAAACCTTGGAAATGCTTGGATAAAAATCACTACAAAAGTAAAGGTCTAAAAACTCCTTATTACTTTTAGGTAAAGTTGAGGTTGGCCAAGGGAAAATTATCTTCTTACTTATCATTGGTGATCATGTGATTTTTATCAAGTTGATGTTCTAAAAAAGGTCACTTGAAACTTAAAGAATTCTAGTTTGTTGATTGTTGAATTAGCGCTTAGGCGTCAAATCCCATTGGCAACAATTTGTTTGCACATAAATCAAAGTACTTTATGAGGACAGTGACCTTGGGAAACACACAAAGAAAACACTTATTATTGCAAATAAGCTTATGAAACCTAAAGATATAACCATTCTTATTATCATATAATTGCAGTAGCTTGGGGGCTTTGTGGTGGAAAGTCTTGCTAATAGTAGGCTTTTCTGAAGCTTATATAAAATCCAGATCTCTCTCACAATATAGTTTATTCTTAATATGATCCTATAAATATCTCTTCATTAATGTAATTAATTGATAACTATATAGCACTAATAAATTTTATAGCAATAGAACATTTAGAAAATACAAGGCCATAAAGGCATTGAACTCAGGACAATTTCCATCACAATGACTATAATCATAATAGAATTAACACACACGAAAAAAGGTTGATACAGATAGTTATAAACCTAATGATGACAAGTTTATGCTAGCGCAGTGCATTATGGTTTATAACTTTATATCAGATGGTTGAAATCCAGGCTAAATATGCAAGGTAATTGATGTTGATGATACTTGAGCTGCGTACAAGATGAATATAAATAAGATTGAACTCTGATCGCTGCCACCCACTGATTGTTCAACTATTTAACACAATTTGATGAAGGCATCAACCCCTGAGCTATCTGATGAAAGGAGAAAAGATCAAGATGTATTTAGAACCAAGGTGAAAAAAGGATACCCTATTGAATCCGGAATACTACCATGACCAAAGGAAGATATCTCATCTCGTGCCTCTTACTGAATCTCAAGAGATCTTGATTTTTAATTTAAAGGAAACATCTCATGTGCAACAAAACTCATCACTCTATAAATATACCAAGCTTTAAATAAATAGTATATCGTTTTTTGCAATATAATTTTAAATAAGCTTCCTATATCTAAGGGGTTTAATGAGGTCATTCAGCAAGCTGTGGTCGTCCCAGTAGCTTTGGCCTCTTACTGTAATTTTATAATAGATAAACACTTCTGACTCTGAGTAGCTTGTAATCCTGTCCTTCCTCCTGCTCTGCTATCTACAGTGCCAACGGGAAACTAATGCTCTTTGGCAGGTCTTCTGAATTACCATTTTTATTGAGGATGTCAAAAAAAGATGTAAAATAATATAGAACAAGAGATTTTCTAAGATAATAAGGTTAAAATAATCTGTTGGATCATTAATGCTTGCTTTGAAGCAGGCTTACCTGTCTCAGCTACCCACTAATTTATATTTGAGTACTAAGGTGAAGTGCCACTTGTAGACCAAAGCAAAGATCAGTAAAGAGTTGCCAAACTCAGCCTAAATTGTACAACAACTACTTGATGGCTTTTTTTCCTGAAGGGCGTTCTAGTCAGGTCAGCTCAGCAGCTTTCCCTCCACCATAAGATAACTATATTTAGCTCCTGGTTTACTTTTCACACAAAATGGGAACCAAGCTGGTTCAATAATTTTACTACTTTGTCCACACAGACATCTATCACATCATAAAAATTTTAGGACTCTGCAATTAAGAAGTAATACAGCAATTGGACCTAATCCAATTCCTTCATTCATCTACATATTAATTTTACCAATCTTTCACTTACTTAATTCAAAATATAAATAATGAAATAAATAAAAATCAACACTTAATTAATGGTGCGTGATGTCAAGTGACCTTAACAGAAGAGGAGCCCTCTGCATACTTACATAACCAACTCACTGCACAAATGGACGTGGCCATATCTGAAGCTTATTTTTAGGTCATACAAACTATTAAGTCATCTTGGATCATATTTCCAGCCTCAAAGAACAGTGGGGACGATATTTTGCATGATACAAGAAAGCCTTACAACACGTCCATCCCAGAGCGCAAGGCCTATTAGGCCTGAAGGGCCCTTGGCTAATAAGATTCTCCTAGACTAAGGGGACCTGCTAGTATTCATGGGCCATAAGGGATAGTGGACCTATAGAGCCTCTAGGTTTAGCCGCTTCTCCTGGGCTTTAGGAGATATAGCCCCCTCAGACCACCAGGGCTACCTGGAAACGTCAGCCTTTCTGGGCCACCTGGAATGGAAGGACCTCACAGCCATTAAGGGTAGATATGGCCCCATGGCAACACTGATCCTCAGACCTAGTGTGACTGAACCCAAAGATGACACTTATTGATCTTGATTTAGTAAAATCCAGAAACAAATCACTTAACTCAATTATCAGGCTTTGGTGTTTCTCACAACTGTGGTTTGGATCTTGAAGTCCAATCTCTTGACCCCAATTATACCTTTGAAGCATTAGTCATCGGGATCATAAATGTCAGTAGTTTTCAATTTCATGGTGTTTAATTATCCCGCAATGATGACCAGCTCATTCAACATACCAGTCAATTTGAGGCCATTAAGATGAAACAAAATTCTATTAAGACCACCATGGAAGCAAAGAAGCTAGAATTTCAAGGACTCAAGGAGCAACTAACTCAAAAGGCCACTGCTTCATATTAATGACTCAGTATATGTATCTACTGAATGATGTGAACAAGTTGAGGGCTCAGCTTGATCAGATGCAAATTACTAAATAAAATGACATTAGGTCCTTGATATCAGCTCCTCTAAAACCAACTAGAATTACGTTTTAACTTCATCACTTTAACTAACTCCTAGTCGTCATTTAAGAAAAAGACATCCCCAGTGAAATAAGTATCATCTCATCCTTATACGTCTAAGAGATCTACATTGAAGAGTCTATTGATTGACAGAGTTAAGCACCTACCCACCTGTTTGAGTCAAATTGCTTAAGAAATCATGGTCCTTCACCTGAAAAACAGACAGAATTAAGAGCTAAGTTAAAACTGCCTTAATAAAGGAAATTTGAAAGCAATCAGACCATGTCCTTACAGAAGAAGGCTTTCATGGGTATTCTTATCAAACACAAGGAATCACCAACTGGGTTCATCGATTGATTCCATTATGAGGCACTGACCTTGGTTACCTGTGACCATATTTCTCTAGATAACGCAATTACTGCTGCCATCTCTGCCTTGGTGTCTCGCCACACTTTGCAGTTACACATCAGTGCCGTCAAGCAAAACTTTATGAGAATCCTGGACATCAAGGAGTCCTTTGTTAGGATTTCTGCTATTTTAATCCATAAGGCATAAAAACTCATCTTCTCTCCTAACTGACGCCACCAGATCAACGCTCTTGATTTGAAGGGGGCTAGTAGATAAATATAAACAATGTACTTACTGTGGAAGATGTTGTCATACAGCTGAGAAATGCTACAATAAGTCGCTGATGAGGAGGAAAAGCACCAATAACATGAATG
Organism: Massospora cicadina; assembly: GCA_022478985.1. NCBI lineage: Eukaryota > Fungi > Entomophthoromycota > Entomophthoromycetes > Entomophthorales > Entomophthoraceae > Massospora > Massospora cicadina. The sequence goes on along the minus strand of JAKSZP010004053.1, from coordinate 173,487 downwards.
GAGAAGCTCTTCATGATAACAGCCACTCTACGCCTCAACCATATACCTCTTAGGCTATTGACTCTGCTGATCCTTCTACTAGCAATACCAGTGATATGTCTAATGATGAAAAGACAGTGATTTAGATTATTTGTGCTCCCTCTGTGTCCCTCCAACTTCTTTCTTTACTCTATAGCCGCAATTTTGGGGTCAGTCACCAAGATGGAAGTTCAAGTGTATAAATGAAAGTTCAAGCCATAGTTTACACCAGTTTTAAGTAGATTATATATCTTCCAAACTGGTCAATCAAGTCAGAAATGCTTTTGACCTCCAGCATTATGTTGAGTAATGAACTGCGAGCCCAAATTGCACTTAGTCACTTGATGCTTATTTTTCTTTATTTGTTTTTTAAAAGCTCCTTATAAAAGCCCTTCTGTAACTCTTGTAACTCAAAGCTACAACATATTATAGGGCGCAATTTATTACGTGAGCAAATCACCTATAAAGTCATATTTTTTTATACCTAAAAATTGGGTATCTCTTCTCTTCCAAACGCCTATAAACAAGAAAGATAATCCCGATAAAAAGATCTGCCTTATTAAAGAATACTGAACTCTATACCAAATTGAGTATCATGCAGTTGGACCTTATGTAAAAATGCTTCCTCAGTCTTCTGAAGCCCAGAAAAATGCCTTTATATGCTATAATTTTATGTCTTTCTATCATCTAAGGAGCAAGCTAGATTAGATAACTTCATCCAAGTAAATATTCCTCCAGTTATATAATGGAATTTTGCAGTATTAAAAAATCACCACCAAAGAGTATTGTCCTGCCCAGGAATCCTGTATACGGCCTATTCTGGGACTACATCATTTCTGATAATTAATTTGATTCCAAATTCTCATCTCATAGGGAAAAATATCAATAGGAAGCTAGATAAGGTTAGCTGGGTATCATTATGGCGCAACTGGAGAAAGCACATGAAACATGGTTTTTACAAACACCAGAACCTAGAGAGGCACATAGATTAGAATCTGTAGTGATCTGAAAGAAGTGTGGGATGGTAGTGATGACTGTTCTGACCTGTTCTTTCAGCCGTCTACCACTACCTGAGGGGAGAATATGAGAAGAAAGGGGGAGTTCAAGTCAGACACTGTGCCTGTCAAAGGTTTCCCTACAAGCTGATGTTGTATGGGTGTGGACCCCAGGACAAGGGAGGAGCGCTCCTGGTTGGCTGCGCTTTGGTGCACCTGCCTACAATAAATGCCACAGTTTGTTAAGATGGCATGAGGCTCAGCCAGCTGCCAGTTCAGTCAGCATCTGCTGGCTGGTAGTGAAAGTGATCATGCAATAAAATAACGTGTGATCTGAAAGGGTTCAAGGTTTTATGGACAAAAATGGGCTGGAGATCATAACTCCGCTAAAAAAGCAGGTGACAAAGGGGTGGGCTTCGGCTTCTCCACCTTCAGGGTCTTAAACCTGTGGGTCATTGGGTCTTATCTCTCACAAGGGAGATGAGAAGAATATCACCTGTCCTGGCTGGTGCAGAAGGTCTCCCCGTACTAAACAGGGCGGGCATATGTCATCTTTAGGGTAATGCAAGTTACATCCAAAACGTGGTTGGGCCCACATTTGGTGGTACTTGGATTTTCGCAGCCCTTGTGCATTATGGACAGTACCTCAGGCCTTCATCCCGCTAATTTACCTGTACTAGGAATCCTTTGGTTTTAAAACTCAAAAAAAGGATCTTATAGCTTATGTTCATCTTTTGACTGTTAAAAAAATTACATAGCGTAATTAAATTTGGTAATCTGGGTTTTCTGGATCAAGGTCCTCCAACTATAGCCACTATTGGACGCAGTATTAATCAGATTTCACCAAATAACAAAGAGAAGAAACTGAGTAACTGTTAACATGATATTATATAACCTTTCTTTTGGGCCTTTCAAATTTAGAAAAATGACTGTTGTGACTCATTGGGTAGATATTAGAGATGTTTTGCTAATATGGATTAATCCTTATTGAAAACCCAAAGTGAAAGAATTCCAATTAACCGTTTAAAATTAAAACATTTGGAGGCTGTTCTTTTAAAGACTTTGCAAAGCCCTTGGGCTTCGCCTCTGTTGCTATTTAAGAAGAAATATGGGACACGTTGCTTGGTGATAGATTATGCAAATTGAATTCAATAACTCAAAAGGACAGCTATTCCTTACCTAAGATTGATAATTCCCTTTGGATGCTGAAAGACACACAGTTATTCTCTGCTAGAGATCTAGCCACCGGGTACTAGCAAATAGATTTAGCCTGAGAGACTGAGAGAAGTGCGCTCTCATGCTAACAAGTTGTCATAACTACAAGACATGATTGAGGGAACCAACTGTAAAGATAAGACTGGACGTCAGGAGTCAAAAAGGTTAAGCTGCTGGACCTCTCTGACTTAAAACATTCCTGGGACCAACGCTGGGTGCAGGCTAGATATGCCCAGGTTGGTCCAGGGGTTGTGCGCGATGCTCAGCCCTGCATTACAGCAATGGCGTTAAAATGCACTAGCTATCTTCTTAATGACAATAGTTTGATTTGGTTGCTCAGAGAACAGGGGTCTGAAACCCAATCTTTTCTCAATCTTTCCAAATGAAACGGCTTGACCTTAATTCAATAACTTGAGTTTGGTCAATATTGAGTTAAGTACCCTGGCTGATGGTAGGGTGCACCTATTGGTTCACTTAGTCTTGGCACCATTTTCCCTGATTGATGACTCTTTCATCCCTTATTTAAGGTATGGTTCTTAATACCAATATTCCTTGTTGGTCATCTTTCTAATAATAATTTTCCTGTTAGTTAACACTTTTTAATATGGTTCCTTGGGCAAACCTGTGCGTGGACCTCCTTGAGAAAGCCTCTGACAACATTGGATGTTTTATAATAACAAAAAAAATCTACAATATTGTTGGAAATTTGCCCTCCCAGCTGAAAAACAAGAATGTTTTAGGTCAAATTCAGCCGAAAAGGGGAAATGTTGGCCATTTTCAATTTTCTGATGCTACTAAGAACGATTTTAATAATATTGTTAATGACAATGTTGAGGATATCAGCCAAAAGAACCTGGCTGATTCTCAGTGGAACCCCATTAATTGGGGTAACACCATTTTAAAACCCGCATGGGCACTAAACATTAAAATTGAACAGCTTACTTACTCTGACCATATGATGGACTTTGGGGCAACAAGCGGAAGGTAATCCACCAACCATCATCAAGTCCTCCACAGCACCTACGTGGGGACCCCCTTTTTTTATAGACATGGCGGAGGTCCCCCGAGGTAATAATATTTTCTCTAGTGGCTATTGGTTAAAGTACTCTAAAACCTTACCGCATGGGTAAATTCTGCCCCAAAACCCCAATTATTGTTTTCCTAAAAAGTTACTCGCATTTCTTACTATCTGATAGGAGAGTTTATCATCTTTCCTAATTTGGAATGCGTCGCAGCTATTCCAAAGCTATTTTTGAATTCAATCTAACCCTCAAAATTAGTTTAAATAAAGATCAGTGGATATTGAGGGAATCACCTCTCTTATTACCCCGTTTTTACTAATAAAAAACTCTAAAAAACCTAACATTTTATTAGTTTATATTTATTAAAATTACCAATTCTTTTGTGAATCCAGTGGCGTTAGCACCAGCGAGCACCTAAAAAGCTGGATTCCTACAAAATGGTGCTGACTACAGGGGAAACCTTTACACAAAAAATAGCTGCTCTTTAAATGTAACTGGAAAGCGTTTTATCAAGCCTTAAGGAGCTTGAGCAGCGCCCTTACAATCCCCTCTAAGAAAAAATTCACCCCTGGCAAAGGAAACATTAATACTTTTCTGTATGTTTATGAAGCTTCCATGTATGGCACAACTGATATACAAAATGTAAAATACATCCTTCCCTGTTTAAGCCGCCTGGCGCAAGAGATGATAGTTCCTTACCTGGACCTTTTCTCACTTGGGTAGAGGTGAAGGTACTCTTTTGGCTCAATTTGGATCAAAATAGAGCCTACTCAGGGAAAACAGGCCTTTATGCGCCTTAGCATGTATGAGGGTGAACCACTCCTTGCCTTTACTGAACGATTTTACCTCACTGTGAAAAGGTTAACAACCTCTAACATGCTCACCCTTGATGATGCTATCGCCGCCCTGTTAACTGGGTTAGCTGCTCAGCCCTCTCTATCCAAACATATTATATCAGATAAACGACATTTCAGAACTATCCGTGATCCAAAGGAGGCTTTAATAGATGTTGCCAATTTCTATTCATGTGCAACAGCCAAGGAAGCTGAGGTGAATCCTTCAGCTCTCATATTGAGGAGCTACCGTCAGTTGAACAGTTGGTAGTAAGCCCTCCTGTGCCTATCCTCCCTGTGAAGCCTTCTCCCTCCATGTGACTTAAAAAGGCATTTCTCCTTCTTATGAATCAAAACCCTGTAAGGTAGTAATGACCATAAGTCCACACAAGCTCACTACAGCTGCTGTGCCTACCCCTCCAGCTAAGCTGGTAAATGCGTTCTCTAAGACTATTCAATCTCCTGTGGCCATCTCTCCTACCTCTATAGCAACCTTGCCATTTGTTGAGAATACCATTGGGGTACAAATCTGAAGGGGTAGATGACGTTGGTTACTATATATATTGGGAGCCCCCGCAGAGGTAGAGGTTCCTGATCATTTGAACGCTGGAGGAGTAGAAGATCCATCATACCAGAGAAGATGTACCTCAATCAAATTCTAAGGTGTCCAAAAATGATTGACACGTCCAGTGATGGTGACCAATTCTAGCTGGCTTGATTCGACCTCTTCAGTGTGTTTATCTCATAAGATTCATCATGAATAACTACCTTGAGAGAGCTAAAATACTCTCTTCCACCTTACGGCTCAAGGAGGTCTAATCTTTGTCACCTAACTTTGGAGGAACTTTCACTAAGGTTGAAGTGGATATTAAAAGGTCCAAATACTGGCCATCCTGGACACTGGCTCCCCAGTCAACATGATCTCCACTAATATTATCAAAAAAATAAAGTTGGCGCCTGACTTGTAATACACGCAAGAATTTGGAACCGCTGGCCCTAACAATACCCATGCTATTGGGGCATATTCTTCCCTTCCCATTTGTGTCGGGAAGCTTATTTTATCAGCCCCTGCTGTGGCTTTAGATAACAATGCGTATGATATGCTTATAGGCACTCAATTTATGATTGAGTATGTGGTAATAATCACCTGAAGCAAGGTTACCTCTCATTACTCAACTATGAGATCCCGTTAGTCTTATTTAATAAAGAATTCAGAATGCACGAATACTCTTGCCTGGTTGAATACCCCCTCTCAGCTATACCTTTTTCTTATACAACTTCTTGTCGCAACACAAAAAAATTGACTGATTCAAATAATGCTAGGAATGGTATCTTTTTTATGCTGCAGATAAGGTCTTGATTAAACCTGTTGAACAACGAGTGGTTGACACAAAAGTCACGCTCCAAATTCAACGCCACTGTTTGTTGCACCTCGTTAGTTATGAGGGAGTTAGTTCCTTGGAGCCTCGGGTATTACCTGGCATTCTGGACCCAGCATACCAAAGGCCATTACTTTTTCTATTGGGGAACCTCACCTCCAAGAGCATAGTTGTAAAAATACCAGGAGATTGGCAGAGGCTTTTTAGTCCCTGTGGAGGACATTGAACAAATTTACTCCATTGGTTCTATGATGTATATGGGCCTGCCAACGGATAACCTGGTTTGTATCTTACCCAACGTCCATATCTCAGATGAGCGGACCCCAGATGTGAAAAAAGTCCAGCCTCTCCTCGATGACTACAGTGACATATTCTCCAAATCAATACTGACTATGGCCACATGAAGGGTTGGTGCCACTACATTGATGTGGGTGATGCCCATCCCATTCAGTCAAAACCTTACCACAAATTGAAAGTGGAAGAACAGCAAATGAGGACAGAGCTTCAGCAGTTACTAGACGCGGGGTTGCTAGTTCCTTTACAAAGCCCCTGGTCTTCTCCTCTCCTGCTAATAAAAAATAGAAACGGAGGTCATTGAATAGTCATGGATTACCACAATTTCAACAACCTCATGAAAAAAAATAGCTATCCTCTCCCTCATATTGACGACGCCTTGGCCCAATCCACTGACACTAATTTCTTTTCTGCCATGGACTTAGCTAGAGGCTATTGGCAGATGTATCTCTCCACTGAGGACCAGGAGAAATGTGCTCTCATTTTTAGTGAGGATCTCTTCTGAACAACCCAATTACCCCAAGGGTTGTACAACGCACCTGCAACTTTCCACCGTTCAATGGACCATATCATGCAAGACATGAAGTTAAGTTGCGTCATTGTCTACCTCGATGACATCACAGTATTTTTAAAAACTTTCAACTAGCATCTTGATCACCTGAAGGAGGTGTTTCAATGACTATGTAAATCAAATATCAAGTTAAAGCCCTCATATGTACTTTATTTCAAAAAAACTAGATTTCCTCGGCCATTCCATATCAAAAAAGGGAATTAAACCAATCTAAGATAAAGTTGAAGCCATCTCAAAAATGCCATCCCCTAAAATCTATGGGATATTCAGGTATTTCTAGAAATGATGGGATATTACCATCAATTCATCCCTAAGTTTGTTCAACTCAGCGAGCCTCTTGTCCGCCTATTAACCAAGAACACTCGTTTTTAGTAAAATGAAGAAAAGAAGGCTGCTTTTGAAACGCTGAAGCAACTACTGCAACAACTTCCTATTCTACGGCACTCAGATTATAATAAGCCCTTCATCTTATTTACTGACGCTTTGGACTATGCCGTTGGGACCATCTTAGCCCAATATGGATGAAAACGGGGTAGATTATACTGTGTCTTATTTTAGTAAGATGCTGTCAAAATGCTGAACGTAACTACAGTGTAACAGAGAAGGAGTTCCTTGCTGTTCTGTTAGCTGTAAAGCGCTACCGCCCCTTCCTATATGGAACTACATTCATTATGGTTACTGACCACGCATCTCTAAAGTGGTTACAAAATATGAAGGTTACTACTGGTCGGTTAGCTCGCTGGTCTCTAAAACTCCAGCCTTATGACATGAAGATTGAACACTATAATGGAACCCATCACATAATGTTGTTGGGTTGACTTGGCTACCAGACATTCACTTGGATAATAGTGAAGCAGAGAGGCTACATGATACCTTAATGACCCCAAAGACTGGGAAGATGAGGAAGTGCATGTACAGAAAATGTTAGCCCAACAATCCAGTAACATCAAAGTGGATAAAGAAAGTTGTATAAGCAGGTGGGAACAAAATGGCTGCCTTACCTTTGGCCCTTGGAGCGTGTACCTGATATCCTAGAACTCACTTCACTCTAGGTCATGGAGGGGCCAAGAAAACTTATGAGTGGATTTAGGATCGATTTTATTGGGATGGAATGATGGAAACTATTGTTGATGTCTTGGAAGCCTGCCTCACTTTTAAGGAGCAATCCATATTTAAGATTAGGTATCAGTATCAACCAACTACCCCACAACAACCTTTCCACACCATTAGTCTAGATGTAGTAGGACCCCTCCCTAAGACTACTAGTGGCAACCGATTTATCCTGGTAGCAATTAAAAATTTCACTAAGTGGGTGGAAACCGTGGCACTCCCTGCTCAAACGGCCAAGGCCATAACCACATTTTTACACCAAAATATTTTCTCTTGGTATGGCTGTCCTCTTTTATTACTCTGCGATAATGGAGAAACTTCACCTCCAGAGTAGTAAAAATCCTGGCCACCTTTAAAGAGGGCTCAACAACTTTTCTCAACTTTGTATAATCCATCTATAATGGGACTGCGGAGAGAGCCAATGGAACCTTGGTACCTATCCTACGCAAAATAGCCTCTTCTGATCCACTTCACTAGGATAAATACTTACCCAGCGCTCTGATGGCTTACTGGATTAGCTATCATTGGATCTTAAAAATATCTCCATTTTGGATCTTGTATGGGCAGGAACCTGGAATGCCTGCTCTTCTAGAAAAAGATGTATTCTCCTCTAAAGTTGAGGAGCCTGATAAAGTCATGCGCATATTAGCTCAGCGCATCTACAACTCCAATCTGAGGCTATGACTAATTTAGCCAAAACGGTGACTAAGGAATGGAAGGCTGCCAATGAGTTCTGAACCCCCTTCCTACATTCCAAGTGTCTGATATGATATTATACTACCATAATCGTATCTCTCCTAGAAGTGGTAATCTTGGATGAATATGGGAGAGTCCCTTCACCATCACTTACAAAAGAGGAAATGAGTACTCCATCAAATCTTTAGCTACAAGTATTTCTCATCAATTGCATACATGGCCGTTTCCTCCAACTTTATTCTCCCCCTAAAATTCTTGAGGGGGTGATGTCGGACATTTGCCCTCTCAGCTAAAAAATAAGAATGTTTTTGTCAATTTAAGCCAAAAAGTGTAAATGTCAGCCGTTTGCAACTTTCTGGTGCTACTAAGAACGATTTTAATAATATTTAATGACTATTTATGGGGAAGGTTGACCAGGGGACAATCACTTCTAATATAGTGGGGAAAACTAATGAAATTTGAAAATTAAAGACACCCCAGAGGGCTCAAGGCCCCTCTTGTTGTCTCCAGGATCACCAAGTTTAGGACGGTAGGGGAGGGGGTTATGCTGACTTATTCTTGGATGCAGCATGTGTGAAAGAAAGGATAAACCTTTAGGAACCATATGGGGAACCATGTGTTGATTTTCCTTCTGTTATGGGGGGTCATGTGTCCAAACATCCATGCTTGGAAATGTTCCAATATATGGCAGTGAAAACAATTGATGGCTTCTTGGATTGTAGGCGCTGCTCCTGTAAACGACTCCAGTACTATTGTATGGATCGTCCATACTTGCTATTGCTACTATTAACGCTCTGAGGGATGGGTGGATGGGAGAGTCCATGTTTATAGTGAACATGTTCCTTGTTAGGATGAATGGTTGTCCACTTTCTTGGCGGAATAGGCGCATGGCCTCTTTCCATACAGCCACTGATGTTGGGCATTGTTTTAAGCGGTGGGCTAGGCTTCCATACTGACCACATATTGTACATGAGGTGTGAGTGGCATTTGACCGTTCTGCTGTGCGGTATACTCTCCTCATGCATCTCCATACATGTGCTCTTAACCTGGGTTGGAGTAGAGGGTGATGTGTATCTCCATACTCTTCTTTGAGTCTCCAGGTTGTAGGGTATATCCATATAGTCCAGGTACTCAATCTTGGCTATGGTACTCGGATTTCTGCATATTAAATTGTCTGTGACTATTTAGTCATTGACTTCCTGTCTGCGAGTTATCCTTAGGCGTCCTCAGTGACTTGTTTGGCCGCTTATGTGGATCCACCACGTCGCTCTTCTCATGGTTAGGAGTATTCGTTTAAAATGTGCAGGAGTGCCGTATGGTCCTGCAGCTGTAGGATTGGATGCCAGATATTTGATTAATGTGTTTGGGTGATCTGGGTTTCTTAATTGGAGTGCTCATGTGAATTTATATCTTGCTGTTCTGTCCCAATGTTTATCTGGAAGATCTGGGCTAGTCACCTGAGCTATCCAGGATCCTAGGATATGGGTCGCTTGCTCTACGTAATTAGTAAGCCCCATACCACAATTCCTTCTAGAGCCGTATAGGGTTTCGAGGCATACAGGGGGGGTAGTGGTTGGACCAGAGCCATTCTTGTAATAGGGCGTGTGTTGTAACGAAGAAGGACGGTGAGAAAGCAATTGCATGGGCCATGAACCATATGATTGACAGAATCATAGAGTTGGCTACCATGACCCTTCCTGTTAAACCTGTTTGATGTCCATGTAAGGAGGCAATGCGTTTTGTTATTTTGTCTAGAAGTTTATTTTCCATCATGGAGTTGGCGTAACCTCCTTCTTCTAACCATACCACAAGTGACGGACAGGTCCAGTTGTTGGCTTGGTGGTGAAGGGAAGTTTCAGTGGGGTCATTGCTGATTTTCACCTCCTATGTCTGGTGAGGAGTCTTGATGTATTAGTTTGTTGGCGCTGGGTAGATGGCGTCCAATGGGTTTGATATTTTCCCAGGAGTATGATTTCCGTTTTCTCATTGTTAAATGATGCGTTGCTTATGGCTGAGTAATCTTGTATTATCTTCTCAATTCTGTAAGCGTCCTGATTGTTGGATATTCCCATTACACAATCATCAGTGAAGGCCATCATTTTAACTGGTGGTTGGCCCTTGACATTGATTCCATTGAGAAGTGTATTTTTATTCCAGACTAGAGGGTCCAAGCTAAAATTGTAAAGTAGAGGGCTTAAGGGGTCTCCTTGTTTGAGTCCTCTCTGTGGGATGACTGGGTTGGTTAAAAACCTGCTCCCCGCATAGCCATGGTAGCAGACTTTGTGAACATCATCACCCAGTTTATGAATCTATTTGGGAGTTTAAATTTTTGAAGGCAGGCCCTAAGATAGGTCCAGTTCACCCTGTCATATGCCTTTTGTTGGTCTAAGAAGACAAGCGCTCCAGAGGTTTTGGACTGGCAGACATTTGCAACTGTGTGGATGTTTTCCCATATGGATCTTCTTGGAACAAATCCATATTGTGATGAGGATATCGCGTCAGTTGCAAATTCTCCTAGTTGTTTGGCCATGATTTTTGTGAATATTTTGGTATCTGTGTTGGATAGGGAGATTTGGGCGCCAGTTGGAATGGTTTAATCTGTCTCCTTTATTGAATAAAGTGACATTGTAGGCTTCTTTGCCTCCAGGTAGGAGGCATGTTTCCATAGTACACTTATTCATTGAAGCTAGAAGAATGCTAGATATGTTAGTAAAATATTTTATGTAAAATTCATAGGGAATCCCATCAGGTCCAGGGCATTTCCCTCTTGGGTCATCGCATAATACTTCGCATAATTACTTGCGCAATATTAGGTTGATTAAATTGTTATTTTGGGCCACGGTGTCAAAATGTGTTTTTGTAAGGAAATTTTGATTTTTTCTGGTTTTTAATGGTTCAGATTTATAGAAGTTTGTATAAAACCTGTGCACTTTAGTCGCGACCTCTTCAGGTGTTTCTGCTATGGATTTGTCCGGTCATCATACCTGTGTGCAAGCTATTGTATTTTTCCAGGCGTGGTTTTGGCGGAAAAATAGCTCAAGCAAATTTCTTTATCTTTTATGTTTTTTGCTTGATATTGAGCTCCAACCTGGTGTTGGTGTTTGCGGATCAGGGTGTTTAGCAGAGCAGAAACTTCTGCCCATTTGCGATCCCATCCAGGGCTGTACCCTGAGCGTGGGACGTTGTTATCTAGGTGGTTAATTTCTGCCAAGGTGTGCTTGATAATGGCTGAAGCTGCTCTGTTTCTTCTAGAAGATGTATGTTTGACTTGTTGGGTTGTTGATTTTTTGAAATTTTTCCAGGTGGTTAGTGGGTCCAAGAAGAAAGGTGTTTGAAAATCCCAGGTTGATGATATTTCCTCCATCCAGGATTGAAATTCCAAGTCAGATAAACTTTCTGGGCGTATTCTGCACCATCTGAGTGCTTGGGTACTTGGTTCCGCTGGTTTGCAGGACACCAAAACTAGTCAATGGTCAGAAAATTTGATTTTTTTAGTTTTAAATTTTTGAATTTTGTGATGGAAAATTATTGGTGCGAGTATCAGGTTTATCCGTGATATGGAGACAAGTGCACCATTGTGTACATGTGGGCGTTTCATGTTTTGTAGCAGGGGTAGCCTTTTTGGTAGCAGATATAGTCCCAGAGTGGCCTTTAGTACGCGGAATTCCACTTTCCCTTGTGGTACCTCCATTGTGTATGGCCATTGGTCAGTTTCTGGATTAATCCAGCAGTTCATGTCTCCCATGATGAAAGTACATGCTGGTATATTTAGTTGTTTTAGAGCTGTTATAAATTCTCTTTGGTCAGGTGCACAGTTTGGTGTGTACACACTGGCTATTGTGTGCACTTCGGTGTGCCATGAGAAGGTTACAGAAAGTATGCGGCCATCCAGGAATGAATTTTTATTGATAAATTTAAAGTTTTGGTTCACGCATACTATCACCCCACAGTGTTGCGACCAAAATGATATTGTTGGGAGAAGAATTTTCTCATGCCTCCTCCTATCCCTGTGGACAGTGGGTTTCCTGCACCACCAGGATATTCACAGGAGGGTTTTGTAGGAGACTCAATTTCTTGGCCCAGGACATTAAGGCCTTGAGTCCCGCTATGTTCAGCATCCCTATCTCTACTGAGACGCCTGATGCGCCTCAGGAGCGGCTAGCAGGGCCCCCTGGCCCTACTCCCTCGCTCACATTACTCTCCAATGCACCTCTGCTGCGGAGAGCATAGCCATGAGTAGGAGTTGTGGTGTATTCTGCCCCTTTTGTAGCTGCTGTTTTCGCTCCTCTCTTGGCTTTGCTTAGTTTCAATTCAACATTGCGGTGCACTTGTGTGCTTTTATTGGCCGCATTATTTTCTTGCACATTCCATTGTTGATTTTCCTTTCCTATTGGGTTATATTTCATAATTTTGGGGGGTGCACTGAACCCCAGTTTTGCTGCATCTATTTCCAAATTGGGTTCTGCCAAATTCAATCTGTTCAGATTGGGTGTTTGGTTTTCCTCAGGATTTGATTGGTTCATTGATTCAAATTCATACATGTCTTCTTGGATCTGTTCCAGTGATATGGATGAGTCCGCCAAGGCCTTTGCCTTAGCTGCGGCCAGCTTGCAAGCTTGTTTGGCCATTTTTCATTCTTTCAGGGAAATTGGGTCAATTATTTTATATTGTTTGTGGTTTCCCCAGTTAAATGCTTGTGTTGTGTCTGTGATTTTGGCATACTCTGAGTCATTTTTGCCCATTTCCTCCTCACAGAATTTCATTTCTCTCAGGCTTTCTATTATGGGGCAAGCATGAATCTTGTGCCCAAAGGCCTGGCAGTGGTTGCATATGGGGGGTGCACTCTCCACTGTTGCACGTAACAGCTGGGATTATTTCCCATCAATGGTGAAGGATGTTATGTGGGGGATTTTTGTGATATCCTCACTACCTCCTGGTTCAGGGAAATAATTTCAATTGCCCTCCCAATGCTAAGGGTCGGCATCAGCTGGAATCTTTGCATCTCAAATTGTTTGATTTCTCCATAGGCTTCCAAGCCTTCTAGGAGATGTCTTTTGACTACTGTGTGCGCCAGTGTGGTTGGAAGGTAATTAAAAATTATAAAAATGTCTTTGGATTCTGTCCAATATGTGCATTTGGTCAGCACCAAATGCTGTCCATTGGGAATATCATGTACCACTATGACCTTTGCTGCTTCATTCGCTTCTTTCGTAGTTTTGAACCCAAGGTCTACCCAACCTTTGCGGACAGTATGTGTTGTTAAGTACACCATGTGCGGGAAAATTTTATGTTGGGCTTTGGCAAATATTTCCCACATTGTCAGTGTTTCTACACCCAGTAAAACTTGTATCCTGTTTTCACCGATGACAGTGGTTGCAATTGGGATACTTCCATGTAACTGCAGTGCTTTACCAAAAAATTTATGAAACCTGCTGAGGGCCACTTCAGGTTTTTTGGTTTTACTGAGATTTTTATTTGTACCTGTGCGCTTGGTACCTTTGGGCAGTGCAGGTCCATGTCCGCTGCCCTATACCACATTCGCCCAACTCTTTGCTTTATTACTCATACTCATCTCACCCGGTATTGATTATCAAATTATATTGTTTTTTCAAATTGTATTATTAAAAGTGATAGTAATCAGAAAGAAAAGATTTTCTAATATTTTAATGACAATGCCAAGGATATCAGAAATGACCCTAGCCAATTCTTGGTGGAACTCCATTACTTGGGGTAAAACATTTCAAAACCTGCACAGGTACTAAAAATCAAATTGAACAGATGGATTACTCTGGCCACACGACAGACTTTGAGGCAACCAGTGGAAGGCACTCCCCCAACCATCACTAAGTCTCCACAGCACCTATGTGGGACCCCCTCTTTTTATAGGCATGGCGGAGGTCCCCAAGGTATAAGTATATTCTTTAGCAGTGATTAGTTGAAGTATATCAAAACTTTACTGCATGGGTACATTCTGCCCCAAAACCCCAATTATAGTTTTCTTAAAAAGTTTCTCACATTTCCCACAATATGATATGAGAGTTTATTATATTTCCTAATTTGGAATGCATCGCAGCTATTTCAAACTATTTTTGAATTTAATCCAAAACTCAAAATCAGTTTAAATATGGATTGGGTGGATATTGAGGGGATCACTTTTCTTATTACCCCGTTTTTACTATCAAAAAACTCTAAAAACCGAGTTTTTTATTTAATTAAATTATCAATTTTTTTGTGGGATCCAGCGTCATTAGCACCAGCGAGCACCTAAAAAGCTGGATTCCTACACATATCTAGTTCACCGGTGGACCGCCCTGGTTTTCTTAAGATTGAGACACCCAAGCACTCCAGCACATATCTCCGTTTTTTTATGGACTCCACTTTGGGGTCCAACAATGGTTTTTTTGTATATTTGTTATCTTATACTGTATACCGTGTAGTACACCCTTGCCCTGGGTCCCTTTGGCTCCAGCACCCTTTGCGGTGCTCTATTTACAATCTTACAAATGACTAGTTCCCTGGCGTGTGTTTGTGCATCAGCACCACCTCTCAGGGAATATGAGATTTTCAGATACTCTCTTGATATTAGATGACCAACCTACTTATTTTAAATTTCTAGAATCAAACATGTGGCCTTTGCTAAGTATGGGTTGGTTGCACCAGACATTGGTCACAGCCACAATGAAGCTCACCACCGTTTTCTCATTTTGCAATGGTTGGTGCATCTCAGTGTTATTCTTGATACCCCCAATTGTGAAGTTCCCACCCTTCTTGCTTGTACCTGGTGGATTCAGATGTTTCACAATCTGGATGTCAGGATTCCCTAACTTCCCCCAAAATTGATGGAAACACTTTTATTAAAATAAAATTTCTTGGAATCCCACCTGGATGATGCAGGCAGGATCATTGACAAAGGGCCTGGTGATGGCTTTGGATAACAATGCATAACCCACTGCCAAATTGAGTATGGGGTCATTCATGGCCCAAAAAAGCGTTTTATAACGCTGTTTCCTTATATAAAAACGAGCCAAATATTATCTCGTTTGTTTCTGATATGGAACCTATTTTAGTTTACTAGATTACTCCAAGAAACCACGCTTTACACCTACCATGATCCGCAGAATACAGGCGGTGATAAAGGAGTTACTTTTGAAATAAAAAAATGCATTTGCAACTGCTGAAGATATGATGGGATATGTGGCCTCAGTAGTGAGAATGACCAATTATCCCTCTCCATTCTTTGATTCTAAAACATACCAGGGCGACATGCTAATTCCAGATGAAGAGTTGGTTAGTGATGTACTGCATTTTCTGCAATAAATAAAGACTATTACGGGTATTTTCTACTGACTGCTATCCTTTTCTCCCCTTTAGGGAAACTCAGCACCACAATTCTGGTGGATACTGGCGCCACTGAAAACTTTATGGACCATAGCCTAGCCAACTATCTTGGGCTGAGTTACTTGCCAGGTGGTATGGTTAGGGGAGGGGCGTCCCAAAGTATTCCCACTCTAAAGATCATTGGGACGGTGGACTATCAGAATGGCAAGCACCACTTGTCTGATCACTTCCAAGATATCAAAAACCTCTTGTACCCTATCATTTTGGGTGTGGAGTGGTGGCAAAATTTTGATGTCTGAACCAATTTGAAAGACAATACCTTGTCCTTAACTTTGAAGGATGATCATATATTAGTTGTCCCTTTGTCTGAAGCGAACTCTCAGACGATCTTCCCCACTGACCCAAGATCCGCACTATCAGTCTTGCTCTGTTGCTGAAGCCCTCTCTGCAGGTACCCTTACCTTCCTGTTTGGAGGGGCTGAAATCTTAGTTTGATGCGGCTTCAGCCAATGTACTACCAGATCATTCAGAGTTTGATCGCAGGTTTAAGCTCAACGTTAATCTGGTGCTTATATCTTCTCCCATTTACCCTTTGAATGTACGGGAGAAAGCAGCCTTAGATGTGTGGGTTAAGGAGAAGTTAGCTAAAGGCGCAATATTTCATCGTACCTCCACAATATGCTCCCCACTTCACTTTGTGGAGAAGGCCAATGGTACCTTATGCCCACGCATAGATTATATGAATCTCAACATTGTCACAGTACCAGACTTGCATCCCATTTCGTGGACTCACAGTTTTCTCACTATGTGGAGAAGGCGAAATTCTTCTACAAACTGAATTTTTAAACGCGTTCAATCAGATCCAGATCAATAAAGGCCATGAGTGGCTAACGCATTCCATAACAGAAAGGGAATTTTCCAGTTTTGGGGTTTGCCCATTTTGGCTTAAAAGCGCCCTGGCTATCTTTCAAAGCCATACAGATGCGACTTTGGGGATCCATTGGCGGTATGAGTGGTAGCCTACATGGATGATATTCTGGTGTTTCCCCTGATCATGAGTCACATGCAGTACAACTTTGGCAGGTGGTATAGCGCTTGAGGGCAGTACACACTAAATCCGTAAATGTGAAAACACTCAAGCTCTAGTTCACCTTCTTGGGCAGCGTCATGTTTGACCAGGCCACCTGATAAATCCAGACAAGGAAGAGGCGATATAAGATTGGCCCAACCTAGCTCTGGTCAAGGAATTGAGGAGTTTTTTATGGGCTTGTACATTACTTAAGAAATTCACATCAAATATTTCTGAGGTGGCGGCGCCCCTGTATAAGGCGAGTGGAGCTAAAGTGTTCAGTGGTCCCCATTTTTCAGTATGCCTTCCAAGCAGTAAAGTGCACCCTGTTGTCCACGTCAGTCCTTCGCCATGTAGATCCAGAAAAAGAGCTTACTGTGATGACTGATGCCTCCAACTTCGGCATAGCAGCTGCCTTGATACAAGTAGGTGAGGATGGAATAGAGCATTTGGTGGGATAATTTTCCAGAAAAATGTCTCTACCAGAGTTAAATTATGGTGTTTACGACAAAGAGTTATTGGAAGTGGTGAGGCGCTTACCTATTGGCGTCATCACTTGCATGGCTCATCCCAAACATTCTGCGTTTTTAAAGATTACTGTGTCATGTTAAACTATTACGCACCTCATGTCTTGACCCCACGGCAAGCCCACTGGCATGAGACCCTGGCCCAATTTGTGTTTTCTTATGAGTTTACAAAGGGAAAGGATAATGGTTTGGTGGATTCTTTGAGAAAAACTTTGCACTGGCTCCCAATCCTAGCGAGGTAGAGATGCATAATACCCACTTGATGATTCTACCAGGTTAGATTGTGTCACAACTTCCCTCTCTCTTGGCCTACGGAAAAGCGCTTGCTCCTCTGAAAATGCGGAGAAATATGGTATGTTCAGAAAGGTAGTCCTTTCACAGCCGTTGTCACTGAGTATATTATGGTCCTTACCAGAGCAATTTAAATCAGGAGTACATTACCATGGGTTACCATGTAAAGGATGAGATGGTGTGGTTTCAGGGCGCATATGGGTTCCTGCAGAACCACTTCGCCTGGAAATAATTTGGGACTATCATGACGGAATTGACGTTGGACATTCTGGGAAGGCGAACACTCTAGAGCTAATATGGCACACTTACAACTTGAATAGATTAGCTGCGCAGGTTGCCAGCTATTGTAAGGAGTTCCTAGTCTGCAATCAAATGAAGCTAAAACACCGGCCCCTTGTGGGGCTGTTGTGTACAGTTCAAAAGGCTGAAGGGCCTTGGATTTTTTTGTCAGTGGATTTTATTGTAAAGTTACCTTTAAGGTTACAAAGCCATCGTGGTAGTGGTGGGTCGTTTTATGAAATTCGCTTACTTTATTCCCTTCAGAACAACTGTAACCGCGGCAGAGATGGCCATTCTCTATATATCACAGTTGTTTGCTCTCTATGGGGTCTCCCATGAGATAATTAGTAATTGGGGGACCCAGTTTACCTCTGTTTTTTATAAGAGTTAAGTAAGTTTTTTAGATTCGTCTTGCTGCTCCATGCCTATCACCCCCAATCAGATGGGCAGAATGAACGAGTGAATCAGTTCCTGGAACAGTTCCTGCGGGGTTACACTGCTTCAGATCATCCAGCTTGGTTTCCCATCTCCTCATGACCCAATTCTGCTAAAACAACGCCCAGCATGCATCAATTGATTGTTATCCCTTTTTGCTAAATATTGCTTCTAACCACTTTCAACATGAAGCCCAGCTGTTGATCCAAAGTGGAAGCGGTGGTGGACTTTGCAAAAATGATCAAGAAAGTACACCAGGGGTTGAACATAAAGTTTTATACAGCAATGCAAGATTATAAGTAGAATTTGGACGGAAAATAATGGATATGTCATGCATATAAGGAATGGAATCTTGTAATGCTGGATTCTAGATACATCCCTATCAAGCAGCCATGCATAAAGCTGGGATAAAGGTCATTGGGCCTTACCGCATTGTCAGAAAAGTGGGCCATACCTCATACAGTTAAATCTTCCTTTGTCATTCTGGATCTTTGCTGTCTTCCATGAAAGTAAGCTGACGTTGTTTAAGGGCCCCCCACTAGGGTCTCCTGAGGCATTTTTCATGGATGGGGCGCCGGAGTATAAAGTGGAAGAGATAGTAGCCTCCCATTGGGTAAGTAGAAAACTTGAGTATCTTGTATTCTGGAAGGGATTTGATGCAGCAGAGAACAGTTGGGTACTAGAGCGTGACTGCGCCCATGCCCAATATCTAATTGAAGTTTCCACGAGTGTTTCCCCAAAGCTGCAGGATCCAAGTCAAAGCACGTCATTTCCGCCATGAAGCTGGCACCAGCCCACAAAAACTTTTTCCTTGGATAAAGCCCCTTGAGGGAAGTGGAATCCCAAAAGGAGGAGAGGATAATGTCATGGCTCTATGACATAATTGAGGGTACAAATTGCAAGGATAAAGCTGGTTATCTGGAGTCTAAAAGGTCAATCTGCAGGACCTTCCTGACTTAAAACATACCTTGAACCAACACTGGATGTGGGCTAATTATGCCCAGGTTGATCCAGGGGATGTGTGTGATGCTTGTCCATGCATCACAATAAGGGCGTTAAAACGCACTAACTATTTTCTTATTAATGATGTTTCAATTTGGTTGCTCAGAGAATTGGAGTTCATAACCCATTCAATTTTTAATATTGCCAAATTGGGACGGCTTGACCTGTAATCAGTAACTTGAGTTTAGTCAATCTCGAGTTACAGTACCCTGGCCAATGGTAGGGTGCGCCTATTGGTTTTCTTAGGTTTTGCACCATTTATCCAATTGACGACACAACTCCTATTGTCTAAAGTATGGTTCTTGAGTCCAACTTTATTTGTTGGTCATCTTCCTAATAATAAAGTTCCCATTAATTAACGGTATTTAATATGTTTCCTTGATCAAACCTGTGCATAGTCCTCAAGGAGCTTTTTACAAAGTTGTTTATTTTTTTATAAAATTATTTAATGGATCTGGTGCACCACTGGGTTACCCTGGTTTCCTCCAAATCAAGGCACCCAAGCACTCCAGCACAAATCTCCGTTTGGTTTTGGACTCCACTTTGGGGTCCATCTAAGTTTTTTGTATATTTGCTAGCTTATAGTTATACCACGTTTTACACCCTTGCCCTAGGTCCCTTTGGCTCCAGCACAATTTGCGGTACTCTTTTTCCAATCTTACTAATGACTAGTTCTCTGGCTGTGTGGCTGTGCATCCCGCACCGCCTCTCAGGGAACAAGAGAGTTACAGGCACTCTTTTGACATATGGGCCTGTTCTAGCCAACACAAATTCCGCAGGGGAGGTGTAAAGCCCATGATACGTTTCAACGAGCTATGAATGGCATTCTAGGGACCATAAAATGTCTTATGTCCTGGTGTATTCAGATGATATTAATGTTTTTTCCAAAACTTTTGGCTAATATCTTGATCACTTACTTTAAATTTTTGACTGATCACAATCAGCATCTTTAGAATTAAAACCTTTTAGTGAGCCTTTTCTAGGAAAAATTGTATCTTTTAGGAAATAAGGTCTACCAAAGGTATACAACCACTTCTCAATAAGCTTACAGCCATACAAAAGATGTACCCACCAAGGAGTCTAAGGGGCATTCAGGTTTCTGGAGATGGTTGGGTATTACCATCGATTTATCCTCCATTTTGCTGAACTTGCAGAGCTCCTGATCTACCTAACAAATAAGTGCCTCTCCAGTGGGAGTTATTAAAACAAAAGTCCTTTGATGCCTTACAATTTGCAATAACTTAAGTACCTGTGCTAATATATTCCAAATGTAATAAGTCTTTTTTCTTTTTACTAATGCCAGTGATGTTGAGACTGATGCTATTCTGAAATAACACCATAACAACCAGTAGATTATCCACTTTCATACTTAGAAAGGCTTTCTTCATTGCCAAATAAAACTATAGCATCACTGAGTGTTATGTTGTAACGCACTGGCTCCTTCCAATGAGCCACGAATGAGTTGGGCAACAGGATCCATGTTAAAGACCATAGGGCTGACAGGACTCATGATACTACTCTCCTGGTGCGTGCGCTACAAGATTGGACAAGCACCCCCTGGAAAACAGTTGCAAGTATACTTAACCCCAGCAACATGCCTTGACTCCAAGACAAGGTATAGAGGGAGGCAATAGCCCTCCCAAGCTCACTCTCAAAGTCCAATTCTTGTTGATTTAAGCCAAACATGGCTGCAGTTAAGCAATATCTTTAAAATAAACCCAAATTATAAATATTTGAATTTTATGTTCTTTTATTTAATATTTAGCCAAGTTGATAGAAAACAGAACTGAGGAGCCTCCAGCTCCCAGTTCCTTCCCTATATACACATGCTAAAAGCTAAAATAAAAAATAATATAAGCTTATGGTGCCATTGCCAACTTGAATGATGTTTGGTGTAAACTTTACAGCAGGATCGCGGAATCTTTACTCAATGGTTCCATGCCAGTTCTAATCCTCAACGGTTCCGCGCCAGTTCCATTTTGAATCCCAATTGAACCGCGAAACTCCCAAGCACCCGTTTCATTCCATTCTCGATATGAACTCAAATCGAATCTCGAAACTACCCATTTTACTCGTTTTCTGTTTTGTTCCAACTTGGACGCCCATCTTGCTCCTTGGCCTACTCCAAGCTCCAGCCCCTTAGGCGTCCTTGCCAGAACCAACGCCCCCTCCTTCTCCATACATACAGACACAGCCTGGCCTGTCTTACCAAAGATCAGGGCAATGTTATGCTGAGGATAGACCTCAACTGCCACATATGTGGTAAACTAGCCATTAAGCATTACTACTGCTTCCTTTATGGGACGCACTTTACTGTAATAGACTATCACTGTCATGTGATTCAGTAACTCTCTCGTTCCCTGATATGTGGTTCAGGATGCACAGCAACACTGTTAGGGAACTAGTCATTAGTGAGATTGTAAACAGAGCACCGCAGATGTTGCTGAAGCCAAAGGGACCTGAGCAAGGATGTACAACGCGGTATACAGTATAAAATAGCAAATATACAACTAAACTAGGTTGGACCTCATTGGGGTGTCCATAACCAAGTGGAGATCTGTGATGGAGTGCTTGGGTGCCTCAATCTGGAGGAAACCAGGGTAGCTCAGCGGTGGAATAGATATGGTAGATATTTTTGTTAATATAAAAAGACCAACGTTGTTAAAGACCTCCTCAAGGAGGTCCACACACAGGTTTGCCCAAGGAACCATATTAAAAAACATAAATTAACGGGAAAACTTATTAGGAAGACAACCAAAAAAGAAAGTGGTTATGAAAACATATTTAAGCGAGGGGGCAAGACATCAATCGGCGGAATTGGTGCTAAGCATAAGCACACCAATAGGTTCACGCTACCATCAGCCTGGGTTCTATAACTTTATTGACCAAACTTGAGCTGTAAATTATAATTGTACTCAACCTGATTTTGTAATATTAAAAAATGGATCAGTTTTGAAACCCTGTTTTTCTAGCAACCATAACTAACTGTTAGGATTAATAACGTAGCTGGTACATTTTTAAGCACCAGCTGTAACACCAGGCTAAGCATCATGCTTATTCCCAGGACCAACCTGGGCATACTTTGCCTGTACCCAGCGTTGGTCCAGGGTATGTTTATGGTCATGGTGGACTGACAAGTTGACCTTTTTGGCCTCCTGACGTGCAGCTTTGTCCTTACAGTTGGTTTTTTCAATTATGTCAATAAGCCATGACAAGCACACCTGCTGTTGAATTTCAGCGATTCTGTATATATCTGCTGAAGGGTTTTTCGCACAGGGTTATGGCCATTAGCAATTGGAACGGATGAAATAACAATTGCCAGTTCCTCAGACCACTTTTAAAACAATTAAATTATAATAAAACGGGAGCAATTTCCCCCAAAAACTTCTTTATTTCTAATATAATAAATCTGCGGATCTTCCTTTAGTCCGCTCCCTCTTTCTTCCTATATTTTTTTCACTCCAAAAACCTCCCCTATCAATCCCCTTATTTTGCTGATATCCCAGCTACCCCAGTCAGTACTGACTCTTTTGTTTAGTTTTTTCATTCTGCTGTATTCTCATTGGTTTCAGCTTATTTTTCTTCAATTCTTTATCGCCCTGATTTGAGGATATCCAAATCATCTTTTGTTGAATGTTGACATCTCCCTATTTCCCTATTTTGAAAGTGATCCAATATGATCTACTATAACCCAATATTGACTCATCCTAAGGCGATCAATTACTTATAGTTCTGAAACATCCTTGGTAGATTCTGTCCATTGAACCTTCGGCGGAATATCTCCAATAATTCACTGGTCATAATGGTGGCTTGTAATCCAGTAATATAGAGTCGTGACACATCCCTTCGCTGATCACAGCAGATGCATGCCCTGATGGCCATTTAGCCAAGTGGGCTTTACAATTGCAAGAGTATAATTCCTGATTTTAATGAACTAGCGTCATACACTAAATACACTGATGTTCTATCATCATTTCCAGTCCTGACAGTTTTATCTGCTGAGGAGGACCGCTTATATGGCCTTTTTTATTTCAATTTCTGTTCACTAGTGACTCCTGAAGCTTAGAGTAAGCTCAAACAAGCAATCAATTCTCAAATAACTGATGGCATTCTATATAAAATAATGAAGGAAAAGTGACTTCCTTATGTCCGCTCTTATGATTGGACAGAGGCCATTATGGAAGAACATACTTTCACTGGACATGGTGAGGTGTGAAAAACTCATAAATGATTCAATCCTGATATTACTGAGATGGAATAATCAACTCTATCCAAAGTGTTTTAAAAGCCTGTATCACTTGTCACCAGCATGATAGGCCCAACCTAAGGTTCAACCTCAATTGTTTACTCCTTTAACCCCTTTACACATAGTAAACATTGATGTCATAGGTCCTCTGCCTATAGGAGTTCACGATCACTATTATATAAAAATTTGCCATTGATCACCTTATCAAATATATTGAAGCTGTATCCATCCCAACGGCTACTGAACAACCAACCACCTTGTTCCTGTACTGACAAACTCTTCACACATCATGGTATAAGAAGGGCAATTCTATCCAATAATGGCCTAAATTTTACGTCAAAAGTGTTTTGAGAATTAACTGCTCTATTCAACACCCACCAGTCTTTTGCAAAACCTACAACTCATTTACAAATGGGACTGTAGAAAGAGCTAATCGCACTTTCCCCTCCATTATAATAAAGAGGGCTTCTACCAACTCGCTATGATTGAATAACTTCCCACCAAGTGCCCTACTTGGCTCTTGGGTCAGCAACCTCAAGGTGATGTAGTTGTTACCCTTTAAGATGCTTTAAAGCAGTTAAACCCTCTTACCAACTATTCTACAACCTATGCATACATTGACAACTCCCAAAAGTTCTGTGTTCACTCTTTGAGCCTAAACCGGTGATATTATCTGACTACAGTCTCTGGCCATGTATACCTTTGTGCATACCACGACCAAGGAGATGGGACAAAGCAATTTATATCTGGCTTTCCTTGCAGTGTACCAACCAGAGGACTTGATAATGTTCTATCAACATTGCTCCAAGGGAAGACCCAGAAAGCTTGATACCTCTTGGTCTGTCCCAAATAAAGTCCTTCATAAATGTGGCTTAGAATATTCCAATGTCATCATTGATGAGGGCACAGTTATTAACAGGGTACATGGGTGATTTCTTATAACCTTTGTATCCCCAACAGGATCTTGAAGGGAGAATTGTAAGAAAAGAAACTGCAGACAAAGAAATTAATTAGAATGAACTTAAATTGCCACCACTGACTCATAGTTTGATTACACCTGTAAACAAAAAATTTTATTAGTTTTTCAACTGTTTCTATGTATTTTGGCATCAGTGATTTCAAATATGAAGTCATATTTTCTATGCATGCTCTAGTTTTCATGCAATACAGCTAAGAAAAATTATATTCCCCCTGCTTCATATCAAGCTTGGTTTGATGAAGAAATTTGTAAAGGCAGGGGGTGGAAGGCGAGTTGGTAGGGCGTACGGCTACCAACCTGAAGGTTGCAGGTTTGATTCCCACCCTTCGCACATTGATTGAGGTGCCAGCCGAAGGAAGCTATTGGTGGTTAGTAGGTATAATAACACGAAAACCTTACCCATGACGTAACCAGAAAAATCTGAGTCCCAATCCGGAGGTGAAAAAAAATTTTCTATGACAGAGTTGACCCTGCTCAGGTTTCATGTCAATACTTTCTTTCTCTATTTTGGTAATGTCTGTCCCCTGGTCAGCTTGCCTCAAATAAATAAAGAAATTTGTAAAGGCATTGAATACTGAAAATGTAATTTTCAACACATTGGTTCTACTTTTTGTGGTCTGTCATTTGACAAATTAAAAGCAGGCGTGTTTGATGGTCCTCACTTTTGATCCATTATGTGACAAGGAATATTTCAGGAAGATGGATCAAAAGGAGAGACATGCATGTATGTTTTCTGTGGCAGTTATTGACAACTTCCTAGGTAACAAGTAGGCAGAAATTTATGTATTTCTAACAAAGGATGCTAAAGTCATTTTGCAATCTTGGATGCAACATGAGTATTAACGCACTTCCTGAATAGTCATCTTGATCAATTTCCTGAAACTCTTGGGGATGTTAGCTATGACAGGGGGAACGCTTCCATCAAGACCTGAAGACAATGGAAGAGCATTGTCAAGGGCGATGGGACACACATATGATGGCAGACTATTGCTGAATCATCAAAAGAGAACTTCCCAAGAAAGTCTACAAACAATAAAAGCTACAAGTGCATATTCTATCCTGAATGAATATTGCATGCCCTCTATGTCACATTGCTGCATTTGTTAATTAACATCTTCCATCTTTATTTACATATCAATGATGTAGTTAAAAAGTTATAGTGTTTGTAATTAATAGTGTTTTATATCAAATTTATCATAAAATAAGTGATTCTATTCCCTTTCATCTTAAACCTGTATGTATAGTTGTACGTCATTACATGTTTATGTGTTAAAAGGATTTTCTTATCCCCATAAACGTGATTAAGATTTTATCTAATATTTGTAAGTTGAAAAAATGCTGAAAAATTAGTAAATTAATATTGATTTGATAAATTGTTAGAAAAAAGAATTGTAAAAACTGTAGCTTTTAGAGATAAATAACTTCAGATATGAAATCAGCGCACCCAAATTTAAATAAGAATAAGTCTTTTTACCAATGCAGCAAAGATTTTTTCCCATGTGTTATTGACCCCAATTTAACAAAGTCATCCCCCTGAGCTATCTTACGTAAGGAGAAAAGATCCAGATGCATTTAAATTAAGGTGACAAAGAGGACACCCTATTGATTCTGGAAGACTACCATGACACATAAGAAATCGTTTCATCATGCTCCTCTTCCTAAAGCTTAAGTTTATCCCAATTGTTGGTCCAAAGTATTTATCCCATGCACAACAACCCAGCATCTATAAATATTCTAAGCTTCAAATAATTGATTTATCATTTTTTGCATATATACTTTTAAACAAACTTCCTATTTCTAGGATTTTTCGAGTTTATTCTGCAAGCTAAGATCATCACAGTGGTTTTGGCCCCTTGTTGTACTTTTATATTAGATAACCACGTCAAATTCTGAGTAGCTTTGTATTTTTTCCTTTTCCATGCCTTGCTATCTACAGTGCTGACAGATCTATTAGATAAATTAAGAGTTTTAAAGCGGTTATTAAGGATATAATAAGAACTCATAATCACCAGCAGTCTTAGGCTTTAAGGCGAAGTAGTTAATATAAATTTAATACTAAGTTGAAAACTACATAAAAACATGGAGCCTGTGGTAGGGTAATCTACAGTAAATTAATCTTATAGAATATCTTTGGCTTAGCGTAAACTGACTGAAGTCTTTTTTCTACATAACAGTTATAATATCTAATTAAGGAATTAATTAGTTCTTCAAATGGTTGGTCACACCATTCACAGCATTTTTCCCACTTAGTCAAACATCAGGAAACTGGAAACTTGAGTGGGGGATATGGTGGATTAATGAGAGGTATGGTTGAGAGGCTAAAGCGTTGTTATTATTTCTAGGGAATATATCATGATTCCAATTTTTAACGTAGTTCTAAGTGGGATCTTTCAGTGTGTAAGCATTAGTATTTCTTCTTCATTATTTTAAAAAAACCTTTTCATATGTGCTCCATTTTTTCTAGTACTTACAAAGCAATGGTTACTATAATGTAAGAACAATTCCCCTATGGAAAAGGTAAATAATGTCTGTTGATCCTCATTATCATGATTTGAGGCTTAATTTCTCAAGAAGCGTTTACAGTATGCTTTTATTTGTAGCTAGATAAATTCCTGCGAAAAATTTTAATCTGTTGGAACTCGGGTTCTTTTCTAACACATGAGTATAAGATTGTGAATAGCGTGAAATGATTCCCATATAGTAAATGGAATGGTTAGTGTCCAATTGCTAAGTGATGAGAAATTTTATATACAATAACTAAGGAGAATAGAAGAGGCTCTAACTGGACACCTTTCTAGTAAATAACTTACGTAGAATGCCTACAAGAGTACTGGTTACTTTTTTATATGGTGCCTTTTGTCTTAGGGTTATAGGGCGTAGAAAAAAATCCTTGTTATCCATCAATTCATTTAGTTTATAGGTACGTTGAAATTAAAGTTAGTATAATCAACTGTTACACTAATCTAGGGCAGCCATGCTGATAAACTATTTTTTACTAAGATAAATTTAGCTGTTATCCTAACGTCCAGTTCTTAAACTACTTTAGCCTTTACCCATTTAGTGAGGTGATTGATGGCCACGATTCTATATCTGAAATTACCAAAACTATAGAGAAATAAAGTCACGTTGTCAATGTAGATGGTGTTTCAAGAAAATGGATTTTACCAATGTATAGAAAATAGTTCTTTAGGAGGGAGCTTTATCATGGCATTTTTAAAAAAAATATAATCTTGTTGAAAATAGCCATCATTATATAATAATAAAGCGATATTAGATGTTCACACGTTTTTTTATATTTTCCATGCCTCATCGCCTTATGGGCTGCAATAAAGTTACTTTACTTGGTAGTCCTGGAAAACAAAAAAGTAGTCTTTAAATAAATTTATTTAAGTTTACATTCTTAACAAAGGTATTCTTCCTCAGCTTTCCTAACGTGCATTGAACCTCTTCAGGTTCAAGTAATATGATGAGGTAACATTATGTCATACAGGTTATTGGTTAGATTATCTTCTAAGGACACAAAAGGCAGTTGCGAGATGCCTTCAGCATTTAAATGTTTAACACAGGGTCAGTACTAGATTTGAAGCTGTAGGCTTGTAGTTTAAATACCAATAGGACAGCCGCCCTTCCAGCTTTTCAGATTTTATAACCATCACGGAGAGGCATGGCTAGATACCACCATAAAATGTACTCCATGGATGTAAACCTTCAAATTGCTTACAAGCATAGATGACTACTAGACATTCTTTATACATAGCGATATAATCACGTTGTTGTGTATCCAGCTTCTGGCTGTAGTAAGCCATTGGGTGTTCAACTCCCTCAAAGTCAAATAATAATAAACTGCCCATATGTCATTGAAGGATTTTTATCTATACAATAAATGCTTAGCATAGTTTGAGTACATAAGTATCAGCGCTTTGGCAAGGAAAAGCCATGGTTTGTCAAAGGCCAACTGTCAGTCCACCGTTTACTATAAATGCTTTCCTTTATTATAAAAGTGGAGTAATGGTTCACCTAATTTATTAAAATCTCAATGAACCGGTGGTAATAGCCATCTATCAAAAAACAGCTGTATGTTGTGCTTTCTAATTGGACATGTCATTTGTTCAATAGTTTCAATTTTGCCAGCCTGGCGGCTCTTCCATGTTTGTTAATGACAAACCCCAGGTTTTAGATTTTCTTGAAAAAAGTTGCACTTCTGTGGCTTAATCTCAAGAACAGCTTCATGAGATGGCAAAAACTTCTAAGTGTTATAGGCTAAGTTAAACGTTAATTTTTTGCATTTACTTTATCTAAACATTAAATACAGGAGGTCTCTAATTTTTCTGATATGATATCTATACCTCATTGAAAAGTCGCAAGGAGCATTACGCAACCCTTAAGGCATATGAGTGGATACTAAAGACCTGGGGCAGAAATATAGTGCACTTTTCATGTTCCTTTTTGGCAGCTCAATCCTCCAATCATCATAAATTAAATCCATGTTTAAAAAATTACTGCATGCCCCTAAAGCTGTTTGGCACATCGTCAATCTGTGATAAGGGATAGGAATCCTCATTAGTAATATTGTGAGCTTCTTGTAGTTTATACAATTCAAATTAGATCCATCCTACTTTTTATAATCATAACTATAATAAACCAAGGGCTCTTGGATGGCACTGACATTCTCCTATTCCACAAGCTGATTAATTTATTTATTTACCACTTAATATACTGCTTTTGAACTCCAATAGTCACAAGAAAAGTTTTAGATGATTTCCAGCATCAATATGGTGTAGCACGCCTTGTGCACAACACAAACTAAAATTGTCATTGGCAAAAAAGACTATTTTTCTCAAAAAAGTGCCAGATCTTAATCCTTTTAATACTCTGTTTGATAAAGAGGCTTTCATGATGTACCAGAGGACAAACAGAATGGCTCATGTTGCCATAAAGGCCCAGTTTATCTAAGTTATCAAATGTATGAATATAAAGTACTTCTTAAATGGTAAAAGATAAACAAAAGTGACAATTTGATCTCAATTACCTGAATAGGGTATGTATAGACTAGCTTAAAGTATCTAAATCTTATCATGAACAGTATGACAAACCCAGAAATGGTGACAGTGTTATGATAACTGCGTGCCTAGAGAATTTCAGAATGTGATTGTGTGTTCTTTAGCAGCCACAACAACAGGCACATGATACAGATCTGCGACTTATCTGGGTTAAATGAGTTGTAGGGAGGAAATTTATCTTGACATCTTATAGCTGTAAGTTTTAACAATTAGGGCTTATTTATCTCCTAAAAGCCATTTTAATGGATCAATAAGTTAGAAGCCTTGGGTATCTTCAACTTTGCTTCTCAGGAACCGCGAACTCCATTAAAATTTAAGTAAAATAAAATTATAACTATGAAGTTTTTAGGAAACTATGTTATTGCAAAAAATTAGATAAACTATTAACCCAACACCCTACCATATGTAGGGTACTGGGCTTTTAAGGTAGGCATATGGGAGGGGATGCTTGGGTTAACAACAATGTACCTTTTTAGAAATAATCATCATTGGCAAGTTTACATAAGGGACTTGACTAGCCCATCTTGATATGGGTAATAATCACAATTGATTTGAATTTAGTGTTCTAGCTTGGTTAAATCCTCATTTTATTGTCAAATCTTTGCTTTGTCATAACTTGACTCTATCAAAAATTGCCGCTTTCCTTTTCTGCCCAAGGTTAAAAATAAGCAATTTTTTGGGCAATTTTTGCACCTGGAGATACCCTAAGTATCTTTTTTCAATTGAGGGCGCCCCTGTGGAAGTTCTCTGTTTGTTAAGGGTTTAGCCCCTGAAATTATCACATTGAAAATTTCAAAATTTTATGCAAGGCTGTTTGATTTTTTTGCAAGTATTGTTTTAAATAAATCTGAGAATATATTTGTAGTGTCCTTGGAAATTGCACTGAGGAATGAGGAGGGTAAACGAAGAGGTACAGCTCTACACATATCTCATCCAAGGTGGCTCTAGATCAGTAAGATGGGTAAGAAGGTGAGCCTTGGATGACCCCTTTTTAGCTCTAAAGGGATGCAAAGTTCTATACAGCTTAATATCTGAGTCCTGAAATCTTACACGAACTTCTTTTATAAAAACAGGCTCCACGTTCCCCAATGAGCCTGGACAAAAATTTAGATATTATGGATAACTGGTAACATGACGGCTTCTATAGAAGATAGTTTGGTTGAGGAAGGAGAAAGCGTTTTAAGATTTTTGGCTTGAAACTTGGTAATGACTCTTGGAAGTTTCTAAAATCCTTTAAGGGAACTCAGATATTCTCATGAGTGGAGTACCCTTTCCAGGACACTAGATAATGAATATTGCGCTTTATCTGATTAAGATTCCAAGATCCTTTCCCATCAAACTTGGAAGCTTCTTCTACCATGATAGGCTCACCTCAGCTGGCTTATTGCCTTTGAAGGTGTTAAGAAATTATATGTGATAAAAAGGTTCACTTTTTCTAGTGTGGGGCAGTTCCATGTGGAAAGATTCATTGTTCATTACCTGAGAGATACTAAAGTGACATGCGTGCTTATAAGCCAACTTACAACAAGGCAATTTTGTGGAGTAAATTATTGGTATCAACCATGACCAAATTGCCTACTTGGTAGTCAGAGGCTTCATGGCTTTTTGTCAGCAAACTGCTAGGCATAATTTGTTGATTTGGAAAAATGCTGTTAGCTCTGGTTATGCATTTTCTGGGGTGCTTAACAAAGTTGTCTGTGACTGGGATAATACTGAAGGTTGGGGGTCTGAGGGTGTAAGCAGGACACATCGATGAATCCCCCTTGGGTTGGTACCATCTAGTACTAAAAAAAGAGGGTGAAAGCAGGACTGTAACCCATTTTATAGTACATTGGTGATACCTTTGTGGAAGCTTGTAGGGAGTTTTTATACAAAAACTTGGCTAAAGGAAGATCTTCTGCCCATGTATCCTGAGATGAAGAAGCATAGCATTGAAGTTACTGCTCCAACTACTGGTTTAATTTTTCAGTTTGGCCATCTGATTGAGGGTAGTATGCTGATGATATGCAGTGTTTGATCATCAGCATGTCACACAAGGCCTCCTAAAACCTTGTGGTAAACTGAGTTTTAGGAACAGAGAGCACCAGGAGAAAATTGGGCTTAAAAAATGGGTGCATTATCAACCATAATAGCGGGTATGAACTGCTTTGCTGCTCCTCTCCAATAAAAATTTAAGTGATATGGAGTGAGAAAAATTGTTGAAACTTGATTCTAATATAAATGATGGGATGGGGTTTCCTGCAAGGTTAGAGGCACCGGTTTTGGAAATTGGGTATTGTCATCACCTAAGGATCCCATTTTATCTGTAAATAATAATTATAAACATTCCCATGGCCTCAAACTCGTCCATAATAAAAACATAGTTTTTAATAAGATTGTGATAATAATAAAACGGATGGTTTTCAATAAAATTAACTGTTAGTGATAACAAATAAATAGACCAACACCCTACTTGTTGATTTTTAATTATAAGCAAGTCAAGATCCCTACTCTTATTTAAAGCCCTGGTTAATTGACTTTCAAGCCCTCATGATCAAAACTAATCCTTGAAGGTAACAATAAGATTTCAATCAGAAAAATCTTTCGCAGAGAGTTGATGGAGATGCCTTTTGGAATTGAACCCCCACTTCCCAAACCTTGAAAGGCGTAACTTACCTTTTCAGTCATGAGGATGACATAGAACAATATGGCCTTTGGTCATGTGGTTGATCTGGAAGGATGTGAAAGTCCCCAATCATATAGGGCCATGGAGATTCCCTTGAAATTGTGTCCCTACCCGCCCTATAATTTAAAAACTTTAAAAAATTATGTAGTCTATTTCACCCTAACTTTTCATCTTCGTTAACCTCTCCACTAGTTTATAGCTTTGAGCCCATGTTTGAACCCTGGATATAACAAAAAGAACTGTTACTATGAGATAAGTGGTGCTCACTATAGGGGACTCTCAGTTGTCCAAGTGAAAACATCTATCATGAAAAATGGAGAATAATTGCAGTTAAGAAAACCAACCTGTCAATTAATTGAGAAATGTATCTTGATGGATTAAAACCTCTCATTAAGAATTAGCTTCTCTATAGCCTGAAATCCTAGAATTTTGGGCCACCTTCCAATTCACCTCACCTTCCATTGATCACAATCAGTATCAACTCCAAGATGAGAACCTCAACGAGATTGCAAACAAAAATTTGATGGCATCTACTTCATGAGAGGATGCTCCAGTCACTTCTAAGCCTCTTTGGTGCCTTCTATGATGTGCTATTTATATACCTCTTTCCCACTCACTTGAGAGATTGATTCTGGGTACTGAAAACTAACTCTGAAGCTTCGTCCATCCAGCCATACACCACATCCTACAAGCAGTTGGGTTGCATCACCATGAAGTAGGATGGCATCTAGGCTTACTCAAACTTTACACTCAAATATTGTAAACTTCTATAATGCTGCATTTTTATTCATTCACACATTTGAGGAGCCATTTTTCTACTCTCAGTTGATTAATTTGGCTCGTAATTAGATTGTTATGCTAGATAGTGGAATTTTGGGTTATCTTAAGGACCAGCTTCATCAAAATTTACAGCTCCTTGGGTCCACCTGGAGCCGACACCTCTTTCAAATCGAGGTCCTTATGCTGACACTCCAGAACACTACCAAGAGTTATCCTCCTCAGTATATCACCTCTGGGAGTGAAGAGTCTGAAGGGCCCAATGGTTAAGAAGGCCCAGAAGGGACCTTTGAGCCCCGTGGATCTTCCATTTCCTTAGTACCTGCTCCTGGTGCTCCTAAAAACCCCTGGAAAAATATGTTCTAATGGCGTTCACTGCCTTATAAGATCAGTTATAAAGTGTGGCTTAATGATGAAAGTTCTGAGTAGACAAGTCCACCTTGATCCCATAGTCTCAATTGATGCCTAGGTGGACAAGATGAATATTTTCAGCACTTTTGTCACGCTCACCACCAAATGCATCACTCAACCTGAACAAACCTGTCGTGGGTCAAAGCTCCCTTGATGAACTTTGAGAGTCAGCTGGTCCTTAAATGTGCAAAATACAAGCGATGAAGGAGCAAGTTGTTTATAAAGCCTCTATTACTTCTTAAAAAAGAAATTGGTATGAGATCCATAAGGATCTAGAAGGATTAAAACAACACCTAAATTAACATGCCCCTTGAAACTATGCAGAAACTGATATTTCTAAGTTTGCACCAGTTCCTGCCATCAACACTCTTTCCACCCCTCTTGTGACTAACTTTAAGCCTAGTTTCAAGAAAATTTCATTCTAGAGCAGGAAATCATTGCCTCTTTCTTTTACACTTATAAAAGCTCAGTGGAATAGGCTACTGACCATCAGAAGGTGAAGTAAATCCACTCCTGACTGAATAGTACTGGCCAGTAAATTATAACTCCCCATTTAAAGGAATGCCACACCTGAGAACAATTCTATATGGCCTAATCCAGGAGTTTGAAACCAACTAGACTTTGATAATTAGAAGCAGGCGGTCATGGGCGTTTGATTGAAAAATAGAGAAATACTATGGAGTTTAGCTGATTCTATGCCCAAGCACAACCCTTGGTAACCATTAATCGTATTACACTGTATGACGCCATAATTGCGGTTATCTGCATATTGGGATCTTAACCTGAGGTCCAAATGTACACGATTGGCCAGAACAGCTTCACCTGTATCCATGAAATTAAGGAAGTACTTAATAAATTCCTTCGCCTACCTTGCATCTCAAGTCCTTTGCATCCAACTCTTCCAACCATCCTTAGGTCCACGCTGTTGAAAACCAGAAGAATACCAGATTCCCATGCTCCTACTAAAATGGATTCCATCATAGCACCAATATTTTTTGGAAGAGATTTGCTAAGGTGGCTTGAAAAGGGCAGTCATCATTAATAACATTGCACTTCATGATGACATCTCTGTACTACCTCAACAATATTTATCGATCTCTAATGAGTCTAATGCTGTCATACCTTGATAAGATGATTTGTTACCCATCAATAATGAAGAACCTGATTCTGCTTAATCTTCTTCTGATGAATCTCTTATGTTCCTCACTCTAATTCTCATAATAGGAGCTTAGTTAAATGCGTCGCTTTTTGAGTTTATAAAGTCCCTTTTCATACCATTGTCAACAGTGGTTCCCCTGTAAATGCCATTTCATCTATATTAATGATTTGTAACAAGGTAGCTCCCAACTTGAATCACTACATGGAATATGGCACAGCTGGGCCACGATGCACTCAGTCCATTAAGGCCTATTTCTTGTTACCCATTTGCAATGCTAAGCTTTCTGTGAATACCCAGCTATTGCATTAGACAATGCAGGTTATGACCTTCTCTTTGGGACTCAGTTCCTTAGGGACTATTTCGCTGTCATGCACTATGATTAAGAATTATTATCCCTACTAGGACACAGGGTCACATTGGTTTTTGAAACCTCCCACAACGCCAAAACGGAGGCCAAAGCTCAGGCTTGCCATTTGGAAAGCTAAAGCCAGATTGATAGACTAGATAATTATATATGGGAATCTCGAGTATGGGTGCCCCCTCCTGCAGTAGATGGCCAAGAGGGCATGCCTATTTTATTTGCTTAAGATTACTACTATACCGCCAAAGTCCCAAGTCATCATTGATACCCGTGTACATATCAATACTTCATCAGGATGATTTCTAGAAGTTTGGGGCATGGATGGCCATCAGTCAAGGAAATTCTGACCAGTCCTGAAAGTTTAAGCCCTACCTATGCTGGATCCATTAGGTGCCGCTGGCCAACCTCACTGAAAAACCTAGCACAGTTGGGTTTGTTACTCCTTCTGCTTATATTCATCTCCTTCCTGTATATGCCATCAATGATGTTTGTAACTTTTTAAGTCTAAGGGATTTTGGGTTATAATTACCCCCATCAGTAGCTCTAGTCAACACCTCTATTGGGTAAGAGCTCACTAGCGAACAACAGATCCAAGTTAAAAAATTAATGGAAGATACTCAAACCTTTTCTCATTCTCTAACTATGATTATTTGAAAATAAATGGTGTTTTAAATCATGTTAAGACTGGGGACGCTCAACCATTAGGTCCTGTCTCTAATGAAAATAAGTTTATAGAGACTCAAATGGCTATTGAGCTCAAGCAACCACTTTAAAGCTGGGCTATTAGTGCCTTTGCGTAGTCCTTAACCTCCCCTCATCTGTTATTACAAGAAGAAGTATGGCAGTCATCATTTAAAATGGAAGATCAAAGAATCAACTCACTAACTAATAATGACAGTTGCCCTTGCCATGGATCAATGACTCTCTCCACTTGCTTGCCAGGTCACAATATTTTCTGCTATAGATTTTACTAGTGGATACTGGCAATTAGAGCTAGCCCTGAATATTGATCCAAATGAATGCACATAGTCAATGAGGTGCTATTAGAGCCAATGAGGATGCGCCAAACCTTTGCGCCATGCCCACATCCACCAACGCGCCATGGAGGGGATCTTAGGGGACTTAAAGCTATCCTGTGTCCTTGTGTACCTCAATGATATCAAAGTTTTCTCTATGAACCTTCAATAACTATGTAAAACATCTCTGAGAAGTCTTTAATCATCTTAGGAAAGCCTCAATAAAGCTCAAGCCTTTAAAGTGCTCCTTCTTCCAATATGAAATGGAATTCCTCATTCACAAGGTCTCAAACATAGTATTTAGTATATCCCAAATAAAGTCATCTCCATTAAGAAGTTGTCACGTCATAAGAGATTTAAGGATATTCATGTATTCCTTGATATGGCAGGTTATTACCCTCAATTGATTCCTAGGTTTGGCTACTTATCCAAACCCCTGTATACCTCATACAAAAGAATGTAAGTTTGGGGTGGCAGCCTGAACAGTAGCAGGCGTTTAAGCATTGCAGACCGCTCTTTGTACTAAACCTATTTTTAGTTCAACCTCATCTCAATTAACCCTTTTTCTATCCACTGATGCTAGTGATGTTGCGGTCAGGGCTATCCTAGCTCAGCATAATAAATATCAGGTCAATCACCCTATGGCTTAGTTTTAGGAAGGCCTTAAGTAAGGCTGAACAAAATTATAGTATTACTGAGCGCAAACGCCTGGCAGTGTTATTCGTAACCAAGCATTTCTGGATCTACCTATACAGCACCCATTTCAATGTCTTCACTGACTATTCCTCGCTTTAATGGCTGTAGCAGATGAAGGTCCCAGATGGCCGGTTAGCAAGATGGGCCCTAAGGCTGTAAGCCTACGCTTTTGTTATTGTCCATCCTACAGGAGCGATACATCAGAATTTCAATGATCACTAAAAGATGCTGGTACTGGCTGCCTTGACCCCCAAAGAAGACCAAATGTATAATATAATTGGCTATCTTGAATAAAAAAGTTGGAAACTCCTGAGATCCAAACTGAGCTACAATAGATGACCTGAGACACTTAAATTATAGATGAAATGCTTTATAAGAAACGCAACAAGAATTGTTACCTTGTATCTGCCCTTCTTCCCTTAATCTGATGTTATTCTTGAATGAAACATGACAGTGGGACATGGTTCAGTGAAAAATACACACGAATGGCTAAAGAATTAATGCCATTAGATAGGATGGTTGAAACCATCCAGAAAGTTCTATAATATTGTATAACTTGCCAATCCCAAGATTGGGCTAGTCCCCAGTATCAACACTTGGTTGTGGCTCCATCAAGCCTCTTTAATGTCTTCAGCATAGATGTGGTTGGCCCTCTTCCCACCATGTTACATAGCCATAGATATATCTTATTAGCTGTGGACCTGTCAGGAGTGATAGGATTTGGGCTAGCTCGAATTTAGTCCAAACAGAAAATAAAATACAATCCACTCAAGGAAGTGTTATTGACACAGAAGAAGCTAGAATCTCCACAAAAGAAAAATCCCAAAATAACCGCCAAAGGCCCAAACCCCTCCCAAATCCGCTGAGGTAATTTCTAAAGATCTTGCAAGTTGGAGGTCATCTAGATTGGATGAACCAATTGGTAATTAATGTGCCAGACTAATCCTTTGCAAGCTTCCTTTTTGCTTTATAAAACACCATATTCTATGCAAAACCCAATATAAACTAAATCTTATAAATAACCCTAAATCTGGAAATAAATGGATCTTCATTTTGTTTAAAAACTTCCTAGAAATACTAGAGATTTCGCCTTCCTGTTAGCAGACATTTGCCTTGTGTGAAGTTACTTTTTTCATTAAGAGATTTACCCTAGAGACAAAAGTATACTAGGTAATTTAGATGAAGTTACCAGCAACTAATAGTTGTATAGCCTTCAAAGGGCTTGGTCTTCAAATAAAACAGAAAGCTTAAAACTGGTGCTCTCTGCCAGGTCCCTTGCAAGGCGTCTTGGCAAAGGCATACTTTCACAAAGTTCAGACCAGAAACTACGGTATTACCACATTAGAGGGGTACATGCGTTTGATTAAAACCCATCTAATAAAAAATCGCGAATTAGCGCCCTCAGACATCAACTGCTAAAGGTGGATCAAGGAGCGTGGATGTGCATTGAAGGGGAGTCCCTCAATATGAGCCTGACACTGATCTCTTTAAATGGTCAGGTTGTTTCTCTGGCAATCAGAGTGTCAATCTATGCCACTGAGATTAAAATCTCTCTGCCAACTATTAGGTACTAAAGCTCATCTCAATTATGTCAATAAATTCTATACCAACCTTAAGGGTGACATGGACGAATTACGCCGTCAGGTTGATGAGGCTATCCCTCAAACTGACTTAGTAACCAAGGAGTCAACTGATATGCCCAGTCCCATCATCCAGCTACCCAGTTCTCCCTGAGCCTGGTGGATATTTCAAACCACTATAAAATAAAATATGTGCCTTGTACCAAGCTCATCCAGTCTTATCTGTACATATATCAAATCACAAAGGTAGGGTGCTTGCAGAACGCAAAAGTTTCAGTACTCAGACCTGCCTCAATAATAAGGCTCAGGGAAATCATGATGCTCTACTTCAAGGAGTGTGCAACATGGCCGGAGCTAAAGAATTTACTCTCCAAAGAATTTTGCAGTAGCCTATCCCTGTCTAACTGTAAACAGAAATTCATGCAGATCTGTCCTAAGAGTGGTGAAACAATTGACAAATTTAATGAGCAGTTTTATCTTGAAGCTCAAACCCTTGCATCCTGCAATCAAGTTAACCCTGATGATGATGATGCCGCCATCATTTCCGCATTTTATTATAGTGAGAATTTTGTGCTACATCTCCAGAATGCAAAAAGTTGTATAAGTCTATTCTTGATAATAAGTAAAACATCATAGATTTACCTGAGCCAGATGTTCAGTAAACCCCTAACAAAGGAAATAGTCCCAAGATGCCATAGGAAACCTCCAATGTTAATGTTAAGAATTCGGAGAGCTGTGTACTCTTTTAGTTTTGGCTCAATTCAGCTCTCCTGTTAATTGCACAGGTTCCTAGAAATTGTATTAATTACTTTTCATATTAAATAAAATTTAGTGATAGTAAGAAGATTTTTACTCAATTTGAGTGCTCTTAAAACTACGTGAGTGTATTTTACAGCGCTAAATGGTGTTTCTTCATCCTGAAGGTATCCCTAAACTAGAAAGAAACGCTTCCTTCTTCTCTTCTCTTCTTTATGGAGAGACCTCTGAGATTTTGGCAAACAAAGTAGACTAAAAACATCTGATCCTTAAACTCCTATTCAAGAGTAAATTATACAGCCAACGTATCACAATTTAAATTATAAAAGTAATTATATTATACCAACCTCATATGCTTTATTTCAAAAAAAAATAAAATGGAAGTTATTCAGGAATAAAGCTGTAAGTCCCAGAGAACGTCCCTTGGCTCTTGATCGGGCCATCTTCCCATTCCCAAATAAAAAGACACTGAAGAGGATGGCAGTACCCCTTATTACTCAGGGCGATCTCACTCACATAGTAGACGAGCGATGGGTAACAGCTCTCCCACTTCAGATCCCACCCCTGGTACCCACACTCACCTTGGCATAACTGTTGAGGGTAATTAGCAAAATCTGCACCGAGATTGCCAAATTAAAATCAGTGGGATCTAATTTGAGTGGCAATCTGGCTGATGGCTGAATCTTAAATAGCTGGAAAGGCATGAAGACTGAGGTATCAGCTGGATCACCCAACAGCTCCATTTGAACAATAAGCTGATAGAACTAACATTGGGTGCCATTGATGAGGGTTTAAAGCCCTCTGTTAGCAATTCAAGTATTGTGGCCAATGTGCTGCCATTGACCAAACGGACAGTTCAGCAACTGAGCGCGGGTGGGTTGGGCGTCCCAAACCTTCTCCAAACCAAATGGACCCGTCCCTATGTGGGGTGGCCTTAGGGATTCCCATCACTTGTTGGGCCAAATGTCATAATTCCAACCATCAGAAACGAAGCTGAGCCCCGGTTCAGACATTTGAGGTCAAACTGACAGAGACTCAGCCCACCGCCAAATTTTGTGATGTTAGTTCTCAATGAATAAACTTGGCCATTCCCAAACAATTTTCCAGTTATGTCGAAATTATGGGACCCAATCCCATCTTGTCATTATCATAATTGACCACTATTTAATCAGTTGCATAGCACTGAGAAAATTTTTGGTCAATTTTCTTACTTTTCCTTCAAATAAAATTTACCAAGGAAAACTAAAATTTTTATTTTTCTTCCACACACATCCCTTATGGCATTTCCCTGGTGGCCCATTGATCCGTACACCAGATGGGCTCTACCAATACTCTTGGTCACTATGGGCCCCTCCATCATCAATTGGGTTCAGCGAGTCCAAAATTTTTGGCTTTACAACCCCATTATCACTAACTTCTGGCAGCAATACATGGGAATCTTGTGGCCATATGTCCACCAATTGCAAGAGAGAATCCATCTCCTTGCCACCCCAGTAGAGAAGGCACCATATGCCAAGGATCTTATTGATACTATCTCAGTGATTCCACCCCCTGCAGCAAGACCCCCTGGTTCAGGAGTGGGTTCAGTGTGGTTCATCATTAAGATCATACTCACCATGTTGCTGCACCAACACTTTGTCATTTTCCACTGCCCTGGCTCCATACCAAATTGTTTGGTTGGCAATGCCTCTGGCATTCTGGCTTGCTTTTTGAGCGCTTACGCATCCTGACTGGCAGGCTTGTCTAAACTTATTCTGCCGTTTCCATGACATAACTGATCAACCATTATTTCAAGCCACTTCCACCCTGGTTTTCAAACTGGGCGCTGCAGTGGTTACTCTCTACCAAATGAACGTGCAATCAGTTCTTTGCTGTTTGTTGTTCATTTGGTCACTTACTGACTTTAGAAGAGAAGTATCCGCTTCACCTTGGGAAACCTCCTTAAAGCCACCCAAGCTGTGCGGATTGTGTCTCCTTCTACTTCCTCCGGCCTGGAGGGAAGATCGAGTGTCCCCTCCCAGGAGATTGCCAATCAGGTTCTCAACATGCTCACTGAATTGCAAATGCATACAGCAATTGCACTCAACAACGCTTCTGTGTTATCGCATGCCCAACAAGGGCTCGCGTTGTTAGACGTTGTGGATGGGGATGCCCGCTACTGGGTGAGAGGTCTTTTATGTTCTTCCTCACAAGCAGGAGACTCCACCCCACTGATGGCTGTAGTGTCGGCTGCCCTGAAACACCCTGTGTCCCAATCAGACCACTTATTCAGACTGATCTATGCCATGGCCAAAGCCTCTTGTTTGTTTTCTTTGATTTCTACCTTTTGTGAACTAGCCCCCACGTCAGGTCTATCTATTAATATGCTTCAGGCAGTCTTTAGATCGGTCTTGGATTTGGGTTCCGCTCATCATGTGGCCTGGTCTACCATCCGGGGATCAGTAAATCAAATATGTGCCACCGCAACTACTATCAATGCTTTACCCCGCCATGTTTCCCATTATCAGAAGGGGAATTTTATGATAGGATTACCCAACAAAGATGCAGACGACGCGCATGTCTCCAAATTAGTGGTAGACTTGGGTACCAATCCTGCCATAACTCCTGAGTCCGAGTTGGCGTTTGCAGAGTCAACTATCAATGATTCTGTTCAAGCCCAGATGGAGGAAATCATTTCCCCCGCCCTCATGCTTCCAATTTTTGCTCCAGCAAAGGACCCTGACCCTACCCCCAATATACCCGTTATTTCTTCAGTCGCAAATGAGTCAGTCAAATCTTCCAATAAACAGATTTTCGCTTATTTCCTTATACCTATGAAGATCAGTATTGGTCTGCATCATGTTTCCTTTGAAGCTCTGGTGGATACCAGAGCAGCGGGGAACTTCATTAGTGTTGAGTTGGCACAACAACTAAAGCTGGAAATGTATGTGGGTTCCTCAGTAATGGTGGCCACATCTGCTTATCAGTCTTCATATATTATTCGCCAACTGGCACCCTATTCAATCCACCAGTTTAACTTCTGTGATCGTTTTTTGGCTATGCCAAACTTGGGGTTTCCAGTGATCTTAGGTGTGGGGTGGTGGCACCGACAACATGTGAAAATTCGTTTAGAGTCTAATATGTTTTCATTCACCAATGAAGATTTGGATGGAGAATTTCCTTTTATCAACACCCTCAAGAAGATACAAGGAACCATCTCCATCACTACCCTGGTTACTTCTGCAAGCATTCCGGCCGATTTTCCCAAAAGCTTAATATGATATTGGAAAATCTTTGACATGGAAAAGGCGGAGCACCTGCCTAAACACTCTAGGTACAATTGTGGGTTTCAAACAACCGTGGAGTTGGTAAACAACAACTGTCTGTTGTATCCACATACAGCGGAGGAAGAAGTTACACTTAATACCTGGTTGTACAATATGTTGAGAAAAGGCTGGATGTTCAAGGAGACTTCACC
Organism: Massospora cicadina; assembly: GCA_022478985.1. Classification (NCBI taxonomy): domain Eukaryota; kingdom Fungi; phylum Entomophthoromycota; class Entomophthoromycetes; order Entomophthorales; family Entomophthoraceae; genus Massospora; species Massospora cicadina. Next base: position 131,250 of record JAKSZP010004053.1, on the reverse strand, counting down.
CGTCGCCTCCCCCATTGTTTTTGCTAAAAAAATTGGATGGTTCTCTCCGTGCCTGTGTGGATTATGGTCATTTGAACAAAATATCAGTTACTGATCCCTACCCATTTCCCCTGGAGCAGACAATCAGCCAGGCGATTGCCAAATCCCGTTTGTTCTCAAAACTGGATCTGGTGAACGCTTTCAACCAAATTTGGGTAATGGAAGGGCAGGAATATTTAACCGCAATCTGAACAAAGCAAGGCATTTTTCAATTTCGCATAATGCCTTTTGGGCTGAAAAATACTCCTGCTACATTTCAATGGATGATTGACAATGTACTGGGGGATCTCCGGTTTTTTGTGCAATTGCATACATTGATGATATCCTGGTTCAATCCCCAAATCCCGAGCAACACGCTATTGACCTAGAAGCAGTGGTGGTCGCCTTGCATAAAGCAGGGCTGTTCCTCAAAGCTTCCAAGTGCGAGTTTTATAAGGAGTAGGTTACTTTTTTCGGAAATCTGGTTCTTAAAAGAAGGTGTCGCTATCCCTCTTAACAATTTAGATGCTATCTGAGAATAGCCAACTCCAACTATGCAGAAACAACTTCAGAGATTCTTGGGTACTATCATCTTTCTAAAAAAAGTTCCCCATAACTTTCCCAGTTGGCTGCACCGCTCCACCCCCTTACTGGGAAGAACGTACCATTTTGTTGGACACCCAAATGCCAGCAGGCGTTCAAATTGATCAAGGAGATGTTCATGTCTCCTCCAATTTTGAAACATGCCAATCCTACCAAAACTGTATATTGTTGCATGCGATGCCTCATTGGTAGCAGCGGGTGCGGTGTTGCCTCAGGAGCATGATGGTCTAGAACATCCAATTGCTTATTTCTCCCGAAAGTTCACAGCCATGGAGCAGATTTGGGCCATTTACGAAAAGGAACTGGCTGCTGTTGCATGGGCATTAACTCATTGGCAGTATCTGTTGCAGGGTGCCCGCCATGAGCTAACGGTTCACATGGATCACCAGGCCCTTTTGTATTTCCGCAAACCCCAAAAATTTGTGCACTGGAAGGCCCAAATCTATCAGGACCTGTGCATTTTTAATTTTAAATATGAATTTGTTAAAGGTGCGCTCAACGTACTTCCCAATTTTCTAAGCTGTAGTCCCGCTCACTGTCCCTTGGAACCTGAAGAAGTGGATCTCGTTACCATGATTCCTGCCACTCAGATTCTGTCAATTGTTCTCCCCTTTGTTTCCTCCATTGTGTTGGCTCCCAACGCCCTGTTATTGTCTCAGGTGTTAGCCGGTCAAATGGCTTTCCCTGAGGGCATGGAGTTGGTTGAGCAGGTGGTTCACTCGAGTCACAAACACTCCCTATACTCCTTAGAAGAGGGACTCATCTACTTCCGTTCTTGTGTTTGGGTTCCCCCTCCTTCCAATTGGTAGTATTCCATGCACATCACAATCCTCACACAATCAGACATTCCAGTAACAAGAAATTCATCAATATGATCAAGCAAACCTTTAATTGGGCAGGACTGACCAAAGAGGTTCCAGCTTGGATCGCCGATTGTGTTACTTGCACTAGGGCTAAGTTGGATCGCTCTGGAAAAAATGGCCTCCTGCACCCCTTACAGCAGGCGGAAGGTCCATGGACTTCAGTGTCCATAGACTTTATCATTGACCTCCCCTGTTCTAATGGGTTCACAGTGATTATGGTTGTGGTGGATTGTTTCATGAAATTTTCCCTTTTAATCCCTTGTACTTCCACGATTACATTGGAAGAAACTGCCCATCTTTTCATACACTATGTGTTTTCGATGTTTGGCCTTCCCCAGGAGATCATTAGTGACTGGGGTACACAGTTTACCGCGTGGTTTTGGAGTGAACTCCTATCAATCCTGACAATAACCCCCTTTCAATCCACGGTGTATCACCCCTAGTCTGATGGATAGACCGAGCAGATTAATCAAGTCCTCAAAAAGTACCTGCGTTGCTATGCTGCAGCAGTGCAGGATACTTGGGCCAGTGACTTGCCCCTCGCTCAATTTTCTTACAATAACGGGACCCATGCGTCCACAGGGTTTTCCCCTTATGAAGCGATGTTGGGTTATAATCCTTCATTTTCAATCGGGCCATGCTTGTGGCCTGAGGTTCAAGCTGCCATGTATCATGCTGCCCATATCTGATCATAATAAGCTTTAGTGGGGGAACACCTCACCACAGCCATCAATGACTACAAGAAATTCGTGGATTGTAAGCGCCTTCCAGGTCATGACTTTATGGTGGGTTCCTACATCATGCTTGATACCTGTCATTTGTAATCTAAACCCCTTCCCATAAGTTCGCCAGTAAGTGCTCGGGTCCCCATTTAGTGGAGGAGGTATTGGGCAATGGGGCGTTCCAACTGAAGCTTCCTGCGCACTGGAAGCAGAACTCTGTTTTCCATGTATCCCATCTATTAACCTTCAAGGGTGCAATTCCCCCAGACCTGGAACCAATCTTCATCAATGATGGGGAAGAAGCTGAGGTCAAGGCCATCCTGGCATCTCAGAAGTCACGACGTTCAGTCCAATATCTCATGGCCTGGAAAGGGTATCCGGCTTACAAAAATAGTTGGGTCAAGGCGCACAATTGCGCAAATTGCATGGACCTGGTCAAAGCTTTCCATATATCCCACTCTGATGCTCCCCGCCCTCCCCACAAAGTCGCGACGATTATGGCTATCAAGTTACCTAAAGCACACAAGAATGTGGCTCTGGTGCAGTTTGCTGGTGGGGGGTCCCTCCTTTGGAAAAACGAAAGGTAATGCAAGTCCCAGGGAACGTCCCTTGGCTCTTGATCGGGCCATCTTCCCATTCCCAAATAAAAAGACACCAAAGAGGATGGCAGTACCCCTCATTATTCAGGGCAATATCGCTCATGTAGTAGATGAGCGATGGGTAACAGCTCTCCCACTTTGGATCCCGCCCCAGTACCCACACTCACCTTGGCAGAACTGTTGTGGGGAATTAACAAAATCTGCGCTGGGATTGCCAAATTGAAATCAGTTGGATCTAATTCGAGTGGCAATCTGGCCAATGGCTGAATCTCGAATGGCTGGAAAGGCATGAAGACTGAGTTATCAGCCAGATTTCCCAATGGCTCCAATTCGATTAATAAGCCAAATAAAACTAACATCAGGTGCCATCAACGAGGGTTCAAAGTCCTCTGTTGGCAATTTAAGTGTTGTGGCTGATGTGCTGCCATTGACCAAACAGATGGTTCAGCAACTGAGCGCGGGTGGGTTGGGCGTCCCAAACCCATTTTTAACCAAATGGACCCGTCCCTATGTGGGGTGGCCTTGGGGGATTCCTGTTGCCCATCAGGCCAACCGCCATCATGCCAACCATCAGAAACATAGCCGAGCCCCAATTCAGATGTTTGAGGTCAAACTGACAGAGACTCAGCCTACTGCCAAATTTTGTAATGTCGGTTCTCAAGGAATAAACCCTCCCATTCCTGAACAATTTGCCAGTTAGGTCAAAATTGTGGGACCAGACCCTGTCTTGTCACTATCCCAATTGACCACTATTTAATCAGTTGCATAGCACTAAGAAAATTTTTGGTCAATTTTCTTACTTTTCCTTCAAATAAATTTACCAAGGAAAACTAAAATTTTTATTTTTCTTCCAACCATATCCCTGATGGCATTTCTCTGGTGGCCCATCAATCCGTACACCAGATGGACTCTACCAGTACTCTTGGTTACTATGGGCCCCTCCATCATCAATTGGTTTCAGCGAGTCTGATATTTTTGGCTTTACAACCCCATTATCACTAACTTCTGGCAGCAATACATGGGAATCTTGTGGCCATATGTCCACCAATTGTAATAGAGAATCCATCTCCTTGCCACCCCAGTAGAGAAGCACCATATGCTGAGGATCTTATCGAGACTATCTCAGTGATTCCACCCCCAGCATAAAGACCCCCTGGGTTGGGAGTGGGTTCAGTGTGGTTCGTCATCAGGATCATACTCACCATGTTGCTGCACCAACACTTCGTCATTTTCCACTGCCCAGTTCCATACTAAGTCATTCAGTTGGCAATGCCTCTGGCATTCTGGCTTGCTTTTGAGTGCTTATGCATCCCAACTGGCAGGCTGGTCTAAACTTATTCTGCTGTTACCATGATAAAAGCGCCCAAATCTTCTATTGATGCCCCAATTTGGAAATGACAATTGTCCCTGATAAATTATCCCTCAAAGATCACGTTAAAAGACGATCTTACTCATTGGTTTAGTCAGATTCTCTCACTGACCAGAAATGTAACCCTTTTTGGTTGAATAGAAGAATGTGTCCCAATGCCTTCACTTGACCCCAATGATTCACCCTTATTAGGTTAGCAATCAGCTTAGGTGATAGTAATCTTACACATAAAAAGCATGTTGCAGTACCTAAAAGGGTAACTCACCATTTGCTATCATGGCGTCATAAATTGCATAATAAAAAATAAACCCTCTTAGTTGATTGGTGACAAAACTGATCAACTCCAACAATCCAATTTAATTATCAATACTAAAATCAATAACTGATTCGCTTTTTTATTGTCAGGAATAGTACCCAATAAACATTGGTAAACAGACAGGACTAAAACCTGAAAGATTTATCAATTCTCGTTTGTGATATTCATCCAGACAATAATTATCATGGGCAATGATAACTCCATCATCCACTAGAAGGCCTCATCCTCTAGTGGTCAAGAGGATATTATAATACTCAATTAAGCTGGGTAACATGGGCATGTCAAAATTCCATGACATCACCCTGCTTGACTAGAATATTAGCATGGAAGAATTTTGAAAGAAGATGCCGCTCTGTTTCTGGCCTGAAACCACTTGCAAGTTTTTTAACTTATTTCTCTTAGTCCATCTCCTTTTCCCTAGCTTGAAGCATCCCCATGTACTCCTTCTTCTTAGCGTGTTCCCCTTATGTGTCTTTCTTGCTCCCACCTATGTATAGTGTGTTTCCCACTGCTTTCTGTCGCATTAGATAGTTTGATTATTGTTGCTGACACTACGCTCTGGCAACTTATAAACCCCCAGGACAGGTTCCCAATGACTCCTCGCCATTCAACCTATAAAAACCCCAGAATGGGTATAATGACTCCTCATCATTAACAGTATCCTCAGTTGGCTTCCCTTAGTCCTGTTTTCCACCCTGGGACAACTAATGGCAGACCCAGTTAAAATTTTGAGCTGGTTCTACCAACACTCTATATAAGATCTCTTTTTTGGAGGATCTAGTTTCAGCCTATCCTGATCCTGCCAACATTCTAATCCACTATAGCGCCTCAGGACTATTCACGGCAGACCTAGTTAAAACCCTAGCTGGTCCTACCCAATAATACAAAGGAACAACACTAGATGATTTTAATGGTGACAGATATAAAGATTTATTTTTAATACTTTTGCATTTTTATCTTTGTTTATATATTTTTCTTATGACATTTTATCACTATCTTTTTTCATATTTTTCATATTGTTTCTATTTTATGCAAAGGGACTTAATCTATAAATAGGTTCAGAGTTCCATCTTTTATTTTACCCTACTCTGGTTCAAATTTCAAAATTTTACCTTAACCAGATATCATGTCTTAGAAAACTTTATTTAAGACAAAACAATACACCAGTATTTATCTATTGTTTTTAGGTTTAGTGGTCCCACAGAAATGTTGCATTTATTATTCCCTTAGATCTAATCCTTTAAGTATTCTGTATGGAAACAGTTCACTATATTACCATCCATGTTCTTTTTTATTGCGTAGACTTCACTCACCAACTTTTTGATGATTTCAAATGGACCTGACCATAAGGCATTTATCTTATCTCCTCTTCCAAAACCATGGGTATTATAATAGGCCACCATATATCCACCATGGTACTCTTGCAGCGCGGGTCAGTTCTTGTCATCTGTCATCACCTTAATCTTTTTCTTCAATGCTGTATTGAACGCCTGTGATTACATTTCATTCATAAATCTTGCTAATTGGTTTAAGTACTGTTCTTCTCTCATCCCCAAATCTTGTTATATAAAAGAATACAAAATTGGCGGTGGCGCCCTTAATTTATATATGATTAATTGAATGGTGTTTTCCCTGGCATTGTATGATAACTGATATTGTAGAAGGTAACTAATTTCAGATAATTTCCCCCAAAAGGTTTCCCTACAACCAAATTTCTCAGCATTGCAGCTAGCGTTCTGTTAACTTATTCTATCATTCCATTTGTTTCTGGATGGTGATAATGTATACACTCCTCAGAGTTTCATCAGTTCATTCATACTTGGGATCAAATAAGGACATAAAGCTGGTTCCATTGTCGCTCAATAAAACTTGTGGGCATACATGCCAATATACTAAATGGTACAGTATGAATCTTGCATGTTGTAGCATCCACTTTTCTCAAGGCTTTCATATCAACACATCTAATCAGATGGACTATTGAACTATGTTGTAATCACTTCCTCAGTACTAACACTCAATGGCCCAAAATCTATTGACACATTATGCTAAGGAAACCCAGGTTGTACTAGCCAGTATTTTAACACATTCTTGTGCAGCTTATGGAGTTGACATTCCACGCAACAGTCCAAATAATCTGCGATGTCATAGTTGATTGCTTTTCAGTAATAATACTGGCAAATATGGTCCACAATTTTTCTCAGGACACCACTGCTGACAACTCTATGTGTAGCTTAAATGATTTCCACTTGTTATGATGGTTTAGGTAATAAAACCAATTTTGTCTATTGTTTTGTATAACTGTTCATTTTATTTTTTTAGCACTAGGTGATCTCAATTTAAAGGAGGGATACACCAATCTATAACTGTTCATTATTAATTTCAGTGTTTTCTATCATTTTCTTTAGTGCATCTTGAATTTCTCTGGGCTCATCCTCAATCTTTTCTTTAACCATCCTCTGTAAAAACTCATCCAACTAAAGATAGACAACTTTTATGGCAGGTAATCCCGATTATCCATCATCATTCTAGTGTGCTGCTCCAGCTCAGTGTATTATCTAAAATCATAGCCTTATAGTTTTAGAGCTCTTTGGGCCAGTCGCCCCTCTGTTTCCTTAAGGTTGTGTAACCAGCGTTGAGATGAGTGGTCAGTCACAACTTTGAGTGTGTCTAATTAATATGCACTTGAGATTGCTTTCAGGCATAAATCATCACAAGGTACTCGTTCTCTGTCACACTATAGTTCCTTTCTGCTGGCATTAGTGTTCTGCTCACATATGCCACTAGACGCTCTTCCCTTTATTTGTCCACTTGACTTAAAATGGCGTCAATAATCATTAATTGGCATCTTTTAAATAACGAATTTTTGATTTAAAATTTAGATAGCTCAGCACAGGACTAGTCTTTAAATATCTGCGTATCTCATCAAACGTTTATTGGGCATCCCATTACACACAAATTATATTTTTGTATCCTTCAACAAGTGAAATAATGGTTTGGTAATTCTTCCAAAATCCCTGATAAGTTGACAAAACTCTCTGACCATCTAAGAGATACTTGTAGGTCCTGAACGCCCATTTAGATTGACATCTATTTGATGGCTGTAATCATCTGTGACTGTTATTTTAGTCCGCTGTTGTTTATCACAAACTTCAAATACTCAAGCTCTTTCTTAAAGAAATGACACTTCGTCACCTTGATCCTTAAGTTTGCCCCTTCTAGGCACTTGACACTTCTAAGTGCTCCAGATGTTTGTTAAACATCCTGCTGAGTACACTGATATCATTCAGGTAACTAAAAAGCAAGTTAACCTCAAATCGCTTAATGTGAAATTCATCACTCTCTGATATGTTTTGGGTCTATTGCATAATCTCTGGGGCATTCTCGTCAACTGGTACAACCCTTATGTAATTATTATTGAACATTTTTAATTCTTTTTAGGCAAATCTTTCTTCAAATATCCCAGAATCAAATCTATCACTGAAAAACGCTTGACTCCCCTAGGCAATCAAGCATGTCATTGATCCACAGCAATGGATAGGATTTTTTCTCAGTAATTTTACTAAATCAGCTGTAATTAACCATCACGCAATTTTATCCATCTTTTTTCTTCAAATAAGGATTGGACTCACCAATATACTAGATGACATGATGAGGAGCTCATGCTCAACTAACTAGCTGATTTCTTTTCTGACCACAGCTTCAAAAGCCTTAGACCAGTGGACAGGTCGCATCCTTATCAGGAGATATTCCCCAGTGTCAACCTTATGGATCACATTTTTTGCGCATCCAAGGTCATGGTCATCTTGGGAAAATATCACCAAATATATTTTTCAATTAATTGGAGCACCTCTCCTTTCTGTCATTTTATTAAATCAGCCAATTTCTCCCAATCAACCTGTTATAATTTTGGATGGTTTTTCAAGGATCTGTCAGGTACTTGCAAAGGTGAACCCACTGAGCAACAGATGGACAATGTGGGGATCATCGGTCCTTTGGACGCCCTTGAAAATATACTAAAAAATAGGAGCAATTGCCCCAACCGATTCTTTTATTTATTTTTATAAATACAGCTACTATTCGCTGTCCCATCTCATCTACGCTAAAAACAACCTTCCTTAATCTTTTGCCTATCTTGCTTATATACAGCGGCTTCAGGCAATACTTCTTCTAATAACTTGGCTATTTTATTCCGCCGATTCTCCTCAATTTGGCTTTGTTATTCTCTAATCCTCTGTCGCCCTAATTGTAGGCTATTTACTTCATATTCATCAAATATTGAAATCACCTTATCACCTTATCACCTTATATAGAGGCAATCCAATAATTCATTATAATTAATAAAGACCCATTATATCTTAATAGCGTTTCATCTTGAGGCACTCAAAGAATTGTACCTGATACTATGTTCAGCGGATTCCGCCCTGCTGTCCCATGATTATCATCCAGTCATATTGAAATTGTGACATTACCCCCTCCTTGACTGGATGATAAGATCCTATTGTTTGTAATATTGGAGGAACTTTGCGTGTACTTGGTTAATAATTTGACCACTCGTAGGGATCCTTGATGGTATATGTGTTGACTCCAGTTTTCTCTATTACTTTGAACGGACTAATACAAATACTAGCCAGCTTGTGCTTCCACCCAAATCCATGTTGGTCGTGAAAGAGAACCATATCCCTTCCTTGAATGGCACCAGACCACTATGACATGCCTGATCAGTGGCCTTATTTTTAATCCTCTTGGCCAATCTAAAGGAATATGCTTCAGTTTGCAGTTTGATCAGAATCTTCACAAGGTTAGTCAAATAGTGGTGGGGTTCCAGTCTGCCAGTGTCTTCTACACATGCATAAAGCAACGCCAGGAGAACTGGGTGTCAGCCATATAGTAATTGGAAGGGACTCTTCCCCAGGGGCGGAATGGTAACTAATGTTATAAGTGAACATGGTGGTGGAAAGGAGAGAGCTCCAATATGAAGGGTGATCCATTACTAATTTTTGTAGTATGTTCACCAGAGTTCCATTCACCTGTTCGGTCATTCCATTGTACTTGAGGTGGTATGGGGTCATCAGAACCCCACGGAATCTCATAAGCTCGTTCAGCTTGGGGAGGATGTGCGAGGTGAAGTTGGTTCCATTATCAGTGAGAATAAACTGAGGGCAGCCGTGCCACTGAATAATGCATTCCAACATGAATCTGGCCACCATAACTGCCCCCAAGTCTCATATCACCCTTGAATCAACCCACTGAGTCAAGTGGTCGATAGCCATTAGAATGTACTTACTATGGTTGGCTCCTGTTGGCAAGGGGCCAACGACATCAGGGGAGACTGTGTGCCAAGCGAAATGTGGTTCTACTAACTGATATGACGTTGTACAATGAAATGGCTTCTCCACTTGGCACTGATGGCAACAGGAAATAGTTTCAAGCACATCAAAACTCATACTTTCCTAATAGTACCAGGGGCATAACAACTACATAGTCTTACACACTTTACCATGCCCGACTGCCCTATGCGAGCTCATAATGATTCCCAGTCATGCTGAGGGGCGCGGGAAATTCACTGTATAATTGCCAATTCATTTTTACAGTTCTCCATTCTGTTGAAAGGTATTTGTGCGCATTTCATTTAACATTTTGATTACTTGAGGCAGTTCATCATCATATTATCCGCTGTTCATCTTATCATACATCACATTGCTGAGGTCTGCTATCACTGCATTAGTCAGTAATAGAGATAAACAGTCAGCGTTCTGATGCTTCGCTCCCAGCCAATGGAGAATCTCAAAATCATAAGCCTGTAACTTGAGAGCCCATCAAGCCAACCGTCCTTCCGGTTCTTTGAGGTTCTGCAACCAGCGTAATGACGCGTGATCTGTTACTACTTAAAACTTTACCCCATGCGGATAGACTCTGAATTGTTTATATGCATAGATCACTGCTAAGCACTCCCGCTCAGTCACAGTATAATTACGCTCATGACAGTTCAGACTTTGACTACAGAATGCAACAGAATGTTCCTCTTCCTCATTGTCTTTCTGAGAAAGTACTGCCCCAACAGCGGAGAGGGACGCATCTATCTGAACAATAAGCTCCCAGTTGAAGTTTGGATATTGCAACACCAGTGTGCTGATCAACGCCATAGGGAGTGTATCAAAAGTGGATTGATGACTTTCCGTCCATTTAAACACAGCATCTTTTTTTAACAACTTGAATAGCGGCTCCCCAATACAGCTACAATTAGGGATAAAGCGCTGGTATTAACTGATCATTCCCAAAAATACCTGTATGTTGTGCTTACCTTTGGGAGTAGTCATTTTGCTGATGGCCTCCACCTTAGCTGGTTGTGGTTGCAGCCCTTTTGAGTCTACCACAAACCCCAGGTATTCCAGCTGATCTTTGAAGAAGTTACATTTTTGAGGTTTAAATATTAATGTTCGCCTCAGCCAGCTGGCGGAATACTGCTTTGAGGTGGTTAAAGTGCTCTGAAAAGGTTTGAGAGAAAGTGTTAATATTGTCGAGGTATACTAGGACACATGTCAGTTTCAGGTTGCCAAGAATAGTGTCCTTGGCTCGCTGAAACGTATCTGGCACGTTGCACAGCCCTTGGGGCATCCGCGTTGGTTGAAAAAGGCCTTTAGAGGTGATTACAGCGCATTTTTCCTGCTCCGCCAGGGGTAACTCAATTTGCCAGTAACCTGGTATCAAGTCCATCGCAGAAAAGTAATGAGCTCCCCCTAATCAGTCCAGATCATTGTCGATTCTAGGCAAGGGATATGAGTCCTTTTTTGTAAAACTGTTGAGCTTCCAGTAGTCAATTACTACACGGTTGGTGCCATCCTTCTTTTTTACAATTAGAACAGGTGAAGCCTATGGGCTTTTAAACGGTTCAAGCATCCCTTTCTCTAACAACTAGATGATTCATAAGTAACCATGTCTTCCACTGCCTGCAAACAGCATATTGGCTGTGATCTTATAGGAGGTTGATCGCCACTGTCTACTCAATGGACCACCCCCCAAGCACACCTTAAATCATGATTGTTGACAGCAAAAATCCCCCTATACTTCTGAAATAAAGCTATTGCTTGGTCTTTTTGTTCTTCCAACAATCCCGTTAAATTACTCTGCGTTACCACCATTAGTACATCAGATGACATCTCATCCAGTAGACCAAATTCATTCAAGGATCAAAACTCATGAACCCGATGGACCTTGTCTATGGAAATCAGATTTAGATACACTACAGTTTGGTGGCGGCAGATTTGCATTGGTTCACTATGAAAGTTTGCTAACAAAACCTTAATCTCTTCATGTCCCGGAAGTATAATTCCTGGAGCCATGTGCAGCTCAAACCATGCTTGATGATAGAGACCAATGACTTCCCCATACAGCCCACTTGGCACTTCCATTTCTAACTCAGTGTTTACTAAGACTTGATGGCCAGAAGGGATAGATATGGGCCCTGCCACTCGAAGAGGTATCCCTTGATATTCATATATCTGCTGAGGGAGGGCCTGAGTCTTACTCTTTAGTCGATGGTAGCAAACAGGCCACACCCCATCACTATAAGCAAGGTTGATATGGCTTGTATGCACCAGATCCTTCGGTACTCCACTAGTTTTAAAGTAAATTGGGATCTGCTGACCCATAATGGCGAGTGTCTCCTCCGTCATATCAATGACAGCTCTAAAATGGTGCAGAAAAGCAGTCCCAATTAAAAGGTTGTAGTTTTCATTTGGTAGCACAATCACCAAAGCTACAATGACAATGGACCTAAAGCGCATAGGTAGTGCACTATAAGCTCCCTCAGAGACAATGCTTACAGCTCCAGCAGTTTTGTAAACCATTCGATGGTCAACATCAGGTTTCAACTTCAACTTTGCCATTAATTTAGTAGATACTATGTTGACTGGAGCGTCAGTATCTACTATAGCGCGAACCCTATTTTTTGCTACAAAAATATCACAGTATGTACACTCAGAATAAGAAGAATATTGACTGTTTAATACATGAACATTTATGGGCTCTCTTAACCCAAAAAAATTCATTTATCCCTCACTGACTTGGGGGTATTCTCTGACAATGGCATCTACCGGAAGGGTGACATTCACTCCTTTCAGAGTTGGTGCATCTGCGGCAGAATCAAGTTGGTCTGAGGACGCTTGATCAAGCATTTGACAGGCATATGGCTTTGGTTGGTTGGGGACTCTTCTTCCACCGCCGCCTTGGTTTGAGCACAGGTTACTACATTTACTCCTCCAACTATCTGCTGATATAAAATTCTGTCATTGTACTGAGTGACTTTTGCAGGGTATGCTACTATTGATTCAGGGACATTTTGAGTGGGTATCACGGAGGTAGAGGGTCCCGTCTCTACTCCGCTCCATCTTTTCCCTGATAGTATCAATCTTGGTGTATGTGGTTCACATGGCAATTATGGCAGAATTTCGCCAAATGACCAGGGCAACCACATTCATATCAGTTATCCCCATAAGAGCCACGTCCTTGATTATCATAAGCGGGTCCAGACTGGAAAGTTTGGGGTCGTTCTGCATAACCAGCCCCAGGTTGGTAAGCTGATTGTTGACAGTTGGCATAGTTGGGTTCTGGTTGATAACTGGGTTGCTGATGATTTTCATGGCCAGCTCATTGATGCTGATCAAACTGTTGAGTATAATTTGGCTGAGGACGAGGCGCAGAGTTATAGTAAGGCCGAAGATTGCTAATTGGAGCTGGAGGTGAATGATATTACTCTCCTGAATAAGAGGGCGCAGTAGCAGTGGTAGTCTTTCATTCCATATTTGGAGGCAGAAAGTTAGGGGATACGTGACTCAAAAACCGTACAATCTTAAGCAGAGGGACGTCATCATCCAGGAGCAGCAAAATAATATTGGAAAACTCATGATATGGCTTCACTGCGGAGGACATGGCAATGCACATGTCAGCTTCCACTAAGTACCCAGCTCCAATTAGTACATGGGCTTCTGTTGTTAATCGATCAGCAAACTCTAGGAGAGTCTCATATTGATGTAATCTGATCATTAAGAATTCTGCTTTCCGCTGTGACATCTTTGTGTTTCCCCCAAACAGGCGGAGTATGGTATCCTTTAGGTCCTTATAGGTGACAGAACTACTTGGGAGGTAACAGGTGACCTGATAGGCGTTTCCTACATCCAAGGCAGATATTAACAACTTAGCCTTCTGTCTATCAGAGGCTCCTTCCACCACAAACTCAAACCATTTGAAGAACACATGAATGTTCCTGTTGCAGTCAAATGGAGGTAATTTTTTGATATTAACTTCCTCATCCTGTTCATGGGGTTTTGGGCCATACTGAGGAATGGACCAAGATCCAAAAGTGGATTCTCAATGAGGAGCTGGATTAGCAGAAGTTGGAAGGTCCGTTGCTTCAGGGGTAGCATGACCTTCTGCCATGGGTGGTACCACCATTACTTGAGAGCGGTGTTGTTCTGACCCATATGTGTATCTGGTACTACCATCTTGGGTGTAGTAGCTTAGACCAGCGTCATAGTCATCCACATATGATGCCTCTTTCTTGATAGTCATCATTGTTCCAGTGAGAAGAGTGAGAAGTATTGGTCAATTATTTTTCTGCGCACTGCAGCCGCTTGGTGGTATCATTCAATCATTCACAAGTTCTTTGTTTTGTATTCCCAAGATTTGCATTTGACTGAACGTTCTATCAAGTTGGTGCATAACAGCATCTTGTTCATGAAGAAGTTCATCTTGGTTTTTAAGAACCGCATCTAAAGTAACTTTGAGATCCTCATTTCCAACGGTTGCGGTGTTCCATGAAGACTCCCCCAGAAACACAGCTTGGGTAAGGCATGGCTGGTGACTGGAGTTCCGGAGTGTTAGGTGGTTGATAAATGGGCCCCCCTGTAGTGAGCACCACTTTTATAATTTTGGATGGTATCTCTAAGATCTGTTGGGTTATTCGCACAGGTCAAGCCCAATGAGCAACAGATGGACAATGTGGGGATCATCGGTCCTTTGGACGCTCTTGAAAATATACTAAAAAATAGGAGCAATTGCCCTAACCATTCCTTTTATTTATTTTTATAAATACAGCTACTTTTCGCTGTCCTGTCTCATATATGCTAAAAACAACCTTCTTCACTCAATCGCCTATCTCATTTATATACAGCGGCTTCAAACAATACTGCTTCTCATGGATTGGGCTATTCTATTCCACTGACTCTCCTCAAATTCGGCTTTGTTATTCTCTAATCCTCTGTTGCCCTAATTGTAGGCGATTTACTTCATATTCATCAGGTTTCGACATCACCTTATCACCTTATCACCTTATATAGAGGCGATCCAATAAACCCATTATATCCAATAAAGACCCATTATATCCCAATATCGCCTCATCTCGAGGCACTCAAATAATTGTAACTGATACTATGTTCAGTGGATTCCGCCCTGCTGTCCCACGATTATCATTCAGTCATATTGAAATCATGACACAACCAATAAGTATATGCCTAAAGCAACTTTCACCAGTAATCCCATTTTGTTTAACGTTCCAGAGTCATGGAATATACTCAATTATGCCATCATTATAAAATTTACACCCATGATTAATTATTTTATTTCTACTTTTACTAGTTTTTCACCCAGATTTTCTAAGAGCACTCTTATTTCTTTGTGGCGTGGAATGATAATACCCAGCGCTACCCATGGCTCAATTCTCAATTTATTCCATGGGATGACGACTTCTCTATGTGACTGTTCTGGGATTTCTAGCATTTACCTGTGTTAACTATTATTTGCTTTCCTGGAAGAATGGTGTTCATTGTCTTCATTCTCAATGGTATTCTACAATTCTCCAGGATCTCTTTAGTATTTCCTTCCATTTTCATCCAACTAACTTGTAATTAATGGAAATGATGCCGTCATTGTAAATCAAATTTGCAAAATTATTCCTCTTTATCAGCGGTGTTTCTCCTTGCCACTGATGTACCAAGGGCAGAGTTTGCCCCAAATTATCATGTGTTTTTTTAAATCACCCTGCACACCTTACTTCAAGAATTCAGTCTCATTAGTATGTAAAAATTTGTTTTCTAACACTATAGTGGGAGCTGATACCAACCGTGATCTAAATCAAAGTGGTAGCGCACCTTAGGCTCCACAAGATATTGTGCTATCAAGTCCAGTGGATCCCTATTTTTTCCAATGCCCTAAATCAGGGGAAATTCTCCTTCATTTCACCAGTCTGGTCAAAACGATATTAATGGGCACTCCACTGTCAATATTGCCCATACTCTTACTCAATTAACCATAATGTCCGCATATGTGAACTCAAAGTATTGTAATGAAGTGTTTACTGAGTGAATTATGGCATTATTTGTTGAATCTAAAGTATGAACTAATTGCGTGGACAAATTAGGGAAATATTTCTTGATTGCGCTAATAGGAGTACGTATGTTTAACTCTTCAAGTTTTGTCTTGATTGATTCTTCCTTGCTTTCAGCAGATCTGATCTTTTCCGCTATCTGAAAAAATATGGATGAGCAACCTCTTTCACAATTTCAGGATCTATCCCCTTCAATTTTCTTGGGTAATCGTGTTGACATCCAAATTGGCCACCTGGTAGAGCGGATCAAGTGCTTTATCTCCCATGAATAAATCAGAAAATCAATTTCACCATCATTATATCAAGGGGGAACAGGTTTGATTGCATTGCTAGATAGTTTGCTATCTAGACTGTGGACCCTTTTCCAAACCCTTGACTGATTTACTTTACTTTAATCTGTACTTAAGCAGCTTGCTCTCCAAGTTTCTTTTCTTACATTAAGCAATTATATTGCCAAGTTTTCCAAATTAATAATAACAAAATGGAGCTCTATCCACTCGTTTCCGTCCCTCAGGCTTATTTCCTGCACATTTCAATTCTGTTGTTCTTTACTAGCCTCAACAAATTTCACAGTATGATGATCTCTGTTATGAATAACTTTAAGGCTCAATTAGGTGCTTCAAAGGTCTCTATTAGAACCTTGAGATGGTCCACCATCTGCAATGTAGAACTCTGGTTTACTAATACAATGCCATAATCCAATGAAACTCTCTATAGGGCTGAAGCACTGCTTGCATGGCTATGCATGCATAAAAATCTGATATACTTTCACCCAGACAGGATTTGCTAAAGCTGTAAAAATTATCGATGAAAGCAGCTAAGGTTTAATCTTTTTTCTGGATACCCATAAACTCCTATTTGCAGTTTGCTATTTCTCAAAGGACTACCAAACTCAAGCATAATGTCTTCTTTAACAAAAATTATAGGTCCCATTGTCTCCATTAAGATGAGGTAACACCAGATTTTGGCAATCAGTGTCCAGAAAATTCATCACAGTTACTGCCTTTTGTCAGTCACTGTATCCAAATATTCTCATTTACATAGGCAGAAAAATGCCAGTGTATTATCACAGTGAAATGTGGGTAATTTTAGTGTACTCTAAAATTTATATAGCTCCACTGGCAGAAAATTCCTGCCCAAAACCCTAATAACAATTGGAGTTTCTTAGTGAGTCACTTCTGAAATGGCTGTTGATGATCCAGGAATATTTTTTGATGGTTGTCTCTTCCTGACTGGAATTTTGAGCGTATTATATTCTGCTTTGTTCGCCTCTAAAAATGAGCACAATCACATTTGTGATTCTTTAGTTCCTCTATGCACTTCATCATTTGTGCTAAATCTCCATGAATCTTTCAAAAGCGTTCTCTGTCTGATTCATAATCACTTTTGAAAATTAGTTTTTTTTGGTAAGCTCATTATCTTTCTTTTCACTGAGATGCCCTTCTCATAAATAATGTTGTTAATATTCCTGACTTGTTTAACCTCTTACTCGTCCTTGGTCACCAATTCCTCCAATTCAGTGAGATCAGCTTGTGATGCCAAGTTTAGCGAATTCTTATTTACAGTCTCTAGTTACATCCAAAGTATCCTCAGCTCGTTCTTGTAGGACATTATTGATAGCTTCTTCTAATTAATTTGACTTTATAACCTCAAATATCCCTATAGTGAGCACCAAATGTTAACTTTTTGGAGAGTTTTATATTTTTTTAAGATTTCAGTTTGCTTCAGCTCTCCTGTTAACTGCACAGGTTCCTAGTAAATGCATTGATAAATTGATGTTATTATCTAAATTTGGATAGTAATAATATGAAAATTATTACTCAAGTTGAGTGCTCTTAAATCCACGTTGAAATTGCTTTTTAACTCTAAACTGGTGTTTCTTCATCTTGAAGGAATCTCTAAACTGGTAAGAAACGCTTCCCTCTTCTCTACTCTTCATGCATAGTCTGCGGAGATCTAGATAGAAAACAAGATAGACTAAGGATATCTGATCCATAATCTCTTATCCCAAAAGTAAACTCAACAACCAATGTATTACAGTCTATGTTTATAAAATTAATTAAAATATGGTGATCTTATTGACTTTATTTAAAAAAATGAAAGGGAATTTACTAGGGAATTCGGCGCCCATATCTTCTGTTGGCGCTCCTATTTAGAAATGACAGCTGTCGCTGATATATTCACTCTTTAAAGCTGTGCTTAAAGATGATCTTCCTCATTGGTTTAGTAAGAATCTCTCGTAGACCCAAAATTTGACCCTCCTGGATTAAATAGAAGAAAGTGTCCCAACGCTTTTACTCAACCCCAGTGAGTCACTCTTATTAGGTTAGCAATCTTTTTGGGTAATGGGACTCTTGCCCATAAACAGCAGGTTGTGGTACCTAAAAGTTAACTCACCAGGTGCAATCAAGGCTTCGTTGATCACCTAGCAACTACTAAACTCCCCTAGTCAATCAATGGCAAAGCCCAATTGACTCCAACAATCTAACTTAATTACTAATACTTAAATTAATAATTGAATTGCTTGTTAATTGTCATGGATAATCCTGACAAAAAAATAAGTTTTTTAGTAAGATTAATTCCTGAAAAATTTATCAATGCTTGTTTGGGATATTTCTCTGAACAATAATTATCATGGGCGATGATAACTCCAACATCCACTAGAAGGCCTCGTCCTCTCAGTGGGCAAGCAGATACTATGATATTCTGATAAACTGGGTAATGTGGGCATATCAAAAACTCAGAAAATGTAAGCCCCAATGTGACCCTTGCTCTTATTGTGGGTTCTTTGAGCATCTGATGGGCGCTTTTGGAAGAAAAAGCTAAAGATGTGTAGAAAGTGGAGTCAGCCTAGGGTGTAAGGCACCCTTTGCTGACGACTCTGCGCCTCCCCTATGCCTACCATTGACATCTTCTCTGAATGTCACGTCTTGTCCATCTCTGCTAAAGTGGATGTTCCATACTCATTACTTTAGATAGATCTAAATTCCTCTTAATCTACTCCTCCTGGAAACCTCTGGCATGAAATACTATATATTTATTTCCTTATTTTAGCACTAGGTTTAATTTTTAAAGCACTTGTTCATAAGGTGAAATCCTTACTAGGTGATACCAGGTCTCTGGTTAAACTCATCTCCTCCTTACTGGTAAAAAGAATAAAAGTTGCGCCAGATCAAAACCAAGCATGGAGTATGGTATGGTGGGGCCTCACAAAATCTAATCCCAGGGTGCTTACTTCAACCTGCCAGTCCCATTTGTATCACTGGTGGTGACAACCCCAGTGGTGGTACTGGAGAATAACAGTTTGACCTCCTCATAGGCACCCAATTTCTTATCGAATTTGGCACCAAGATCAGCCATAAGGATTTGTTTTTCTCTATCCTAAGATATTGCATCCTGATAGTGATAGATTCGCTCCCAAAGAGAAAGTTAAAATGAAACTTATGAGTTGATTATCGGAACATCTTAACTGCATTGAGCATCTGGAGCACAGAGTGGTTGGAACCAAGACCAAACTGCCTTCTTCTAGCGTGGATACTAAGAATGGATGGCTATATACTCTAACAACTGGGTTGTTATAGCCCCAAGATCGCAATTATTGGTGAACATGGGAATTCAAATTACACTTCCACTGGAGCATTTATTAAAAATTATGGGAGGCCCTAACCTGGCATTTACAAGCCCCTTAACTGTCCAAAGGTGCTGGATCCTGCCTACCAGGGGCCCTTAACCATATTGATGGCCAATTTCACTGTTTGACCTATGCAAAAAAACTCAAAGCAACCTGATGCATATGTTTAAATCCTACCTGTGGATCAAGTTAAATCCGTTTGTGAGTGCGGGAATTTTCTTGACCTAGAGATTGACAAGAACACTACCATAGCCCGGTGTCAAAGTAGAAAAGGTACCACTTTTACCTCACAGCAGCAACATCAAGTGGATGCGATGATTGTAGAGTATTCTGGCATATTCTCAAAAGGTCCTGATGACTTCAGAATAATGAAAGGGTACAGCAAAGAGTGCTTTTGGGCAACTAACCTCCAATCTACACTTGACTTAACCAGAAATTAAAGGTCAAGGAAGCTCAGGTGACAAAGGAGATAAGGCAACTCCTGGGCGCTGGGTTACTAAAGTCCTCGCAAAGTCCCTGGGCCTCCCTCATTGCTTCTTATACAGAAAAAATATGATGGGCATCGGATGGTAGTGGATTACCAGCAGTTAGGTGCCCTTACATGGAAGGACAGCAACCCATTACTAAAGATAGATGGTTCCATTTGACTCTTGGCTGAATTGCATATATTCTCTTCATTGGATCTTGCTATTGATTACTTGAAAATTGAGCTTGCGCTGGAGGATTGGGAGAAATGCGCCCCAATAGCAAGTGAGGGGCTTTTCAAATTGACACGAATAAAATTAAGGATTGTGCAATGCCCTGACCACTTTCCAGAGGGCAATGGATGGCTTGCTAGGGGATTTGAAGATTTCAGCTGTGCTGGTTTATCATGCCGATGTGTCTTTATTCTCCTGCACCTTTTCCAACACTTTTCTCACCTTAAGAAGGTGTTTGAATGCCTCTGCTCTGTGTCACTGAAGTTGAAACATGACAAATGACATTTTATTAAAAATAAAATAACTCCCTTGGCCAAAAAGTTATCCAATAGAGGATTTTGTCAATTCCAGACAAGGTAGTAGCAATCGAGAGGATGACTCAACCATCCAATATACACAATATTCAGTTTATCCTCAGGATAGTCAGCTATTACTAAAGATTCATTCCCCACTTTGCAGAGCTCGCTGAACCCTTGATGTATCTTCTCCACAATAAGATTCCGTTCCAATGGGAAGAAACACAGCAACAAGCTTTCAACATCCCAAATAAAGTGCTCACAATCGCTTTAATGTTGGCCCATCCTGAGTTTGATACACCATTTATCCTTTTCACTGACGCTAGTGATTTTGCTGTTGGGGCCATTCTGGCACAACTTGATGCAATTTAGGTTAACCATTCTATAGCGTATTTAAGTAAAACTCTAACTCACCTGAGATGAATTACAGCGTCACTGAACGGGATGTTTAGCAGTCTTGCTGGCCTTTAAGCACTTACGCCATTTTCTGTATGGGTTTATTTCATCATGGTTACGGACTATGACTCTTTATAATGGCTGCAGAAGAGGAAGGATCTGAATGGATAGCTGGCACTTTAAGCCCTCAAACTCCATAGTTATGACTTTTTCATTGTCCTTTGGGCTGGAATGAAAAACCAAAAGCTGATAGAGTGTCACAACTACCCGCGTTGACACTCTATGCCCGCTGAGGAAGAGTGAACTTATAAACTTATTGGTAAACCCAAGGAATAAAATCAAGAGCATCCTGCGGTTCAGCAAGTCTGCAGAAGATGACTAAGCGATGAATATTGAAGACAGGTGATTATATATGCAAGTTGGAACCTCGTGGTTGCCATATGTCTGCCCATATGCTAGGAAAATGACCGCTTGGGAGGGTCCTTTGATTGTAGGGCATGGCACTGTAAGGAAAAATCGTCAGTGGCTAAAGGAACAATGTTACTGGGATAGGATAATTGGATCAATTCCGGATGTCATCAATTAATGCCTTATTTGTGCTATCCAGAAGCCCCTGATACAGCGTATCACCATCAGGTTGTGGGTCCTATCACCCCATTTTCTACCGTCAGCATTAACATTGTGGGTCCGCTGCTGACAGCAATCTATGTCCACAGTTTATCATACTGGCTGTTGATCAATTCACAAATTGGGTTGAAGCCATCTCCATTACCTCTCCCACTTCTAAAGCAACCGCTTCTTTTCTATTTAAACAGGTCTTCACCCGCCATAGTAGCCTGAAGGTACTGCTGTCTGACAATGGCAACAATTTCATGTATCAAGTAATCATTGAGCTCAATCTTCTGATGGGCACATATCCATCCTTCACTGCACCCTATCGCCCTGCTACTGATGGAGCATTGGAACAAGAAAATGGAACTTTTGTTTCCATCCTCCATAAAATGGCACACTCCACCATAGTGTTGCAATAAGTACCTCCCTGCGGCCCCTTGCCATACCATGTGAGTCACCATAAAGTCATCCATATGTCACTTATCCTAGCTCTAAAGGGACGAGAGCCAGTCTTACCCTCAAGAGTCCAGCCCATATTGGAGATCTCCTCACTAGAAACAACTTATCTCACAATGTAGAGGCTGGAGGATAAACTATTTTGACTATAAGCCTTAGCTTCCAAGTCTGTGGGGACTATCAACAAAAATTAAGAGATTGAAGAAATGTCCAAAAATCATTTTGCATGAGTACCAGCTGTGGGATCTGGTATTGTTTATTACCAACGACCAGGAGGTTGGGTTCACAAATTGACATGGTGAGGTCAGAACCGTACCAAGTCATCTATCATCAATTACTGGAGCACTAAATTGCCTCCATCCAATTGGGCTCTGTGGTAAATCAAGTCCATGCTAGATTCCTCCAAAACTATTTCCCTCTTTGGCAATATTTTGAGTGGTCTTTGTCAGAAGTGGTAAGATTAGACTAGCAGAAATTAAAATCTGAACGGTGAATAAAGTACAATCCACTCAAGGGAGTACAGTTAAAAATGGAAAAAGCTAGAATTGCCACAAGCAATGAATCCCAAAAATGAGCTGACAAAGGCCTGAACCCCTCCCTAGTCCGCTTAGGTAATTTCTAAAGATCTTGCAGTTGAGGTCGTCTAAATCAGCCAAACTAGTCTGGAACAATCGAGCCCAAATAAATCCTTTGCATTATGCTATTTCGCTCTAGAAGTCACCATAATCTATGTGAACCCAAACCTTGACCAAATCCTTTAAATAACCCTAGATCTGAAAGTTTAGAGAGCTTTGTTTTGTTCTAAATTTTTACTAGATCTTAGATATTTCGCCCGCCTGTTAGTGAGATTTTCTTTATCAGAAGTTACTTTCCGTCAAGCAATTTACCCTAGAGACAAAAGTCTATTAGGTGATTTGCCTCAAGCTAACAGCAACTAAAAAATGCGTAGCTTGAAGGGTTCAGCCTTCAAATATAAACAAAAAACTCAAAGGGACCATTTGACTAAATGGGTTGAAGAATTTTACATGCCACTACCATCACAAAAGCCACATCCCGATTCCTTACTTGACATATTTTTACTCAGCACAGATGGCCACAAACATTACTTTAAGACAATGGGCTATTTTTTCACAGGTTTTCCAAAAGCTACCTTCACTTTTTGGAACTAATTAAAGTTTCCCCACCTTTAAACCCTCAATTAATGGGGTGGTGGAACATGCTTGTTGAGCACTCATGTACATTTTGTAAAAGATTTCTGTCTCTGATCCTACACGCTAGAACTGCTATCTACCCAGCTCCTTGCTCCCTTACTGAATAAGCTGCCATCAAATAATCAATAAGTACCCCTTTGAAGCTCTATATGAGTGTTTTTCAATTAACAAGTAGCATTTATCTATTACTTAATACATCCATGCCTTAGGACAATGATTTCACCATGAAAGCCTTAGATGATGGAATTATCCGGCTTCTTCCCTAGACACTCAGGAAATTGTCGCGAATACAGAAAGGGAGACATACCAATTTAATGTCTGGCAAGCTTCCTTATCAATTTTCAATTAGGTGATCTAGTTCTCTTTATTACCATCAACCTTGAGGTCAACAGAATATGATCAACATTCTTTGGTATGGATCCTGTAAGGTCATTCATAAAGTGATATATGATTACTCCATTTCTGATTCCAATCAGGGGACAGTGTAAACCAAGTACATGGCCGATTATTATGACTCCATACCCCTCCAATAGGATCTTGAGGGGGCTTTGTCAGGATTTAAAATTATGAGTGAGTCAAGATCTCAATTTAATGAACCAATAATTAGTTGGCTCGAAAACTTACTTAATTAAGAGCCATCTTTGAAAACACTAAAGAGAAATTTAAATCAGAAAGCATCATGTGCATGATAATTGATGGATATGCTTTCTGGAATTACACATCCACTTTCTGAACCTCAAAAGGCGCGACTTCCACCGTTGTAGTCATGAGGAAATCACAGAAAAATGACGACGTTGACCAGGCAGTTGATACAAAATGGCGTGAAAGATCCTGATCATATGGAGACATGGAGGTCCTCTTGGCATCATGTCCCCACTCACCTTTTGAATACCATAATTTTTAATTAATAAAGTAATCTATTTCACCCTAACCTATCATATTCATTGACCTCTCTGCTTGTTTACAGCTTTATTCCCACTTTTGAGCCCCATCTACAGTCAACAGAGTTGTCATGCTGAGACTACCATTTTCAGGGTGCAAATTTATATCTAACTAGAGAGGGGGTTACTAAGCTATAAATATCAGGTTTGAACAATTTCCAATTTAGTAATAATAGGATTTATTGCTTTCGAAAATTTCACATAGTAGCAACATTGGCCAAGGTTCTTACGCTATTATCAAGTTGATTTGGAGGGTTTTATTGTTCAATAAGATTATAGCAATTCAGAATTTGGTGTGAGATTAGATCCCTATATTTGACTCCTTTTATTTGACTTTTTGTATATATTTTTTGATTATAATTTATACCTGAGGCTCCCCCTAGGTGTCAAGTTTTCTCCATTGATGTGGCTCCTGATTGAGCCACCTGTTAGGTAGGGAGAATATATACTGTTTTTTAAAGTTTCTTAGATATAATACACCTACACATAAGTTTCTAATCTTCTCCATGTGATACTCAGCAGATTCTGAAACTATTGTAAGTTTGGGTTTGAAGTAGGTTAGGGAGGAACATGGGAAGCAGTGAGGGTCATAAGCTACTCATATCTTGCCCAGGGTATGCCTGCGGTCAGAAATCTAAGTAAGAGGCAGGGCCTTAGTTTAAGCCCTTTTTAGACCTGAAAGGGTGTATGAACCGCTCCACCTTATTAGTAGATGCCTTGGGCCTTGCATTACCCTTTCCTAGAAAAACTGGTCACTCCCCTTTTTGGGCATTGGCCAAGGCGTAATTCATATGTAGGGGAAGTTTAGTAGCTTCGATGGTGAACTTCTTGCATAGAGAAGGTGATAATGCCATGTGGTTGGTCTTTTGAAACTCCTTAAATAACTCCTGGCAGTTTGTAAAAACTTTTGGAAAGAACCCAACTATTCTTATAAGATGAGAGTTTTTATTATACTAGATAATGAGAACTGAGTTTGACCTTTGTGATCTCAAGATCCGCTTCACCACAAAATCTGGTGATCCCTGCAACATGATGAGCTCTATCTCCATGAGCTTATTTCTTTTAAAGGGGATAAAGAGGAGGCGTGAAAAGAGTTGTGGATCTTCCTTTCTGTTAGAAAATCCAAGTGTAGGATCTCTTATCTAAACTTTGCTGATAGTAAATGATCCATCCCATTTACAATCTAACTTATGACATGGGATCTGAGGCGAAAATCCTTGGTTTCTATCAATACCAATATACCTACCCAATAATAAGGAACAACATGGCGTTTTTAATCAGAAAACTCTTAGCGTTGTTAGTTGATCTGGATAACTGGTCCTGGACCTGTTGGTGCACTTTCCTAATATTTAACACAAAATCTTCTGCGCAAAAATGTTATAATTTTTTGGTACCCAATAGTGAAGGCAAGGTTGTACCCCAAGTTAGCGTACCTATGAGATACCCTTGTTAAAAAATGAATTGATTTATTGTATTAAAACTGAGCCAAAGGAAGGTCAGCTTCCCATGCATCTTGAGAAGCTGTGGCGTAGCAGAAGATACTGTTCAATGGTTGATTTGTTTTTTTCATTTGATTATTGGATAAAGGATTGTATGATGATCTGCATGGTTTGTTCTTTATTATTTTTCAAAAAGCCTTCCAGAATCTTGCGGTGAATTGAGGCCCTCAGTTACAGATTACTTCCTGCGGCACTCCATACAGGAAGAATACCTTTGATACAAACAGCCATGCCATTTATTCAGTTATTAATGTTGGCAAACAAAGGATAAATAAAGCGTGTTTAATAAACAATCTACCACCACCATGATCTCTTCATAGCTCTAAGACACTGGTAAACTCTCAGTGAAGTCAACCAAGAGTGAGATCCATGGGCTTTAGCTTGTTGAAGGGGGGAGGAGACTGTTATGGCCTGTCCTATTATATTTGGAATGTGCGCAAGTTAGGTAGCTCTCCACCAATGCAGGAACGTCTTTTATGATTCTGTTCCATCCATAACCACGTTTAACCAATTTGATGCACTTCTTTACTCCAGGATGCCACATAGTTGGAGAATATGATGTTCCATTATGACGGGAATGCAGACCAGAATGGACCCAGACTCTATTGAAGAACTATAAAGACCTATTTTTTGGAGATACCATTCAGTTGAGGCCTTGCTAGAGTTAATCTTAGTTAGTCAGTAACAGTCTTCAAAATTAGAAACTTGGAAATCTAACACAGTATCAAGTAGTAGCCTTTAGATTGAGCTGGAGTAGGAGCAGATACAAATGAACTTACCACAATATCCATAATTGAAACAATTGAAGGAACAACAGGGGTGGCAACCTGGAACTTGTGTTTAAACGTGGTGAATAAGGTTGACTTTGGCAACGGCGGGTTGAGACAGGGTCACAGATTATTGAGGGATGAATCACTATGGCTAATTCAGAATTTTCACTAAGGTCAGAGCTCTAGCATGGATTGCAACTTATAAAGATCCAGCAAGGTATGGGTATACGCTTAAGTCTCATACTGGAAGTTAAAAATGTAAAGATCACGGTGAGTTCTGGTTTGCCTGTGCGCCAACATTTACTGTTTACAGTAGTAAGTATGTAACTTGTGATCAGTGCGCACAATACAGTATGCTTGGCGCCCTGTAAAAGGTACCACCAGTGCATCAATGACCAAGAGACAGCATCCAAAGTTTATCATAGCTGACCCACGCGCTCTGTAACACTAAAATCTCCAGAAAATGTAAGCCACAGGATGCTTTCTCCCCTCATGTTCTTGAAAAATGATGGCGCCAACCTCTTTACCAGAGGCTTCACAAGCCACGATAAAGGGTTTAACTTCATCAGCATAGCGAGTAACTGGGGCGGTGGTGAAAAGCATTTTATTGCTTTAGACACTTTTTGACATTTATGTCCAAATAAAAGGGGCATTTTACCAGTGAGAGGGTAAAGATGTGAGGCTAATTTTTAAATGGCTGGTAAAAACTTTTTAAGAAAAGGGACTGATTCTAAGTAGCTATGCAGTAGCTTCTTTAATGAAGTGCTCCATGAGCGGATGTCTTTTTACTTAGAAGGCATGATGGTATGACCAATTTTAGTATCAAGTTAGATAAATATTGCACTTCATTTTTATAGGGCTCACATTTGGATGGCTTAGCCACAAAGTCTGCCTTTTTAGAAGTGCTGCCGCCACAGCCATTAATCCTTAACATGTTGTTCAGCATTAGTCAAGTTTACTAAAATGTCATTTACATTTGCTATTGCAGAAGAATACTGAGATCATCCAAACGCATCAATGCTGCGCTGAAAGACAGCTGTAACGTTTTAACTCAAAGCGAATAATTTTATATTGATATTTTATACTGGTTATAGATTGCTGTCAGACACTCTTGTCCAGAACTGACCCACACTTTGTAAAACCATTTTCCAACTCAAGTTTATATAAAACTTGGACTTTGAGATCGCCTGGGCAATTGCAACTTCTAAGGGAAGGGAATATTGATCTGGGGCTGCTACGTTGTTTGAGTGGACATAATCCTCACAAGGGCTTAAAGTGCCATCAGGCTTCTTTGCAAAAAAAACTACTGGAGATGAGACGGAATAGTGTTTTTAATCATCTACCCCTTATTTACCATACCCTCAATCCAAGTTTTAAAGCCTAATTATACTCAGCGGTTTAGATATAAAGAAATTGATCTTGATGAGGTCAACTTTCAGATGAAAGCTCAGATCAAACTCATAATAGATGGGAGCTTGCAACGCCTTCTACTTTTTAAAAACTGACTTGAAGGGTGCTATAATAAGAGGCAAACTAGGTAAAAAACAATATTTGTGGATTAGTATTCCATTGTTGCCGCCACGGCATTCCCAGATTTCCAATGTAAGGAGGAGGGAAATTTCACCCAAATATATTGGATAAAAAGGCTAGCATGTTCTGCTATAAGTCAATAATTACTTACTGACGGCGCCACCATCCTACCCCTAAACACAGGGTACAATAATTTGGTATTGCTGCAGAGTTGCTACACTATATTCATGGGCAATAAAATTCAGGGGTTTGCACATGGGAAATGTGAGAATAGGGATGATATATGTCCCCATGACAGATGCACTATGGGTAACTCTAATGAAAAACTCCCGCATGACTTTTATATCAATGTAATTTCCTGTGTCTCCAGTGTCCACAAAGGCAGTTACTGCGACCTTAAACTATCTTATTGTAATATGAATGGGAAAGAAGATAGAGTGATTATTTTTAACTTACCAAGGGAAAAATGTGTGAGATCTGGTTTCTTAGCCTTAAACCTCTTCTACAACTTAGTCAATCTGTTTATGAGTTTGGGTGGGCATATTGGCAGCTTGTTGTATTTTAAACAAAAATAAATTACTCCCAAAGATTCTGAGACTGGAAATTCGATTAATTAGGCATGGCTGCCAAATAATTATCTAGTTTTTATGATAATATTAGGTTTACTGATTTGTACTCCCCATTTGGTGGTTGAGTTATTTCAAAGTATTAGGGATAATCTCTAATGGCAATTGCTGTTATTTTGATTGCCAGAAAATTATGCCAAGAATAATTGTTAACTTTATATATATTAATTTTTTAGAGTTTATCAGTAACTCAAGGCCCAGGATAATGCAGAACCAATTACTGATGGGTTGTAATCTGATGCCAAAATTAGTTGCAATTACTGGTGACTGATGCCAAGGATTTTCAAACTATATATTGTTTTTAAATTACAGGCAACTTATTCTAAAAATAATTGTATTGCTGGCTTTGATGCTGATGTTTCCAATAGTGGTCATTTGATGGCCGTTTCATCAATGGGAATTCAGAATTACTAGCAATTAATGCTATATTTTTAATTATGATTTTGATTAATAATTTATATATGATTAAACCAGTGATGATGTCAAGGATGAATTAAACTCATATCTGGCGTTTGATTGTGACAAATTATGAGGAAATGTTTGCCATCAGAGGATGCTGATGATAGGGTTGGTTTGCCAGAAATAAGTGCCAAAGATTTTTGATATGCATGTAGTGGATTGCCAAGTAAACGCCTAATTATAAATACCTTTTTTTAGTACTAGATAAATACCTTAAATTTTCTCTTAATAAAGATATTTCTTTTTCATACTCCAAATTTTTTTAAAGTAGCCAGAGGAAAGCTGGTAGTTGAGGGTGGGCTGAAGATCCCCAAGGTTAGGTGCTGAGTTATTGCACCTAGGTTTGGTCAACACTACCAACTCCAATACCTGAGGCTACAAGAAAGCCCCTCGAGGACTTGCCCAGTTGGTGGAAACAACGAGGGAGTGATGGGGATTAACCTCATGCAGGATGGTGACACAGGAGCTGGGTTGCCCTGGAAAGGAGAAAAGTTTGCTGTGTGCCCCTCAAGGGGGTTAATCGACCCAGGGTGAAGTTGTTCTGCTATATTGGGTGTTTCACTGCAGACTTATAGTGAAGGTAGTTCATATAGGCGAAACAGCAAGGGTCAAGAGTCATTATACTGTTGGTTTGGAAAACTAATGGAGGTCCTAATGTTTTGGATGTAAAATTTGCAACATAACATGAGCATATTCCAGAGGAGTGGATTCAGTGTCTTCAGGATCTAATAAGGTCTGTACATCAGAGGGATCCTCATACACTGGGTTGATCTGGTGCTTTTATTCAACCTTTTGAACAATAATATGTAAAAAAGGGAGATTTCTGGATCCATAGGATCTATAAGGATTGCAACTATTCCTAGAGGCTATTTAAGATCTCTCTAAAAGGAGTTCCTTCTCTGCACTTGATTGTTCCATACTAATTAAAATAGATTTTTCATCATTATGGGAAGGATTATAATAATCATTTGATCAGTGACAAAAAAATCTGCAAAAATGGTCCTGAATTCTGTATATCGCCACATAATTTCCATTTTAAGAATTAGTTAAAATTTTAGGAATGGAGAATGCCAAGAGAAAATAGGGCTGCAAACGTGGTTAACTCAGCAACCACAATTGCAGGTCTAAACTTCTTGGTGGCTCCTCCTCAATAAGAATTTAAATGAGGTGGAGTGAGGTAATAATGTTCAACACTAGAAACTAATGAGTTTGATGGGAGGGTGTTTCCCGTAAGGTTAGAGGTATCATTGATGGGAAGTTGATTATAGTTATCACCTAAAACACCATTAACTGGGAATAGTAAATTAGAACTTTCCATGGCCTCTAATTTGTTTATGACAAAAATTGAGGTTTTTCAATAAAATTGTAAAAAATAATAATTCAAAAAGAGGAGTCTTCAGTAAATCTAATATGAGTGATAACTAACAAATAACCTAACGCCTTACCATCCTCAGGGTGCTGGGTTTTATATGGTACTAGTGGGGGGATTACTAAGCTATAAGTATCAGTTTTGAACGTTTTTGATTTTATATTATTATTAATATTACTTTAAGGAATTTCCATAGTAAAAACATTGGGTAAGATTCTCGTGATATTCTCAAATTGCTTTAAAAGGTTCCAATTATTCAATACATTTTGGTAATTTTAGAATTTGGTATAGGACAGCTCCCATATCTGACTTCTTTTCATTTTTTCGCGTAAATTTGATTTTTTAGATAAATTATATTCAACTGAGGCTCCCCCAGGTGCAAATTTTTCCAAAATGATGCGGCTCCTGATTCAACAATCTCTTGAGGTGAGTTAATACTAACTTTTTATCAAGTATTATATTTTTACTATGACTATATAGTGTTTTTTGATCTTCTCCATGTAATACTCAGAAGATTATGAAACTATTGTGGGTTTAAAATTAAAGTAGGTTGGGGGAGGAACATGGGAAGCAGGAAGGGCAGCAGCCACCCATCTCTCATCCATGGTATGCTTAGGATGAAAATCTGAGTTAGAGGTCAGCCTTGTTATGAACCCTTTTTGACCTGAAGGGTTCATGACCTATACAGCTTAATAGCAGGTTCTGTGATCTTACATTGAGTCCCTATATCAAAGATTACTTCCTTAAGTAAGCTGAACAAATGAAAAAAATGTAACAAAAGAAAATGCGCCATCTTTTCTGCTTAATAACTTTTTATGCTAGGGATGAAAATGTAATACTTTTTAAGTAATCCACCACTATGATCACATGATATGAGTGTATTTCTGAAAACCCCACAATAAAGTCATCTAAATTGGGGTCCATAGCTGTCAGTAATCATGTTGATTATACTAATATAAGCGAGACTCAAATGCAACCAAAGTTGCAACGTGGTCAAAGGGCCTCCATTGATTCAATGATTTTTGAGACTAATTCAAACAATGAACTCCTAAAATGGCAATTAAAATCCTGAACCTAAGAAAAATTCGCCAAATATAAATAAAAAAGATGACAATTAAGTTGGTGAAGATCTTGCTATATGGAGGTCTCCAGATTCTGCCACCCTGGCCAAGAAGGGTCAATTACAAAGAAATCCATCACATTCCGCCGCACTAAGAGGTCTCCATAACCAACTTGATCACAATTCTTACACAAAGCTTACCTTGAGTGATCCTGAATATCTCATATACCTATATAATATCTCCATTATTAAACTAATAAAGATACCTTCAGATTTCCTAGTTTATTTTATTGAGGGTTATTTTTCCTGTTTTACAGAGATTTTGTCTGTTCCATGAACAGAGATTGCCCCTGTGAAGTCCTTCCACTGAGAGATATTTGCCTTTTGGGAACACTATCGCTAAGAGATTCCTCTGAAGTTGCTTCTAACTAATTGAACAGCTTTTGAAGGCCCTGACCTTCAGAGAGATCAACAAATCCCAACAATGACCCTTCTGCTTTTTGGGGAGATTGAAGGATACTACTTTGTCCTGTTTGGTCAGATTTGGTGCGGGTACATGTTAAACAGCATTATATCAAAGCAGAAACATCCTTTGTAAGGCATAATAAACATACCATGCTTTATTAGGTTGTTATGCTTCTTCACGCCTGGGCGACTCATAGTGAGAGTATTAATGTTCCCTTATTAAGAGGGAAAGCAGGTCATATGGAACCCATACTTTGACACAAAAATATATTACCTTCTTTTTTGGATTGCTTTCTAGATGGAGCCTTACCAGAAACAATCTTAGACATAAGATCAAGACCTTTGGTATCAATTGCCTACAAATCCAACTCATCGTTTAATTGAGAACCCTATTTTGTGAAGGGATTTGAGCAGGAGTGCTTGGTTCTATTTCACTTACAAACTCAGTATTGAGGGTGGTGCTTTTGGGTTGTATGGCAACTTAGGGTATGGGTTTGGGCTTGAAATGTGGATTGGAGGGAGTTACAGCAGCAACGGCTCAGGAATGAGGTGTCAATATTTGCTCAAGTGGGATAACTGAAACTTGTTTAGAGTCACCAATAGGATCAGACCCATTAAAGGATTTTGACTAAGGATTTCTTGAAAGACATATTTGGATCATTGACTAGCTCATAATAAATTAAAACTAAAAAATCTTAATGAGTACTACTTTGTCTATGTTATAACTCTGTTGTTTCTATTAAAAATGAGCTATTTGTTGTCAGTGCGCGCCACTACTGTGTGATTGGTGCCTTGTAAGAGATACCGCCAATGCATCAGAGACCAACTAAGGCAGTTAACTCTTTATCATATATGCAAAGAATGCTCATTTACACTAAGATTTCCTGAATAGTAATCTATGGGATATCCTTGCCCTTCATGTTCTTGTAACATAATGACACCAAATGCAGGTCCTGAGGTTTAACATGCCACAATAAAAGCCTTTTATCATCAGCAAGATGCTAACCAGGAGTAGTGGTGAAAACTTCTTTTTTGCATCAAAAGCTTGTTGGAAATCTGGTTTTCAAAAAAAGTAGGACATTCATACCTTTGAGGGTTTGTATGGTTGACGCAAGCTCAGAGATGGCTGGCAAAACCTTTACTAAAAAAGATAGATCTAAGAAATCTATACCGTTGCTTCTTTGTCACAGGAGTAGGAAATAGTAGATGGTATCAATTTTCGAAGTTGTAAGACCATGACCATTCTATAATAAAATAATCTCAAAGAACTGTACTTTGTCCTTATAAAACTCACATTTGGACGACTATGCAACTGATCCATCCTAATGTAGGGATGCAAAATGGCTCAAAAATTCTTGGCGTGAAGTCAGTTTTATTAGAGTAAATTAAATCTTTTTATTAGTGTATGCAAATGTTCAGGTGAGCATGAGATCCCTCAAAGAATCATCAATTTGGTGGAAAACTTCTGGAGTGTTTTTGCCAAAGAGATAAAATTAAATTAGTAAACTCCATATGGCGTCCATATAGCAATCAGCCATTCCTGATTAGACTTACCTGCACTTAGTGGAACGCGTTAACCAGGTC
This sequence comes from Massospora cicadina, assembly GCA_022478985.1. Classification (NCBI taxonomy): domain Eukaryota; kingdom Fungi; phylum Entomophthoromycota; class Entomophthoromycetes; order Entomophthorales; family Entomophthoraceae; genus Massospora; species Massospora cicadina. The sequence goes on along the minus strand of JAKSZP010004053.1, from coordinate 97,777 downwards.
AAGATTAGAAAATACCTTAGACTTGAAATGCCTTAATAATTAGCAGCTTCCAAAGGAAGGGAATATGGATCTGGTACATTGATATTATTCAAGGTGTCCATGTTTCACAAAGTGTCACAGTGTACCATCTGATTTCTGGGTGAAGCCCATTGAGGATTGTAACAAATGGGTTTCCAAGTTCCCATCCACCATCAACACAAATCTATATGATAGAGTTGCATCCATCCAATAAGGGTAAACGTGTATTTTGCCTAAATGTCAAAATTGTTTATATCCTTTGGTTTGTCCAATTAGCCAAGATATGGTGGTGAACCAGTCCAACCACCCTCTACACCAATGGAATCCTTAAACACCATGTCTCATCCTCACCACTTGACCTCTGGATCAAAACCTGGAGCTGATTTTGGCACTTTCACATAGGGATTCAACAGGTCTCAGTATTCTGAATCTCTCTGGATTCATCAGGGTTCTGCCACCTGGTTTGCACTACAGGCTTAGTGCAAATTTAGTCCAGCCTCTTTATACCTCTCAGTTACTTTGGGGAATTTATATTTGTGTCTAATAGGTGATCAAAACTTCATAAAGTTGGGTCTTACCTTGAGAGCAACACTTGAGGATCAATGTGAAGAATAAAAGAATAAGCTTAAAAGTAAGTTTAAATCAATCTTGTGCTTTATTTAAGCATCAACATAATAAGGATTCCAAGGTGAATATAAAACTAATCCTAACTTGAAACAGGGGAAACAAAATGAGAGAGTCTAAATTATTATTTTCATAGTAAAATTTAAATTGATAATCATTTTAAAAATTCCTCCAGTACATTTGCTAGCCTCAAAAGCACTAAATTAAAAACCCAATCATGCCAAAAAGGTCTTGATCAATTGAAACCCATTGGATAAAACAAAATTATAAAAATTGTATCAATTTGAGGTAAATTCTATGTGTTCTGATTACAAAAACCACCTTGAAATGAATCATTTTGTCATATTACCCCCCACTAAGAGAGAAGTTGGGGGAGGCTCAATTTAGCTACAGAACTTGGAATAAAAATATGTATGAATAAGACTTGGCTTTTTAAGATGATACTTTGGGAAGGCATGGGGAAAGTCAAGGGTCTCAGATAATTTATGATCCCCCTGGAGGTCCCCCTTATGAGTTACCTTGACCACTGGAGTCCTCGCGCCACATCTTCCTCCAACCAAGTTATTTTTTTTAGTACTAGATCCAACCAAGTTATTGGGAGCTACAAACCTGAAACTTGGACAATGAGTTTGGTGCCTTATGGTTGGCATCTAGACCCATCTGGCAGGCTGCTGGTAGATAGCAGCCTACTTAAGAAGATGGACCCTGGAATAATGTAACAAATGGGAATCTCAGGCTCCCAACACCATTGAACAACCTTGAGTTGGAGATTTTCATTAAAAAGGGTAAAAGTGTATTTGACCTTAATTTCAAAAAATTTTGATCTGGTTGGTTCATCCAATTGGCTGAGGTATGGTGGTGAACCATTCCAACCATCATCTACCACCAATGGAATCTGACAAACACCATGTCTCATCCTCACCATCAGACCTCTAAATCGAAGCCTGGAGCCAATCCAGCCGCTGCTACCTAATGATTCATCAGGTCTCAGTCCATTGATCTCTTTGGATTCATCAGGGCTCTGCACCTGGTTCACACTACAGGCCAATATGCATATTCAGTTTAGCCTCTTTAGACCACTTATTTACATTTGGGTAAATTTAGATTCTTGTCTGAAAGGTGAGAAAAACCAATAAACTTTGGAAGTACCTCAAGAGCGCACTTAATGAACAAAGAAAAGAATAAGAGAATATACTTACAAGTTTGTTTTTTAAAAACACTATATTTTGGCATTGATGAAGTGAGAATTGAAAGATGAAGATAATCACATTGATCCCACCTTGAAAAAAGGGGAAACAAAATTAAAGAAAGCTTAAATTATTATATTATAATAAAGTTTAATTGATTATCAATTGGAAAATTTTTCCAGTGTGTTGCTTACCTAAATGGCACTGAATTGATCGACCAATCATGCCAAAAAATCTAGATCAAACAAAACCATTGGATCTACCAAATTATGAATTTTATATCAATTTGAGGTATGCTATATGTGTTTTTAATTACAAAAAACACTACCTGACGAATTATTTTGTCACATAGATGAGATTGGAAAGGTTTTATTAATCATCCACCCTTAGCCACATTGTTGACGATGCATACCTTGAGGACTTAATCCTCCTGTGCTGTGTAAGGATACAACGTCAATTGATTTTTATGATATTAAATGTCAACAGGAAGTGCAGGTCAAACTTTTAATTGTTAGGAAGACGGTTTAAGTTTTCAACACTGAACACATCTATGTAAGATTACAGGATCTACGGCATAGTAGGAAAATTAGGTACAGCGTCTGAGATGGAGTACTCTTATGTTGCTGCACCCCGCGTTACCTATGACCAAAGTTGATAGAAAGGGTTATTCCAGAGAAGAATACTTGGCTAATGAAAGCATGTATTATTTTTAGTTAATGCTTACAGGTAGCCGTTACCAACCAATCCCAGGATCATTAGGTACAGCAATTCTGGGAAAGCTGAGAAGTGGGATACAAACTCTTTTACATGTGCCCTAAACTATTGAGGTTTGCAAAGAGGTTTTTGACCATAGGGATGTGGGAAGCACCTATAATAGGGCACCTAAAGTATCTGGAAGATCCATATCCTGAACTACTTAAGGTCAATGTAATTATATGTTGCACTGGTGTCCACCAATGCATTTAATGTGACTTTCTCGTTGCCTGATTGTAACCTGAATAGGGAATTAAATTATTCTCAGTCATATTTATTCAATTTACTGAGTGAATACACAAGTTTCTGGTTGTTTAACCACAGGAGGCATTTGGCCCTTTTTGTATCTTAAATATGAACTGAGTGTTCATATCTGCTTTCTGAGCATATGATAAAGAGATGCATAAGGATTTGATAGATTAGATGAGGGCTGCAACTCTAACAAACTTTCATAAATTAGGTTTCTCTGGCACTCAGCTTCAATCTGGGTTACTAGAGAGATATGATATGAATACAGCTGGTTCCTAAAGATCTTTTTAAGTTTCCACCTCTCCCAATGCTTCTATAGTGATATCTTCTTCCTCTCACTCCTCTTCATCATATTCCCCTTCCACTTTCTCTGTCTCATACTCTTCCTTTTCTACTTTCTCTTCCACTTCCTCTATCTCTATCTCTATCTCTACCTCCTCTTCTAAAACTGGTATGAAACCTCATGGAGGTTGATTTATGGACTAGAAAATATCATGGATGAACACTTATAAAGATTCAACTATCTTGGATTATCCAAAATGTAAGAGAGTGAAAGGAGCCCCTCTGAACATTATACCCTGAGATGACTCAAATCAGTAATTATCTTTGTGGGTTTAACCTGGAGAAAGAAGAATTTGTAGGCAGTTTTTCTCAATGTTCCCATGTTTCATGTTACAGCAAGTTTAAAGTAGCTAACCAAACTTGATTTTCAACAGTATATCCCCAAACTATAAAGGCTTGTAAACACAACGTAAACAAGGTACTGAAGGTTGAATTATTTTTTGTATAAGTGAATGGCAAAAGAATTCTAGCCTTAAGTATGAGTGCTTCAAGATCTATAACAACAGGCATAGACTCTTGAGCTGCGCCTTATCATGGTTAGTTGAGTGAGAGGGGGTGAGGTTCCTATCATGTTGATGTGCTGGTTTTATCAAATTTGATTTTAAATTCAACTAAGAGTTCTCTTTTACTTAAAGTAATATGTAAGACCCTTTTATAATTTCAAATCATGTGATAGTGGAAGTACAAGTGCTAACTAGAATTTTTATAAAAGAGTTTTTAACTTTAAAAATTTAGAGATTTTCTAATAAAGATATAATAAAATAAACAATAACCCAACAACCTACCATTGGCAGGGCGTTGGCTTAAGGTTGGTATAGGGGAAGAGAGGTTTGTACAAAAAATAATGTCCTTAACTAGGAAAGCATAATTATGACAAATTTGCATAAAGATTTTATCAGCCCATTTGAATATTGGATAACAGTCACATTTGATAAAGTCTGGGGTTCAATCAGGGTTCAATTTTTAATCTGAACGTCAGATTTTGAATTGGCATCCCCTAAACTTGACTGAATAAAAACCTGATTTTTGCCTAATCTCCTTAAAGGTTGAACAAAGACAGGGTGTGTTAGCTAAAAATTTTGCACCTGGGGATACCCCTGGTATCAATTTTTACAGTTGAGGGAGCCCTATGGGGCCCTCTGTTGGGAAGGTATTTGGCTCCTGAAACTATCATACTATAAGATTTCTTAAAAAGCGATATAAAACTGGGTAATTCTCTGCAAAGATTGTTATGCAGATTTAGAGATGATAGTTGGAGTGGCCCTGGAAGCTGCACCTGGAGTTAGAGAGGGCAAAAAGGAGGAACAGAGACTACACATCACTCATCCTGGGTAAGCCCTAAATAAGTAATATGGGTAAGAAGGATAGCCATAGGACTGGCTTCTTTTTAATTCTAAAGGGATGGAATTTTCTATACAGCTTAATAGCTGGGTGCTGGAACTTTACAAATATAAATCATTATTGGCTTTAACAATTAGATATACTTCTTCCATATTTTCAGCCAATTCTTCTTGTTTTTCAGATCATTGTGTTACTATTAAAGGGTATTTCAGTTGAACAGTTTTAGCTCATTCCAAAGGTTCTGGATTTCACTGTGGATGGATGACATGGTATTCAAATATTATGTTCCTCTACTAATTCAAAAAACTCAATTACCCTTTTAGTAACACCAAATTGTAACTTTTTGGTAAGTTCACTGCTCTAGCTCTGTAACTGAGCTCCAAGAATTAAAGATATTGTTAGTTGTTTGGAGATAACTAGCCAATTGAGACTTTTTACAAGTTGTTTTAACCCCATTCAGGTATAATATTATAGCAAATTGATATCTACCTCACTTCAGGTGATTTAAAAAGACAAGGGCTACTAATCCATTTAATTATTCAAAAGAAGAAAAATATAATAGAAAATGTATTAATTTCTTATATAAAACTAGTAGGTAACCAAAGTTTCACCCATTTTTTTAAAGGCAGCTGCTAATTATTTTATTATCACTTTATTGAGGTAATATCTAAGTAGAGATATTAAATATAAAAGATTAGTTGATATATATGGCGTTGCTTATGTTCATAAGTTTTGAATTCATATCTCACCTTTTACAGCATTAGCCTAAGAGGTCAATTTCAGTTGGATTGTTTAAAAGCAGTTATAAATTTATTTTTTGACTTTATATCATGTCAATAGCTCAACTTACCCAGCATTGTTTGCAGATATTATATTAATAGATAATTTGTTTTTTATTAGCTTATATATTCTAATAGAGAGGAGGATACCCCAGTGGTATAATATGGACCCTCTACCACTGCCTCCCTGAGTTTGATCCTATTAGATGAACTTTGGGTAGGGGACAATTATGACTGTGTTGGTGTTGCACACTAATGCCCCAAACTGAGATAGCAAATATCAAGGCGGTCCATGGAGTTCCTGGCCTATCATACGCTGCACATGAAGGTTTTCTGGATTTTATCCTCCTTTCCCATTAATTTGAATCCTCTTCATCAGTGCATATTGTCCCCAGGTCAGCCACCTTAAATAAAATATAAAAATAATATTCTAATAAATGGCCATCAATAAGTTTAGGAGTAATCAATCCTGTTAAAACAGGCAAAAACTACTAACCACTCAACCAAAATCAATTAAACCTAATGAATAAACCCAAAACCACCAACTGATTGGAAAAACCATTTAAACTAATAAATTAACCAATTTCTTACTACTTACTAAAGTAATTAACTTTTGTTTTACCCAAATGACCATCAACCGCTTGACAATACATATAAACTTTAAAATCTAAAAAAAAAGAAATTGCTCAGCCTAACAATAAACCAATTACCATTAAAAATTTTGAACAATTTTACCTTTTACATATCAAACCTTTTTATTTTATTATGAAAATTAAATAATTGTCTTTAAGGTGCACATGATCCCCTCCCATCCACCTATATCCAAATTTTAAACTCTGCATGCCATAGTTTTGTCTGGGCATCATGCACACATATACACACTTGCTCTTGTTATTATATATTACAAGGAGTTTAAATAGGGAAGTTTGGTGCTTAACTCATTTGTTGGCGCCTCAATATAAATAACATTCATCACTGATAAACTTATTCCATTAAGATCTATATCCACAATTAATAACTCTTCTATTATTCATCCATCTTTTGGTATACATTTCAAACTAGATTATGACCATATGGGCCGACTTCCAAAATAGCATGCTCCAACACCTTTAGCTAGCCACAATAGTTAACCTGAACAAGCTACCAGCCATGGTTAGTTATGGAACAAATTATACATTCATGTCAGGATTCATTGCCCAGGTTAATCTACAAACTACCATCAAGAAAAGCATTACAATGCTTTTATAGTGTTGAAATCCTGGCACTCTTTTTCTTGTAACTGCCATGACCAATTTTAACAATATAGCAGATGCTAGAGTATTAAAACTCTTGACAGCTATTTATAGTTTTGGGACAGAGTAGACAACAGATAAATGTATTTTAATAAATTAAAGAATGGAGATAATATTAGCACTTTAGATGGGTAAAAAAAGTGGTATCTTATTACAATAATGGCTCTTAGTAATTAGTGTACTCAGAGGCTAAAAATGAGAGGAGTGATCAATTTCAGAATCAGCATAGGTAGCACAACTTAACTAAATGACATTCACCCTATCAGGACTCTCTAAATCTTTTCAGCCCAATATGGTTTAATTTTGGGTAATTGGTCAACTTTAGTTATGACAAATCCATACAGTAACAATTTAATATATTTTATTCAAGCAGGTATCTTGATAATATTTTCTTTGCAGATAATTAAAAAACGTCCTAGTTATTGATTAGTGGGTAAAATAGCTTACCCCTTCAGAACCCCTTCAACTTTATAAAAGTGGGTTGTTTTCTCTTAGGTGGTAGCACTAAATTTAAATTAGTGTGTGGGAGAACTTCCAAGTCAGTTTGCCTAACATGCTGGTGGTTCATAGTAACCTTACTAACAACATTAAAGGTATTTGATCAAGGGCTAGGAGTAAAAATGCTACTATGATCTGAACTATTCCGTGAGAGTTATACTGGGAATTTTTAGTGATACTAAACTATTCGCCAATGGGACATTCTTCTTAACTAGTGGAGAATCCAATTGTCTGACAATACCCTTAAAGAATGTTTGGGGGAAAATAGGGGCATAAAACCATCCATGTAAATGGTTTATAGTAACTCCAGAAGCAAGAATTTGGTAAAATTTCATCACCCCTCCTATAGGTGACGGCAAAAGGTCCTTCCCAGATGGACCCAAGTTTATTACTCCTGGGGTGATGTTATCGTGTAGTATAAAACCAAGTCTTGTATTTGAAAAGAGATAAAGGCAGCTTGAACTCATTAGCTGCTCGTCCCTCTTTAATGACAGTGTTCACTAAATTGGTCATAACATCATATTATAGCTGAATGATGTGTTGAGACAGCCTCCTCATGGCTTTGTCAGGATTGTCAGTCCTAGAAAAAACATAATTAGCTAAGAGAGCGGGTATCTCAGGTCACTAACATATAGAACGCTAAAAGGAGACATTGTAAGGATCCAGTGCTAGCTGATACATTATTCCATGGAGGCACTAGGAAAGAACTGATTTCAGTGTAGAGGGTCTGAAGTGGCCATTTTCCATGATATAGATACCAAGTTTTCATTTCTCTTTCTATGGTACTGTTCATAGAAAGGTTATAGGGGGCCAAAAAGAGTTGTTGTTCTTTCATGGAAGTAGCCAGTATCTTAACTACTCTGGAGGTGTAATTTTTCCCTTTGGCACAGAATAGAAACTAAGGGCAACCATGGCAAGTAAAGATATACTGATGAAGGTAATTTGCAATAGCTTTGGCAATTTGAGCTTGGAGAGCCACAGCCTTGAACTATTTAGTAAAATGATCAATTGTTACTAGTATATATCAATTCCAGCTGATATTCTGGGTGACCTACCATATCTAGGCTTGCTGTTTGAAATGATTATTGAGAGGTAGTAGGTTGAAATTGATATGGTCTTGAAACTGTATTGCTTTTTACAGGTTAAGCAATAATCCAGGACTTCATAAAAAACTCCATAAATACCTCTTAATAGTACTAATCTCTAATCCACTCATAGGTTTTTGTACTCCACCGTGACCAAGGGCAGAGTGAGATTCCATGATAACAGGTACTCGTTTTAATGTCAAAAATATGGCAACCAATTTTCTCCTACCTTTTTATATAGCTTCCCATTTTCCACTTTGATGTTGTGAGAGTGCCATGTTAGATATTCTTAACAGGTTCATCCACATTGTTCCATAAATCAGGGGTCATTAGGAGGTTATTCAATTTCTCCGCTTCACTATTATTTAATTGAAGGACAGGCAAACAAGTCAAACAACAACATTTATATGTCATGTTCCAGCTCATTGTTTGATATTCTTGTCATAATGTTAGAGCTTTAATGCCCAATGAACCAGTAATCAGGTCTAGTACTAAAAAAGAACCAGTAATCAGGATGGATCCTTCATATTTTGTAGCCATTTTAGAAAGTGTAGTTATTAACCACGGCAAAGGTAGTTCCATATAGAAAAGGGTGGTAATGTTTTACTTCAAGTAGGACATCAATGCGTTCCTTTCTGTTACTCTATAGTTGCATTCAGCTTTTGAGATCATTTTGCTGAAATATGAAACTGAATAATCCACACTTAGTTTTCATCTAATTGAGCCAAGATGACTCCAATGGTACAATCAGGGGCTTTGGTAAACAAAATAAAAGTTTTATAGTTTAAGTGATGTAGGATAGGACACTCTTGTAGCAATTCATTTAGCGTCTCAAACGAGACCTTTTGCTAAGCACCCCAATTAAAAGGAGCTTTCTTCGCCAATAGTCAAATGAGAGTCTCACTGAGCTGGGCAAACTTTGGGATGAATTTATGGTAGTACCCCCTCTTACCCAGAAACACCTGGGATATCTCATAGGTTTTGAGGTGGAAGCATTTTTTATATCACTTCAATTTTATCTTTTAAAAGTGAGTCCCTTCTTGGGAGATGACATGTCTGAAAAAACCCTTCTCTTCTGAAAAAAGGTAAATGTTGATGGTTTTAACTTAATGTTAGATGCACGGAAGCATTAAAAATTTCCTTTAGATAAGCAAGATGAACATTGAAAGTTCTGGAAAAGTTATTGATGTCACTAAGATAGATGATCATATAACTTATCTTAAGATCTTGTAAAATGTAATCCATTGCTCACTTTAAGGTTTAGGGTGCATTACACAACCCTTGTGGTAGTCTATGGCTTGGAATAGGCTTTAATGCAAATGAGAGCACATTTCTCCTGGCCTTGTGGGATATATCCATTTGCCAATATCTGCTATTCAAGTCCATTGAGGAAAAGAAATTATATCTGGAGAGTTGTGCCAGAGCATCATCAGTACATGAAACATGATAACTATCTTTTTCTGTGAGGTTGTTAAATTTGCAGTAGTCCATAATTACCCAATGGCCTCCATTTTTCTTCTTTATAAGCAAAAGAGGAGATGAACAAGGGCTTTGGGAAGACACCAGTAACCCAGTTTCAATTAGCTTTTTAATCTTTATCCTTATCTGTTGCTCTTTGACTCTTTATTTACAATAAGGTTTATATTGGATGGCCATCGCCAACATCAAGGGTGTGACTCCAATCCTTCATATTCCCATAGTCATTATCAGATTTATAGAAAATGTTACTGTATAATTTTAATAAATAATGGACTTTTTAAGCTCAGTGGGTGTTAATTAATCAGAGATATGAATGCTGGCCAAGCTACATAACAATTTACCAGTAGTTAAGCTCATCTCTAAAATAGATTTAATACAGTAAAACTTTTTAATATCAACTGAAATCAGCAGAACTTTTCCAATCTCTTGATGTCTTTTCACAATCATGTTCTTGCTGGTAAGATTCCTCAGTAGAATTGATAGGTCACTGGTAAGCTGTATCTAGTAGGCCAGGCAATACCTGAGGTTCTGAGGGACTTACTCCATCAATGCTTGTTAGGTGCAAAGAGTAGTTTCATGTGAGTTGTAAGGTAATCTTGGTGTCATTCGCCCATTGTTCGCCATACTTAATTAATATCACTTCTGATACATAAAAAGGATGCCCCAAGAGCGTCCACTGATTCAGGAAACTTTTTCATATTTTGCCCCACCATCATATAATGCAAGGATAATGCAAAGGAAGGGTACTCAACTGAGCAAGAGTATTCTTTTTTATTAGGTTCTGCATTATTAGAACCAACAGAACCTCATAGTTGAGCAGGGAGATAATTTTACTCCCAGTTGATGATTCTGTTGTACTTGAGCATAAATTGAGTGCCAATAATATAATAAGTATAATTAATTAAAGCTACAGCTGGGCTGACAGGAAAAGCTTCAGAAATCTGAGGGTTAAAGAAAAATATGTCTAATAGCGCAAGTGTTGTTTGGACTGGAAGTTCCAAACTCTTGGGTGTAATCCAAGTCAGGTGACACCTTTATTATATGATAATCCTTTAGGAGATAACAGACACTGTGGAGCCAGTGTCAAGGTGGCTATGACTCATACCCAGTTGATGGCAACCTCCACTTTGGTTTCAGTTCCACTAAAGTTAGTGGAGAGCTAGATCCAATTTATGATGGAAAGTGGAGGCAAGTTTTTGAGCTGCCTCAGGATATAAGCTTGAATGTCTTGTAGAGTATAAACATTTTCTAGGTCAGATCAGTGAGGTAGTGAACTAATCAGCATACTGGCATTATCAATAACCTCAGAACACACCAGATCTTGACTAAGATATGTTTCATCTAGTATCATGGCCTTATATGCTTTTTCTTGGTTCAACTGATCTGATATCCCCATTTTAGCTGGGGCACTTAGGACATAATATCCAACATCTTCATAATCCCCTTCAAATTCATCATTAGAGGGTTATCTATAAAAGTCAGATGAGCAAAAGGAGAGAAGCCAGAGTCTGGCATGTCAGGTTCATCAGCTTTCTTCATATAACACATATTGCCAACATGCCCTTCCTTGTTCAGTAGATACCCTTGGGGCGCTCAATTACCATATTGGCCATGGTATAAGGCGTTCCATCTCCAAAGGGATTTGGCTTGAGCTTTTTCTGTTTCCTGGATTGGAGATCTTATCTCAGCCTCACATGGCGGAGTGATGTCTGGTTTTGGCTGCACCTGAGGCAGGTTTCAAAATGCAAACAGGCATAAAGTGGCCATGGTATCATCATGGATTCCTTCCTATGGGCTACAGTTGAAAATCCTTAATGGTTAAGACTTGGGGCTTCAACACAATTCCTTTTGTAGTCTCAAGTTTATGGAAATTGGTCACCTCTAGCAGAGCTACCTTGATATAACAAACGTTTCAGAAAGAACGTTTTACTGAGTTTATGTGCCTCACCAAGGAAGGTGTAAAGACATTTTAGTCATAATGGAAGCAATGATGCGTCAATAGTTAACACCTTAGCCATTAACAGTGTCTGAGCTTCACTGTAGAACTGATCAACAAAGGTTGCTTCTGATTTTCCCTTTTGCATGCTAAGGAACAAAAAGGTAGGTTTATTCCTATTAAAGCTCTTCTTTTAGCTGAATTCATCAATAATTTTTTCCTTAACCTCAACTCAAATACTAAGGGTTTCCATAAGAGAAATCATTACTTCTTGGTCCATGTGACTTAGGCAAGGGAGGATGTGTTTTACTTTCTGGTAATTGGTCATCCCTTCCATGAAAGATTCATAGATGTATATAAATGAGGCAATGCTACACTCACCTGGGGCAAAATTTTCTCTAAATGTGGGTCTAAAAGGGATGAGGTTACACCAAGTGAGGACATGGACAGCATGAACATCCCCAGGAGGATTTGAAGAGGGACGCATTTAAGGATTCAAAGGCATTACAAAGCTTCAGCTAGATGCTGTTCTAATTTTTTTCCTTGGTTTATATTCAACGGTGATATTAGGAGGGTTAACCACCCAAACATCCTCCATTTTAATTAAAAGATTATGGCATACAAGGCCCCTGTAGTGAGCACAACTTGTTGGAATCCTGGCACTCTGTTGCTCACAGGTGCTTTGGCCCATGATTTCAACAATTTAGCAATGTCAGATTATTGAAGCTCTCAACAGCTGTTTAAGAATTTGAAGAAAATTAGACCACAGATAGATTTAATTTTAATAATTTAAAATGTAATTAATATTACACTTTAGATAAATAAAACAACTAACCTTAATTACAATATTGCCTCCCAACATCTTGGGTAATTGGAGGCTAAAGACGAGAGGAGCAAAAAAATTAGAATATGCAGAGGGTAGCTTGATTTTGGCTAAATGGCAATCAACCTATCATAACTCTTGAAAAGCTTTTCACTTTAATATACCTTTATTTTGAGTGATTGTCTGTGTTAGGTTTTACCTTATTATGGGTAAAGCCTCAAATTTGGGCATAATATTTAATTATTACTTTGATCAATCATAATTTATATTATTTTTAACTAACTTATTTTACTATATTTGGTTAGGTCTATGGCCTGAAATTACTATTATATTAGGTTCAGATATGTAAGGCGATATTTATTAAGTATACCAAATTTACAACCTAACCTATTCAAGTTGGAAAATAACTAGATTTTATTGTCAGACATTCACTTTCTCAACCTAGAAGAAAGAATGTTGGAGGTATGAGTGCTTCTGAATCTGCTACCATGATTGGCCCATCACCTGCATAAACTTTGAATAATATTATGGTTATTAATGAAATGGGTACAAAAGGTGAAAAGACCCTAGTGGATTCTCAGTTGAATCCTGACTATTAGAGAAATAAGGAATATAATCAAAATCGGCCTAATAAGGTAAAAACTAATAATAGAATTACTCTGACTTCTCAGCCAAATCTGAGATGTTTAGTATCGCATGGATCTGAACCTCTGCGAGATGAAAAGATTTTACCCATCAATGATTGGGTGTGAATGAACAAATCATTACCACTCAGATCTGAACCCTCCCAAGGTGCGACAATCCTACTTGATGATGATAGGGTAAAGATTAACCAATCATTACCACATGAGTCAGCCCACCACCAAGGTGAAAAGATTTTACTTGATGGTGATTGGATAAAATACATCAAATTGTTACCACACAGGTTGGTTTTGCCTCAAAAAAAATTTATCTTTGATCTGATAGGCCAAAAACCTATATTCCCTAATTTGGAAGACTGGGCTTTGTATTCTTTTGCCTTGAATATTGATGGTCTCAAAATTCGAACTAGTTTAAATAGGAAAAGCTAGTATTGATAAAGGGGCCTTTATTCGTTTTGCCGCGCTTAATATAATAAAAAACATATGAACCTTAAAAAGTTATTACTTTATACTTTTATTAAAAAGTAAGTTTCTCTCTCTGAGAAATTATTTGTGGCCTCCATTAGCAGATCCCACATTTATAACATCAAAGTCAGATTTTAATGATTATCAGCTAACCACATCCTTGAGTAAGTTTTTTAAACTGAAGATGATAAAAAGTATTAAGAAATCCCTTTTCCATTTGATCCTATATCTAATGATAAAATACCAATAAAAAAGAATTGTTTTCAACAAATTTTAGCTGGGTAAACCTATAAATCAGGGTTCAACATGAACAGAAGAGAAAGGATCCTGGTTATAAATTACTAATAGGTCACTTATAATGTCAGTGGAGTGTCTGTAACTCTCCCGTTCCTAGAGAGGTGGTGCAAGATGCATAGCCCCACCACCGTGGAACAAGTCATTGGTATTATGGTAAACAGGGCACCGCAGAGGGTGCTGGAGCCAAAGTAACCCAGGTGCAAGGGTGTACAACGCGGTATATAATAGCTAGTAATAAATAAACAACAACACTTTAATGGACCCCAAAGAGGAGTCCACAACTTAGTGAAGATCTGTGCTGGAGTGCTTGGGTGACTTAGTATGGAGGGGACCATGGGGGCCCAGCGGTGCACCAGATCCAGTAGATAATTTTGTGAAAATAAAATAGCCAACGTTGTTAGAGACCTCCCCAAGGAGGTCAGCACACAAGTTTTCTCAAGGAACCATAAAAAAACATAAACTAATGGGGAGTTTTAATAAGGAAGTCATTCAACAAGAAAATTTGGTCTCATAAAAACATACTTAAACAACGGGGATCAAATCATTAATTGGGGGAAAAGGTGATAAGCCTAAGCAACCAAATTGGTGCACCCTACCATTGGCCAGGGTACTATAGCTCAAGATCAATTAAACTTGAGTTATTGATTTCAGGTTGATCCATCCCAATTTGGAAATGTTGAAAATTGAATGGGTTTCAAAACTCCATTCACTGAGCAACAGAATCAAACCATCGTTTTTTAGTGATATAGCTGGTGCGTTTTAACGCCCTTGCTGTAACGCAGGGCTAAGCATAAAGCACATCCCCTGGACCAACATGGAATATTTTGTCTGCACCCAGCATTGGTCAAGGGTATGTTTGAGGTCAGGAAGGCCTTGTAATTTGACCTTTTTGGCCTCCTGACGACAAGCTTCATCCTTGCAATCAGCGACCTCAATTATGTCATGGAGCCATGACATTACCCTCTTTTTCTTTTGGGGCTCCACCCCCTCCAGGGGCTTTTGCCAAGGAAAAGTTTTGTGGGCCAGGGCCAGCTTTATGGTGACGATGGCTTGTTTTGACTTGGATCCTGCAGGCTCAGGGAAACGCTAATGGAAAACTTCAATAAGATCATGGGCATTGGTGCAGTAATGCGCTGGTACCCAACTGTTCTCTAGTGCATTAAAATCCCTTCCAGGACTTAAGATACTCAAGTCTACTTCTCACTCAATGGGAGGCTATTGTCTCCTCTACTTCCCAATCTGGCGCCCCATCCACGAGATAAGCCTCAGGAGTCTCTGGTTGGGGGCCCTCAAATAACGTCAGCTTACTTTCATGGAAGACAGCAAAGATCTGGAATATCAAAGGAAGATCCAACTGTATGAGGTGTGGCCCACTTTTCTGACAATGTGGTAAGGCCCAATCCTCTTTGGTCCCAGCTTCTTGCATGGCTGCTTGATAGGGATGTTTCAAGAATCCAGCATCACAAGATCCCCTTCCTTGTATGCAGGTCCTACACATTATTTTCCATCCACATTCTCTTTAAAATCTTTTATTGTTGCATCCAAATTTGTGTTCACCACCTGATTTACTTTCTTGAGAGTCTTTGCAAAGTCCACCATTGCTTCCACTTTGGATCCACAGCTGATCTCCATGTTGAAAGCGTGGTTAAAGCCATAGTTAGCAAAAGAGGGATAACAACTGATTGATGCATGCTGGGCGTTTTTATAGCTGAATTTGGCCATGTGGGAGATGGGAAACCCAATCTTAATGATCTGCAGCAGTGTAACACTGCAGGAACTGTTCCAGGCACTGGTTTACTCGTTCAGTTTGCTTAACTGATTAGGGATGATAGGCAATTGAATGGCAGGGGCGAATCTGAAAATTCTTACGCAACTTTTACCAAAAGACAGAGGTAAGCTGGGGTCCCCAATCACTAATTGTCTCTTGAGAGACCCCATGAAAAGCAAACACATGTGATACAAAGAGCCTAGCCATCTCAGCCGCGGTTACTGTGGTTCTACAAGGAATAAAGTGGGTGAACTTTGTAAAACGGTCTACCACTACCCTAATGGCATCGTAGCCTTCAGAGGCAGGTAACTCCACAATAAAATCCACTGATAATAAAATCCAAGGCCCTTCAGCCTTTTTTGATGGCACTAACAACCCTGCGAGGGGCTGGCGATTTGGCTTCATTTGGTTGCAGACCAGGCACTCTTAAAAATACTTGGCAACCTGCGCAGCTAATCCCTTCCAATTGTAAGTGTGGCAGATAAGTTTAAGGGTCTTTGCCTTTCCAGGGTGGCCAACGGTGATCCCATCATAATGATCCTAGATGATTTTCAGACGAAGTGGTCCTGAGGGAACCCATAGACGTCCCTGAAACCATACCATCTCATCCTTCACGTGGTAACCTCTGATAATATCTTCTTGATTCAATTTACTCTTGGCAAGGACCATGGTATACTCAGCTAACAGAGGGTTGAAAGGACTATCTTTCTGAACATACTATATTTCTCAGCATTCTACAGAGGATCAAGCGCTGACCCATGGGTCATGGGGAGAGATGTTGGAACACTATATTACCTGGTAGAATCATTAAGTTGGTGTTTTGTACCTCTACCTCCTTTGGATTAGGAGCCAATGCAGGATTTAAGCCCAAAGCATCTGCCAGACCATTATCCCGGCCCTTTTTAAATTCATAAGAAAAAACAAATTGGGCCAGGGTCTCATGCCAGCTGGTTTGCCATGAATTCAAGACATGAGTTGCGTGGTATTACAATAAGGCATGGTGGTCTGTACATGTGCAAAGTGGTTGATATGAGTCATGTAAGTGATGACGCCAATAGGTAAGCGCCTCAACCACTGCCAATAATCCTTTATCATAAATGTCATCGTTTAACTTAGGCAAGGATTATCTTACGAGAAAAATACCCCACTGGATGCTCAATTACATCTTTGCTACTTGTATTAAGGCCACCGCTATGGAGAAATTGGGGGCATCAGTGGCCACAATGAACTCCTTTAAGGGATCTACGTGGTAAAGGATGGACGTGGACAAAAGAGTAAACTTTACTACTTAGAAATCATCCTCAAAAATGGGGTACCACTGAAGCACTTTTGCACCACTTGCCTCATACAAGGGCGCCACCACTTCAGAAAAAAATTGGTGTGAATTTCTCAAAGAACGTACACGTCCCCAAAAACTCCTCAATTCCTTGACCAAAGTTTGAATGGCCACTTATAGATTGCCTTATCCTTGTTTGGAGCTATCATGTGGCCTTGGTCAAACACGAGGTTGCCCATAAAAGTGACCAGGGACTTAAAGAATTCACAGTCACTAATTTTTAGCATAAGGTCAGCTGCCCTCAAACGCTCCACCACCTCCTGAAGGTGTACTACATGGGACTCAAAATCAAGGGGAAACACCAAATATCATGCATGTAGTCTACCACGCATACCCCTAGCAGGTCCCCCAAAGCCACATCTATACGGCGTTGAAAGATAGCTGGGGAGTTTTTAAGCCCAAAGGGCATAAACTGAAACTGGAAATTTTCTTTTCTGGTACATAATGCAGTTAGCCACCCCTGACCCTTCTTGATCCTGATCTGATTATATGTGTTTAAGCAAATCAGTTTGGAGAAGACTTTCCCCTTCTCCGTATAGAGAGAAATCTGTGATTCCAGTGGGATGGAATTCAAGTCTGTCATTGTGACGTTGCTGAGATTCTCATAATCTATGCATGGACGTAAGGTACCATCGGCCTTCTCCACAAAGAGAAGTGGGGAGCATATTGGGGAGGTATGCTGAAATATTGCGCCTTTAGCTAACAGCTCCTTAAATTACACACCTAAGACCGCTTTCTCCCGTACAGTCAAAGGGTAAATGTGGGAAGATATATGCACCATATCAACGTTGATCATAAACCTTCAATCAAACTCTGAATGAGCTGGTAGTACATTGGCTGAAGCCTCATCAAACAAAGATTCCAACCCCTCAAAGCAGGAACTAAGGTACCTCCAAAGAGGGCTTCAGTTGCAGAGAAAGACTGAGAGTGTGGATATTGGCCAGTGGGGTAGATCGCCATAAGAATTAACCTCAGACAAGGTGACAACTAATATCTGACCATTCTCCAAAGTTATGGACAAGGTATTGTCTTTCATAATGTTCTGACGTCAAAATTTCACCACCACTCACTTCCAAAATAATGGGGTACAAGAGGTTTTTGATCTTGGAAGTGGTCATCCAATTGATATTTGCCAACTTGATAATCCACTAACCCCAGGACTTTAAGCATGGTAATACCTTGGGAAGCCCCTCCCTTAACCATACCACCTGGCAAGTAATTCATCTTAAGTTAATCGCCAGGTTTTAGTCAATAAAATTCTCATAGGCTCCTGTATCCACCAAAATAGTTGTGTTGATTTTCCATGAAGGGGATGAAAGGGTAGCAGTCAACAAGAAATATCCTGAATGATCTTTATTTAATGCAGAAAATGCCAGTACATCACCAACCAACTCTTCATCTGGCATTAACATGTCGCCCTGGTATGTTTTAGAATCAAAGAATGGAGAGGGATAATTGTCCATTCTTACTAATGAGGCCACATATCCCATCATATCTTCAGCAGGGGCATAAACATTGGTGTATTGTAGACGCAGTTCCTTTTCAACTTCCTGAGTGCTGTAAATCATGAAAGAGATCAAACGCGGATTTTCTGGGGTTATTTGATGTACAAGAGTAGGTTCGATATCTGAACCATGAGGGAGCAAATATGATTCAGAGGTATATATAGTTTTTTCATTATAAAACGCGTTTTTGGATGTGAATGACCCTATTCCCATAACAGCAACGGAATTTCCAACGTTATCCAAGGCTAACACCCCCAGGGCCATCTGCGCCAATTCCGCTGGCATCATATGAATGCGCTGTCAAAGTAAAACCCGTTTATTAGAATTGAATTTGGTAATTTTGGTGAAAAGTTGGAGAATCATGACTCTTGGACCTCGAAGCATCTGTATCCACCAGGTACAAGCATGAAGGGTGGGCACTTTCCAGTTATAGGCAACCTTAGTAGCGCTGAGATGCTCCAACCTTTTGGGTAAAAGAGGAAACAGCGGTGCGGCTGACCACAGCCAAAGCCCACAGCTGGCGCCCACCATTTATACCTTGGAAAAGTTCCACACAAAAAAGTTCATGCACATAAAAATAAGTGGTTGGTCAACTAATGTAAGGAGAGTGTCTATAACTCTCCTGTTCCCAGCGTGGTAGTGCTTGGCGCACAGGGCCAACGCCAGTAAACTAGCTGTTAGTACAAAAGTACTAAAGCCCAGCAGAGGGTGCTGGAGCAAAAATACCTTAAGTAGAAAAGCGCAATCATAATAGAAAATAACCAACTAAAATTCAACGCGGTGCACAATGGGATAAACTAATCATATTAAAAATGGTATGGGTCACATAGTGTGAGACCTCCTTGAAGGGGTCTGCGCACAGGATTATCCAATATAACATAATAGAAAGTGGGGAAATGGGGAAAGTCTATTGGAAAGTCTACCAACAAGGAATCTTGGTCACAAAAATCAAATTTAAGCTTCATCTGGGTAATTTGGGGTCTGCCTAAGAAGTCCCAAGCACTGATTCATTAATAGGCAAACACTCCCATCTGAATTGGTAAAATACACCAAAGCTGACTTCACTTGGGTAATCAATTGAAGTTGGATCTGACCTGAGCGCGTAATTTTGTAAATGGAACGGGTTTTGAAACCCCATTCCTCAATCAACTGAATTGAGCCATTCTCACTAATTGAATAGACCATCCGTTTTAACGCCTGGGCTGACACAAGGGGCTGGGCGTTAGGCACGTCACTAGTACCAACCTGGGCATAATTAGCTTGTACCCAGCGTTGGTCTACTGTGTGCTTGAGGTCAGGGAAGGCCTGAAGCTTCACCTTCTGGGCCTCCTGCCGTCCAGCCTTATCCTAGGGGTTGGTGCCCACTATCATGTCATTTATTTATGACATTACCCTCTCCTCCCAACAGGGCTCAACCCCCCTCCAGGGGCTTGTGCTAGGTAAAAGTTCTTGTGGGCTGTTGTAAGTCCCGGTGAACATCCTCTGGGCATTGATTGGACCATCTTTCCATTCCTGAGCAAGAAGGTACCAAAGAGGAGGGCCATACCCTCGTTACTCAGGGCGATCTTGCTCATGTGGTAGACAAGCGCTGGGTAATAGCCCTTCTGCTTCAGATCTCACTTCCAGTACCCACCTCTCCTTGGCAGAACTGTTACAAGGAATCAGTGAAATCTGTGCTGAGATTGCTGAAGTGGAATTGGTCACAACTAATTCAAGCGGCAGTCAGCCTGATACTCAGATTTCAAATGGTCAAAAAGGTATGAAGACTGAGTTATCAGCTGGAATGCCCAACAGTTACAATTCAGTTTACACGATGATCAAAAAAATCCCCCCTCCCAAATCCATCAGG
This sequence comes from Massospora cicadina, assembly GCA_022478985.1. Lineage (NCBI taxonomy): Eukaryota > Fungi > Entomophthoromycota > Entomophthoromycetes > Entomophthorales > Entomophthoraceae > Massospora > Massospora cicadina. The sequence continues at coordinate 77,510 of JAKSZP010004053.1, read as the reverse complement.
CATCACCCTGATGGGCGGATTCCTGCCAGCAAATCAGGCGTTGCGCCTGATGCAATGCCACTGACCACAACTTGGCCACCATCAAATTTTGTGATGTCAATCCCCAGGGAACTAACCCGCCTATTCCTGAATAGTTCATCCCTTAGGTAATACTGACCGCAACTTGGCCTGCCATCAAATGTTGTGATGTCAGTTACCAGGGATGTAACCTGCCCATTTCCCAAATAATTCGCCACTTAGGTTGAAATTGCGGAACCCAATCCCAGCTTGTTTTCCCTCAAAATCAATGTCTATTTAATCAGGCGCATTGCACTGAGAAGATTGTTGGTCGATTCTCCTTCCTTTAATTTTCCAATAAAAACAATTTTCCCCATAATCCCATTTCTATCTGTTGAGAACTAAGCTCCCTTCCAGTTCCATATTCGTCATACCAACAGCAGTGCCTCTGGCATTCTGGTTTGTCGCTGGATGCTCTAGCATCTGGGCTGGCAGGCCAGTCTAATTCTTACTTGCTGTTCGCCTGACAGCCGGGGCCAACTTCATTGTGGCAATGATCAGTTTGGGTTGAGAGCCAGCAGCCTGGGGGAAACGCTTATTGAAGGCTTCAATCAGATCTTGGGCATGCACACAGTTGTGCGCTGGGACCCAACTGTTCTCTGCAGTGTCAAAACCCTTTCAAGATACCAGGTACTCAAGTCTTCTTTTAACATGGCGGAAGGCTACTATTTCCTCCACTTCCCACTCTGGCGCCCCATCCGCGAGATAGGCTTCAGGAGTCTCTGGTGGGGGCCCTCAAACAACGTAAATTTTCTCTCATGAAAGATAGAGAAGATCCAAAATGAATAGGGAAGATCTAGCTGGTATGAGGCATGGTCCACCTTTCTAACAACGCGGTAAGGGACAATCCTCTTTGGTCCCAGATTCTTGCATGGCTGCTTGATAGGGATGTTATGAGCATCAATCATCACAAGATCCCCTTCCTTATACGCTGGACCCACTCAGTGCTTACCATCAGTTTTCTCCTTATACACTTGCATTGCTGCCTCCAAACTTGTGGAAACCCCCTGGTGGACCTTCTTGATATTCTTGGCAAAGTCCACCACCACTTTAACCTTAGATCCACAGCTGGACTCCATGTTAAAAGCGGGGTTAAAGCCATGGTTGATGAAAAAAGGGGACAACCAATTGAAGAATGCAAAGTGTTGTTGTAACTAAATTGGGCCATAGGAAGGTGAGAAACCCAATCTGAATGATCCGCTGCGGTGTAACACCGTCAAAATTGTTCCAAGCACTGGGTCACTCGTTCAGTCTGCCCATCTGATTGGGGGTGATAGGCAGTTGAATGGCAGGGGCGAATCTGAAGAGTCTTACACAACTCTTCCCAAAAGATGGAGGTAAACTGGGGTCCCCAGTCACTGATAATTTCTTGGGGAACCCCATGGAGCGCATGCCCATGAGTGATGAAGAGCCTAGCCATCTCAGCCGCGGTTATTGTCATTCTGCAAGGAATAAATTGGGCGAACTTTGTAAAATGGTCCACCACCACCATGATGGCATCATAACCATCTGAGGCAGTTAACTCCACAATGAAATTAACTGATAGTGAAGTCCAGGGCCCTTCAGCCTTTTGGACTGGTACCAACAACCCCGCTAAAGGTTGACGATTTGTCTTCATTTGATTGCAGATCAGGCACTCTTTACAATACCGCCCCATCTGAGCAGGCAAACCATTCCAATTGTAGGTGCGACGCATCAACTCCAAGGTCTTTGCTTTCCCAGGATAACTAATGGTGATTCCATAATGATGGTCTCAGATGATTTCCAGGCGCAGTGGTCCAGCAGAAACCCATAGGCGCCCCTGAAACCACACCATCTCATCCTTTATGTAATAACCCCTGGATAGATCCTCTTGATATAAAGCGCTCTTAGCAAGTACCATAGTATATTCAGCTGATAGCGGCTGAGAAAGGACTACCTTTCTGAACATACTTTATTCCTCTGCATTTTCCAAAGGTGCAAGCGCTGTCCCATTGGCCGGGGGAGAGGAAAGTTGAGACATAATTTTATTTGGCAGAATCATCAACTGTGTGTTATGAACTTCTGCCTCCTTTGGATCAGGAGTCAACTCAGGGTTGCGGCTCAAAGCATCTGCCAAACCATTCTCCTTGCCCTTGGTGAGCTCATATGAGAATGCAAATTGGGCAAGGGTCTCATTCCAACGGGTCTGCTGTGAGGTTAGGACATGAGGAGCGCGGTAGTACAGTAAAGCCCAGTGATCTGTATGTACACGGAAAGGTTGGGTAGAGCCATGCAAGTGGTGACGCCAATGAGTCAGCGCCTCCACCACTGCTAGTAAATCCTTGTCATAAATGGCGTAATTCAACTCAGGAAGAGACATTTTCCTAGAAAAATATCCCACTGGATGCTCTATCCCATCTTCGCCTACTTATAACAAGGCAGCCACTATGGCAAAGTTGGAGGCATCAGTAGACACAATGAACTCTTTTGAGGGGTTGACATGGCGAAGGACAGACGTGGACAACAGGGTGCACTTCACTGCTTAAAAACCATCCTCCAAAATGGGGGATCACTGAAGCACCTTTGCACTGCTAGTCTTATATAAGGGTGCTGCCACCTTGGAAAGATTGGGTGTGAACTTCTTGAGGAATGCACACGTCCCCAAAAACTCCTCAATTCCTTGAACAAAATGGGGGTGGACCACTCACAAATAGCCTCTTCCTTGTCTGAAGTTATCATATGTCCTTGGTCAAACACAAGGTTGCCCATAAAAGTGACCTGGGACTTAAATAATTCACATTTGCTAATCTTCAACGTAAGGCTAGTTGCCTTTAACCGCTCCACCACTTGCCAAAGGTGGACTGCATGGGACTCATGATCAGAGGAAAACACCAGGATATTATCCATGTAGGCAACCGCGCATACCCCTAACAAGTCCCCCAACACTGCATCAATGCGGCGATGAAAGATAGCAGGGGCATTCTTAAGCCCAAAGGGCATAACCTGAAATTGGAAAATCCCTTTTCTGGTATGGAAGGCGGTTAACCACACTTGTCCTTTTTAATACAAATCTGATTGAACGCATTGAGGCAAGCCCACATGGAAAAGACCTTAGCCTTCTCAACATAGCGCGCAATCTGAGAATCCAAAGGGATGGGATGTAGATCTGGTACAGTAACGTTGTTGAGGTTCCCATAGTCTACACATGGGTGTAGAGTACCATCAGCTTTCTCAACAAAGAGAAGTGGGGAGCATACAGGGGAGGTACGCTGAAAAATCGCGCCTTTGGCTAACTTCTCCTTCACCCACACATCTAACGCCTATTCCTCCCGGAAAGTCAATGGGTAAATGGGAGAAGAAACACGCACCAAATCCACAGTGAGCTTGAACTAACAATCAAACTCTGAGTGATCAGGTAGTGCGTTTTCAGATGCATATCAAAGTAAGATTCCAAACCCTCCAAACAAGAAGGTAGGAGAACCTCCACGGTGGGCTTCAGCATAGAAGCAAGGCTAAGAGTGTGAAGATGGGGCCAGTGGGGCAATTAGCCCTGGGCGTTATCCTCCGACAAAGGAACAACTAATGTGTGACCATTCTTTAATGTTAGGGAGGGGGTACTCTCTTTCATGTTGGTTCTAACGTCAAACTTCCGCCACCACTCCACACCCAAAATGATAGGGTACAAGAGGTTTTTGATATCTTGGAAGTGATCAGACAAGTGGTGCTTGCCATTCTGATAGTCCACTGTCCCAATGATCTTCAGAGTGTGAATACCTTGGGACGCCCCTCCCCTAACCATACCACCTGGCAAGTAACTCAGCCCAAGATAGTTGGCTAGGATCTGGTCCATAAAGTTTTCAGTGGCGCCAGTATCCACCAGAATCATGGTGCTGAGTTTCCCTAAAGGGGAGAAAAGGATAGTAGTCAGTAGAAAATACCCTTAATGGTCTTTATTTAAAGCCAAAAATGCCAGTAAATCACCACCAAACTCTTCATCTGGCATTAACATGTCACCCTGGTATGATTTTGAATCAAAGAATGGAGAGGGATACTTGGCCACTCTTACTACTGAGGCCACATATCCCACCATATCTTCAGCAGGGACATAAACATTTTCATATTGTAAACGCAGTTCCTTTTCAACTTCCTGAGTGCTGCAAATCATGGAAGAGGTCAAACAGGGATTTTCTGGGGTGATTTGGTACACAGGAATAGGTTCCTTATCTGAGCCATGAGAGAGCACATATGGTTCAGAGGTATGCACAGTGTTTCAATTATAAAATGCGTTTTTGGATGTGAATGACCCTATTCCCATAACAGCAACAGAATTCCCAACGTTATCCAAGGCTAACACCCCCAGGTCCATCTGTGCCAATTCCACTGGCATCATATGAATGCGCTGTCAAAGCAAAACCCGTTTATCAGAATTAAATTTGGTAATTTTGGTGAAAAGTTGGGGAATCATGACTCTTGGACCTCAAAGCATCTGTATCCACCAGGCACAAGCATGAAGGGTGGGCACTTTCCAGTTATAGACAACCTTAGTAGCGCTGAGATGCTCCAACCTTCTGGGATAAAAGGAAACAGTGGTGCGGCTGACCACAGCCAAAGATCACAGCTGGCGCCCACTGTTTACACCTTGGAAAAGTTCCACACGGAAAAAGTTCATGCACAAAATTAAGTGGTTGGTCAACTAATGTAAGGAGAGTGTCTATAACTCTCTTGTTCCCAGCGTGGTAGTGCTTGGCGCACAGGGCCAACGCCAGGAAACTAGCTGTTAGTACAAAAAGTACTAAAGCCCAGCAGAGGGTGCTGGAGCAAAAATACCATATGTAGAAAAGTGCAATCATAATAGAAAATAACCAACTAAAAGCAACGCGGTGCACAAGGGAAGAAGGGGTAAGTGTCCCAGGTTGGAGGGAATCTGGGCGACCTAACGGTGCACAAGGGGATAAACTATCATATTAAAAATGGTATGGTTCACATAGTGTGAGACCTCCTTGAAGGGGTCTGCGCACAGGATTGTCCAAAATAACATAATAGAAAGTGGGGAAATGGGGAAAGTTTATTGGTAAAATTCTACCAACAAGGAATCTTGGTCACAAAAATCCAATTTAAGCTTCATCGGGGTAATTTGGGATCTGCCTAAGCAGTCCTAAGCACCAGTTCATTAATAGGCAAACACTCTCATCTGAATTGGTAAAATACACCAAAACTGACTTCACTTGGGTAATCAATTGAAGTTGGATCTGACCTGAGCGCGTAATTTTGTAAATGGAACGGGTTTTGAAACCCCATTCCTCAATCAACTGAATTGAGCCATCCTCATTAATTGAATAGACCATCCGTTTTAACGCCTGGGCTGACACAAGGGGCTGGGCGTTAGACACCTCACTAGTACCAACCCAGGCACAATCGGCTTGTACCCAGCGTTGGTCTACTGTGTGCTTGAGGTCAAGAAGGGCCTGAAGCTTCACCTTCTGGGCCTCCTGCCATCCAGCCTTATCCTTGGGGTTGGTGCTCACTATCATGTCATTTAACCATGACATTTCCCATTCCCAGAGAGGTGGTGCAAGATGCACAGCCTAACCTCCAGGGAACCATTCATTAGTTTTATGGTAAACAGGACACCGCGGAGGGTGCCAGAGCCAATGTAACCCAAGGCAAGGGTGTACAACGCGGTATATAGTAGCTAGTAACAAATAAACAACAACACTTGGGTGGACCCCAAAGGGGAGTCCATAAACCAAGTGGAGATTTGTGCTGGAGTGCTTAGGTGACTTAGTCTGGAGGGGACCATGGGGGCCCAGCGGTGCACCAGATCCAGTAGATAATTTTGTGAAAATAAAATGGCCAACGTTGTTAGAGACCTCTCTAAGGAGGTCAGCGCACAAGTTTTCCCAAGGAACCATATAAAAAACTTAAACTAATGAGGAGTTTTAATAAGGAAGTCATTCAACAAGAAAATTTGGTCACATATAAATATACTTAAACAATGGGGGGCAAATCATCAATTAGGGGAAAAGGTGATAAGCTTAAGCAACTAAATTGTTGCACCCTACCATTGGCCAGGGTACTATATCTCAAGATCAATTAAACTTGAGTTATTGATTTCAGGTTGAGCCATCCCAATTTGGAAATGTTGATTATTGAATTGGTTTCAAAACCCCATTCACTGAGCAACAGAACCAAACCATCGTTTTTTTAGTGATATAGCTGATACTTTTAATGCTCTTGCTGTAATGCAGAGCTAAGCATAACGCACATCCCCTGGACTAACAAAAAATTATTAATTGCATCCAGCGTTGGCCAATGGTATGTTTGAGGTCAGGAAGGCCTTGTAATTTGATCCTTTTGGCCTCCTGATGACCAGCTTCATCCTTGCAATCAGTGCTCTCAATTATGTCATGAAGCCATGAATCTATGTCATGTATCTGTAAACCTAGAAATCAACTTTTTTTATTTAATGAAGCACATTTTTATTGAGATATTTTATTCACTTTATTTTATTAAATGTTATAACTCATTATATTGACTAGAGTCTCATCCACCGTGGCAATCTCTGAAGCCCTATATTTGGCAAACCACTACTCAGGTGACTCACCTGGGCCATGGTTCAATAAATGGTGCTCACTACATGGGGCTTCTGAGTTGCACCTAGAGGATTTAATATTGACAATGGATGAAAATCAGATTCTTCAAAGTACCACTCAGCTAAAACCTGCAGAAGTTCTGGATCCTGACCTTGAGGCATATCTGCTCTTAAATGGATATGATGCAGTGGCTGTAGGGGCTCACCTTTCAAAAAAACCTTTGAAGCCAACTTAGATGACTTTGTACATCTATGAACTCCCATTTAACTTAAACCTTTGCTTAATCTTCTAGAGATGCCTGAAGAATCTAAAAGAGATGTTATTAAACAAAAATACCAGCATCATAAACTAAAGAGATTTATGAGGGATATACTTTATTACAGGAAGCAAGCACTAATTTGAAAAAAGATGTGGAACAATAGTAGAGGCAAAGCCTGTTGTGACAGTTGAGATTTTTCCTCAACATCGTAGTGCCTTGATCTTTGATAAGACAGGACGAGCTGGTGTGGAAGAAGGAGGGGGTGAGAGAGTATTAGTCTTGACTAGACCCTAGTTTGGGACTGAGACTGGGGCAGGATGGCAGTTAGAACTTTAGTCAGGCATGGGGTTGAACCAGATGGTTTTGAAGTGTTTGGGTTCTAGGGAAAAAGTTGGATTTAAATCATAAATTAGATCAGGTCCTGAGTATGGTGGCTCAGCCACTAGGAAAATCAATCCAGCCTAGAATGATGGGGGTTTGCTTATGGCATATTTCAAAAGATAGTGTCAGGCATGACAGTGAGCCTGATCTATGCTTGCAGCAGAGAGCTATAAGGGAAGAGACTTGAGAGCGGGATATTATTTAGTTTTCTTTCCTATCAATTTGCCTATTATATATCCAATAAAGCCGTTCTTGAGCCTTATTTATTTTTATCAGTAAAGGTGCAGAAAGGTCCTGGGACGAAGGAGTGTGGGAAGGTGCTGGCCCTGGTGGACACTGGGGCTGATAAGTATCATGCAGATGAGTAGTGGGCAAGAAGATGTTGATTACTATTGCAGGAGGATGGATTTGTGTTGTTGGCGGATGCTACCAAGAGGACTGCAGTCTGGAATGTGCAGGCCATGATCCTGTTGAGACAAGGTCTGGATGATTTTGAAGAAAAATTTTATGCTGTGCCACATCTGACTCATCCAGTGGTGCTGGGGATGAGCTGTTGGCACCAGTTACATCTGCTTTTGATATGATTAAAGAGAAAGTGCTATTGTTACCTGGGGGCTCATATGTGTGTGTGGGAGTTCCAGTCTTAGGGGTCAGCAGTGAAGTGTATGGGGGGAATATATTCAGTCACACCATTGGAAGGTTTGCCAGAGGAGTACCAGGATTTTGTATCAGTATTTGAACCCAAGGGTGAGGCCCCCTTCCCAACTATAGGGACTATGCATTTAGTCTTTGGTTCAAAGAGGGCTCTAAATTTCCAAGAGGATGTCCAGTTTATCCGTTGAATTCTTGGGCTTGGGAGTTTCTTGATGAATATGTCCATAAGATGCTAGGTCTGGGTTTGATTGTGCCATCCAAATCTTCTGTGGTTTTTCCAGTGCTGCTGGTGTCAAAGGTGAGTGAGGAGCTACGTCCTTGTGTGGACTTCTGGTGGCTCAATGCGGTGACAGATACTAACCTTATCTAATTCCACTTGTGGAAAAGATCTACTCATGATTTCAGGGTGTGTGGTGTTCACCGAATTTGGATCTGGTTGATGCATTCAATCAGATTCCTGTGCAGCTGGAGCACCAGAAGCATACTAAATTCAAGTGCCACTTGAGTAATTTTGAGTATCAGGTTATGCCATTTGGCTGCCTAATGCCCAGGAAGTCTTTTAACGCATGATTGACTGTGTGTTGGGTGGATTAGTGGGTAGGTGTTGCGTTGCCTATATGGATGATATTCTGGTATTTTTCTTGTCAATTAAAGATCATGTGAAGTATGTAAGGAGTGTGCCAGAGGTGGTAATCCAGGTAGGCTTGAAGTTAAAGCCATCCAAGTGTGAGTTTAATAAGGACTTTATGTCCTTTCTAGGGAATGTGGTTTTCCAGGATGGGTTAACGATATGTCCTGATAAACTGCAAGCGGTGAAGGAGTGGAAGGCACACAGGAATTAGACTGAGGTGCGGAGTTTTTTGAAATAGTGAACTTTTTAATGAGGTTCTCCCAGAATTTAGCCAAGCAGGATGTACCGTTGACAAGGTTGACTGGAGTTGTACCCTTTGTTTGAGGGGATGCTGAGGAAAGAGGAATTTCCAGCAGGTGAAGACAAGTCTGCTGACAGCCTAATTCTGTCCCATCCTGACCCCAACAGGCCATTTGTAATGGAGATTGATGCATCAAACTTTGTTCTTGGAGCGGTGCTATTGCAGGAGGGTAAAGATGTGGTTGAAACCCTGTCTATTACTTCAGCTGGAAGATGGTGTCCTCTGAATAAATTAACCAGTATTTAACAAGAAACTTTTGGTGATAATGGCGGCATTAGGGGAGTGGCAACACCACCTGTTATACACCAGGCATCCAGTTGTGATCCAGACTGATCATTGAGCCTTGGATTATTATAAGTCCCCATGTAGATGAATCAAAGACAGGCCCAGTGGCACTTAGTTCGGTTCATTTTGACTTGTGGATAAAGTATAAGCCGGGGAAACAGAGTATCTTGCCAGATTATCTGAATCATAATTGATGTTGGTGTTTTCTGAGAGGAATTGAAAAGGTTTAATGCAGCTACAATGTTGCTACTGAGTCTGTTTATGATGATCTGGGAAGGAGAGAAGTAATCTCAGGGAGAATTTGGACTGCGCAGAAGAGGAGTGATTTAGGCTGGCAGATTTTGAATGAGATGAGAGAAGGGGAGGCAAGAAAGAGACATGTGGGGTCACAGTCTGGTGAGGTCTTATTCAGCATGAAGGAAGGATCTGGGTTCTGGTAATGAGTCTGCAGCAGGAGTTGTTGGTAGCTAACCACTATCATCCTTTGGCAGGACATCCAAGTGGGGAAAAGATGCTGGACTTGGTTTGTCATTGATATTCATGGAGAGGATTGGGTGTGGAAGTATGGCAGTATGTGAAGTGATTGTGGTGTGTGCCAGGTTGAAGTCCTGCCATATGGCGCCAGAAAGGAAATTGAAGCCACTTCATATTCCATTCAGGTTGTAGGCCTCTGTGAGCGTGGATTTTATCACAGGGTTGTTTAAGTCCCAGGGGATGGACTCCCTGATGGTTGTGGTGGATCACCTGACAAAGTATGCAGAGGTTTTCCCTTGTGAGTCAACCATCTCTGCAAAGTTAGAGGATTAGGTCCTTATGAATGAGGGTTTTTCCTAACATGGGGTACCAGATAAGATTGTGTCAGACTGAGGTTTGTAGTTCACATCTCAGTTATAGTTGCATCTGCTAGGAAACTTCAAGATAAAGGCCTCCTGTTCATCAGCATACCATCCCCAATTGGATGGCCAAACTGGGAGGGTAAATTAGATATTAGAACAGTGTCTGAGGTGCTACATCTCAGGGCAGCAGTATAATTGGGTAAGTTGGGTGAAGTTGGTGCAATTTGCATATAGCAACCACAAGCATGCATCCACAGGGATGACCCCATTTTTTTGCAAATCATGGTCAGCACCCAGAGAGTATGGGGCCTCAGGAGCAGGGTTAGAATCCAGCAGCAGATGAGCTGTCATGTGAGACTCAAGATACATTGAGGCTCCTGAGAAGGAATATGGTGGCGGTGGTCGCAGCTCAGAAAAGGAAAGAAGATAGGCATTTGTCAGAGGGGAGCGTTTTTAAGAAGGGTGATTGGGTCTTGGTAAATGCTTGAAACTATGCCATACACTTGAGGAGACAGAAGTTGGGGCAAGTGGCGTTGGGCCCATACCTAATAGTGAGGGCGGTGAATGAGGTGGCGTTTGAGCTTAAGTTTCCAGAGGGTCCTGAGCATATCCAGTGTTGCATATGTCACAGATCAAACTGTTCTTGGGGAAGCCACCTGAGAGGGCCTCTCCTTTGTTTCCAGCTGAAAGGGGGCTGAGAAGTATGAGGTGGTGGAGATCCTGGACACAAACGTGATGTGGGGTCATCAGTCATTTTTGGTCCAGTGTAAGGTTCATCCAGTTGAGGAGGCCATGTGACATATGGCTAGAGATTGCACCTGGTGTCCTGGTAAGATCTGAGAGTTCTTCTTGTCTAGGGGGTGTCACAAAATTGACCATGGGCTCCACTAGTGTGCCAGGCCAAGCAGTATGAAGACTGGCTGTCCCTTTGCCATTTCACCTTCATTGGCATAATAACCCCTACAAGTCCGCGTCCAACCTACCAAACAACCACCAACAGCTTTGCCTTAGCCCCAGGTGTCCTCAGCGTGTGCCCTGGCAAGTCCTGCCCCATCCTTGTGACCCTTCACCAACCCATCTGGGCATTCCCCAGTGTGTCCATCCCCCATATTGGGTGGCTATGGCACTCCCGCGCTGCACCTTTAAGGTTGGCGGCCAGTCAGTGCATCCACTGGTAGCCAGCTGGCCAGTTTCCCACCAGTTCCTCATAGGGAGGAGGCATGGGAGCTGGCAGCGCCAGCCACTCCAGGCGTGATCACCTGCACCTATTGGGGATCTTATGTCTTACCTTCCCTACTCTAGTGGCTCTTGCTACTTCAAACAAATAGGAAAAAATGGGCAAAAGAGAGATATTTATTAGGAGGTAATGAACAACTATTTATACTACTTCTGGGCTACTGCACCCAAGCACTCATTGGCCATTCAATACCAGAAACCCCATTGGGCATTTGATGCCAGAACTCTATTGGATTGTCACTTCATTCATCATAGCAATTCCCTCCTGATCTGCTCATCTGATCACTGAATATTAAATTAGGTCAATACAACCTTGGCATGAGTTGCCAGTTGATTGTATATAATTAAATAAGATATAACTTTGAGCATCCTTGGCATGAGTCACCAGTGCTCTGAATTAGTTGGCAGAATTATATTCAGATCTACAACAGATTCATCAGCTTTCCACCAGAAACTCCCACAATGATCCTTGAATTGGCATTTCAGCAGCAAACACAGATTCCACCAAACCTAAACTCAATTAAATAATATAACATTAAATAGTATTAAACTAGGCAATTAGCTGGCAATCACACCCAATTAACCAAAACCCCTAATTCTGATACTATCAAAAGGATCCATCTGGTTAAAATCCTGACAGGGGGTGATGTGACAGTTGAGGTTTTCCCTCAACATAACAATGCCTTGATCTTTGATAATACAGGACAAGCTGGTGTGGAAGAAAGAGGGGTGAGAGAATATCAGTCTTGACTAGACACCAGGTTGGAACTGAGACTGGGGCAGGATGGCGGTTAGAACTTTTGTCAAGCATGGGGTTGAACCAGATGGTTTTGAAGTGGGTGGGTTCTAGGTTAAAGTTGAATTTAAATCAGAATTGGATTGGGTCCTGGGTGTGGTGGCTCAGCCACCACAGAATTCGATCTAGCCTATAACAATTGGGGTTTGCTTAAAGCATGTTTTTAAAAAATAGTGTCAGGCATGACAGATGAGCCTGATCTATGCTTGCAGCAGAGAGCTATTAGGGAAGGGGCTTGAAAATGAGAGGCTCTTTAGTTCCATTTTCTATCAACTTGCCTATGATATCCAATAAAGCCTTCTTGAGCCCTATTTATTTTATATTGTCTTTGAAGGTTTATATTGGTATATTTAGTCTAACAGCGGTCATGTTTGGCATATACAAATAGGAGTGGACGTTGATAGTGAGTTTGGGAAGGAAATTACCTCTTTATACACCTTGTCTCAGAGTCAGAGCATGTTGATTGGAATAAGCATACTCACAACTGTCCTCCAAAGAGTGTTCATCCATGGTGCCTGTAGCACACACACTAGAAGAATGGTCTCAGGAACCTTGTCCACCTTTTGGTCATTGAATTGGGTCCTACTTTTCAATTCATTCATGGCTTATTGGAAGGAGCCAGTGCATTGCACCTGGGAGAATATCATTTTGGAGAATGACTGTTGGTATTTACTAAATGTTTCCATATATGAAGATTTTATGTTTAAATTCTTGTTAACATAAATTGATACAAGAAAAATTGTCTAAGTTGCTTCTTATCCTCCAAGCTAAGGATAAACGTCAGCCTAAAGAAGATACTAGCAAGGAGAAAATTGATTGAGGAATCTAGTGTTTTACCAATCACAGTACTCTGATTAAACCTTTTAGCCATATTGTGATAAATGATAAAAAACATGAAATAATCAAGAAATTATGAATACTCAATAAACCCCTTTTTAAAGTTGGTGCTATATTTCAAACTGACTTATAATAGCTATTTATAATATATACACTCAGCACAGTATATTCTAAGTTGCTTATAGTTTACACTTGGACCCAATCCAATATAAGCTTTAATTTGTATTTTTGAGCAAAATTTTATAAGTCAGGTTGGAAGATGGTGCCAACTTCAAAAAGGAGTTTATTGAGTATTCATAATTTCTTGATTTTGTACTTTTTTAAAGCCTTTTTGAAGGAAGTTTTTAAAAAATTGAAGGCAGTTCTTTTTTTCTAAAAATATAAAGGATGTTTTTCCCCAATTTTTTTGAAGGCAGTTCTTTTTCCCAAAAAAGTTAAAAGCAGTTCTTTTTCCCCCAAAAAAACTCTTTAATGCATTTTTAAAAGTGGTTCTTTTTTCTAATTTTGATTTATAAAATCACTATATCTATATTTTTTGAAACCTCACTATTTCTATATACAAATAAATCCTCTTACTATATATATTATTATAGATATTATCTCAGAAACAAATATACTAATAATTTATCTTTTTAAATTTAGTTGATTTTATTGGTTAATCTATGCTAAATTTACTGATTACCATCCACAATAATTTATTTTATCAAATCTAGTTGATTCTATTGGCCAAATTATGCAAAAACGATAGGCATCTATAATGATTTAAGCTCATCATGCTATGATCTCATACTTGCCCAGATTTTGAACATACCCCCCAGCCATAGGGCTTATATGTCAAAAGTTAATTCGAAGCTATTGCTTCACCAATGCCGGAATTAAGTTTATCCGGAGATATATTAGTCCCACAATTATCCATCGCTTCCAGTCCATTTTAACCGACTTTGAAAACAAAGAAGGTTATCAATTCGACCTGTATATGTTTTTTTCTTTTTCTTTTTTTGACATGATATATGCCCTATGGCTGGGGGGTAAGTTCAAAGTATGAGATCATACCTGACAAGCGTAAATAATTATAGGTGTGGATTGTTTTTGCATAGGTTGACCAATAAAATCGACTAGATTTAATAGATTTAAAATGAATTATTGTAGATGGCGATCAGTAAATTTAGTATAGGTTGACCAATTAAACCAACCAAATAGATAAAATGAGTTAATATAGATAGATATCTGAGTTTACCATATAATTGACTAATAAAATCAACTAAATAATAAAAACTATAAGTAAAAACTGCTAACCTTATACCTGAAACATTAGACTAATCAAGTCAACTGAACAATTTTATATATATTTCATAGAATATTTATATCAAGTTTGTCTGAGATTGGTAAATAGTCTAGGAGTAGGTGTTGAAATAAACATGCATTTATAATGATTTATTTATAAGATGATTTCCTAAACCACCATAACTAAAATGCTACCTAATTTAATATAAATTAAATAAATTTGAAACTATCTACCAGCTACTTGCCTGCTGTCATATACAGTTTTAGTTAGGCTAATCCAATCATTACTAAAGTAATCTAACCATCTCAGGTATAATTCTTTTAAAAGTTAAATGACAAAACACAATGATAGTATTTTATCATAACAGTAGATAAAATATTAAGAAAGTTTCTAACAACCCTTAGCCATAAGGCGTATATCATGCACTTAAGTTTTTTACCATAAGGTAAAACTTTAATCATTTTTCTATGTTTGTTCACGCATAACTCTGAAAATACTGGACTGATTTGGATGATCATCTCCAAAAATAGAAAATGCTCCAAATTAGGTCCCATTTTACTTTTGTAAGTATTGGTCAAGTATCTGCCCATTAATTTAGTAAATATATTAAAATGGGCTCGGAAGCGATGGATACTTGTAGGACTAATATAGCCCCGGATAAACTTTTTTCCGGAATCGGTGAAGCGATATCTTCGGAGCACTTTTGATATGTCCTATGGCTGGGGGGTATGTTCAAAATTTAGTCAGTATGAGCTCATAGCGGGACGAGCTTAAATCATTATAGATGGCTATCGTTTTTGCATAATTTGACCAATAAACTCATCTAAAATATAATAAAATGAATTATTTTAGATAGCGATCAATAAATTTACATAGATTGACTAATAAAAGCAACCAAATCTAATAAAATGAATTAATGCAGATGGCAATCAGTAAATTTGGCATATGTTAACCAATAAAATCATCTAAAGTTAATAGAATGAAGTATTGTAGATGGTGATCAGTAAATTTAGTATAATTTGACCAATAAAATCAACTAAATTTTGTAAAATGAATTATTAGTATATTTGTTTATAAGATCATATATATAATAGATATACAATGAGTTTTAATTTTATAGAGAAATAGTAAGGGGTCAAAAACAATATATAGAGATAGTAATATTTAATAAAAGTAGGTAAAAGAGCCACTTTTAAAAATGTACTAATTTTTTGAGGGGAAAAGAGCTGGGGGTAAAGTTTTTTTGGAAAAAAAAACCTTCTCAAAAAATTTTTTTGAGGAAAAAGAACCTCCTTTTAAAAAAGCTCTAAAAAGTATGAAATAATTGAGAAATTATACCTCCTCAATAAAACCCTTTTTGAAGTCAGCGCCATATTTTAACTGACTTATAATAGGTATTTATAAGTTATTTACTCAGTACTATTTATTCTAAGTTGCTTATAGTTTATGTTTGAACCTAATCGAGACATAAGATATAATTTGTAAATTTTTTTTAAATTTTATTCGAGGTGGGCCGACCTGGGGACAATACCGCACCGATTGAGGGAAAATCGAATGAATGGGAAAGGAGGATAAAATCCGGAAAACCTCCATGCGTGGCGTATGATAGGCCAGGAACTCCATGGACCGCCTTTGCTATTCGCTATCTCGGTTCGGGGCATTGGTGCGCAACGCCAACACAGTCATAGTTGTCCCCTACCCAAAATTCCTGTACCGGAATCGAACTAGGGGAGGCAGTGGTAGAGGTCCCTATTCTATCACTGGGTTATCCTCCCCTAAGATATAATTTGTATTTATGAGCAAAATTCTATAATTCAGTTTAAAATATGGCACCGACTTCAAAAAGGGTTTTATTGAGGAGGCATAATTTCTCGATTATTTCATACTTTTTAGAGCTTTTTTTAAAGGAGGTTCTTTTTTCCCAAAAAAAATTTAATATACTTACTGAATTAATGGTCAGAAACTGTATCAATCCTTACAAAAGTAAAATGGGTCCTAAGTTGGAGCAACCTTTTTTGAAAAGATGATTATCCAAATTGGTCCAGAGTAGCAGTTATACGTGAACAAACAGAAAAAAATAAAAATATATACAGGTCGAATTGAGAGCCTTCTCCTTTTTCAAAGTCGGTTAAAAGAACTTAATTTCATCGGGGTTTACCAAAATCCTGATATTTTACTTAGATCAACTAAGTTGAGGGCTATCAAGACTTATTTCTATCCCTTTAGAAAAATATCTATTTTAAAATATTTTAATAACTATTTATTTAGTACTAATATTATAGGTACTATTACTGGTGAGATGGAGTTAAAACCTCTGACTCATCTCCAATGTTTCGGGATAGTTTTAGAAGGATGCCAATAAACAACTCAATTTCCAAATTGTAGGCAACCTTCCAGATGATTTGGACCATACTATTTAGAAGAAATTAGCCCGAAGTAGAAATCCAGCTAAATCATCACCTGAATATAGACTGGATATTGATGGCCTACAAATTCAAGCTATGTTAATCCAAGGATTCAACTCAAATTTTAAAATTGGCCACCCGTTTGATCTCAAATCTATGCCACCTGATCTAACCATTAAGAGCAAGATTATTCAAATTCTGCCCAATTCATTTAATTTGATGATAATTTCCCAATACCGGCTAAATTTATGGTTACCCATTTAAATCTAACCAATGACGAAACTCTACCTAGAGATATGTTGGATCCACTCACCACTAGTGCTAAAAAAAGATATATGTTGGATCCAATTTAAACTCGAACTTTGAGAGCGATAGTTATTGTCTTAAAACTAATTTTAGGGCCAACCTATCCAATTTATTATCTACTAGCCGATTTACCCGTGCTTCTCTACGGTGTCTATAAAATTTCAGATTTTCAATTTATTAATTTATATTTTATCTATATATATAAAACAAAGTCATGTTAGTTACACCATTTATAACTCAAGAACGGCTGGACCGATTTTTATGATCTTTGCTTTGTTGGGTTTGTCTCCGCCCCGAATAGCAGAATAAATTTTAAAAAATATTATTTTAATAGTAAAATAAAAAGTTTTATATGTAACAAGTGAAAATCCTATATATACTTTGATGGTATTCGCTATATTGTTACAGCTGAGCAGTTTAAATTTGTTTGATTTGATATTTTATATGGTTTTGTTAAGTGGTTAGTTGTCATTTGGCTAATTAGTAAGTTAATTTAAATCAAGACTTTGAATCTAAAATCCAATTGATTTTAAAAATACCTCCTCTAGCATAATCAGCTCATCTTTCTCTCTCACAAATATCACTTTTTATAACAAAAAGTGAATTGAACAAGAATTGAGAGAGCAATCAACTGCCATAATACACTGCAATTTTATAGAGCAGTGAACAAAGGCCAACCAACCAAGCGTAGGGAAGTCTAGCCACCTGTCTGTGTGCAGCACATAGAAATGGATGACTTGCCCACGCCAATAGTAAGTTTTATTAAGAATAATACCAAGGTCACTGAGATGGACAAACCATCTGCTGACCTTCCCACCAGCCCAAGCCCTGACACAACTAGAAACAGGGGCTGGGCATTCCACCATGTATGCACCAAGTAATAAACTGGTGACACAAACAACAACAAAATGAACAAATGTGTCAATGGGTCACAGAGCCCTAATGAATAGTGCAAATGATGGGGTTGACTCCCTAGGATTGATGCCCACCAACACCCAGATGACAAGCGCAACCTTCCAGGAGTGAGGCCTGACACTGAGAACAGCAGAGTCAGGAATATTCCCCAGTGAACCTCAATCAGCAGGGGGGACTGGGGCCTCACAGGGTGAGAAAATTCTTGCCAATAATGCAAAAAACCTGGATGAGGTATTGGTAGGATCCAAAACTGACTCAGATTTGAATAACAAAAATTGGTGATTCAAACCAATGGAGTCAAGCAATAAAAAGCTTTCTTCTGACATAGAGAAATTTACCAAATCAGCTCAGGGTATTTGGGTGAAGAACAAGTCAGATGCCAATTTCAAAACAGCTCAGTTGGGGGGTGAATGGTCCCCAACCAAAATTAATTCAGTAGCATGAGTAACTCATCAGGTGGAATACCCTATATGCAATTGAGTGCAATCCCCAATGAATGTATTCTGATAGGAGGCCATAGCTCAACAATATATCAATGGCTGATCCTAAATATCCAATCACCAAACCAAGCCAATCCATTGAGGACCAATCAAAGTGGGGGTGACTCTATATTGAGGACCAAATCTGAGGGATCAGACATCTGAGAGAGATCAGCAAAAAAACTTAAAGTATTACTGGAAGGGGTGAAAACCCCAACAGCGGTCAAGTCAATGGCCAGGGCCCCAGTTAAATTTATACCAATCCAGTCAGACATGTTAGCACATTGAGGCATGTCCACCCATAGGTCAAACAATGGGAGGCCCTCCAGTTTCCATACTCTACGGTGACTCAGTGGGTCTCTAAAGGAATCAAGCCAGCCATTGAGGCTATATGGTGCAACCATAAATTTTCTGCTGGAGCAGCCAAATGCTGGCTCAACACCCAAATTTCAATCAATATGGTGATACAATTCAAGGCATCCTGAGTTTGAACCAAAGATGCCCTGGAGTGGATGAAAATCTCTGTGGACTACAAGGTGATAGAGGCCACCATCTGCAAAGATTTAAAACCACAAGATGCAAAAGCCTGGATGGAGGCTGGCATTAACCTATTAAATGCAATGGAATATGACAAGGCAGGTATTACAGCACATTATGCCCAAGCCATTGGGAGCTCGGGCCTTAACCCAACAAATTTAGCTGAATATGCTAGACATTTCCTGAATGCATCTATGGCCCTCAAATGGGCCAGACACTCCATTCCGGTGGACATGGTGCTGGAATGGTACAACACTACCTTCTCCTCAGAGAAAGCACTACCATGGATCATGGACGGATTCAAGGCAACTGAGGCCTTACACTGGTCATATACCTGTATTCCACCTGCCACCACATCAGACCTGATGAAAGTGGGCTGGACAAAGGAAAAGGCAGTGGAATGGGGACCCTTTTTGGGATTGGTTGCTGGAAGAGGCCATCAACTGGTCCACTAACAGATTTACACCAATGGAGATGAAATACTGGTTTCAAGTGGGGGCCAGTATGGACCTAGTGCATAAATGGGCAGAACTGGGGGTGACCAAGCTGATTCACAAAATCCTCAGAGGCTGCCCATTCCTGATTGCAAAGTGGAAAATCTGGCACAATGCTGCAACACTCAACAAGGCTGCAGACTGGGATGTGGCAGGGTTTACCCCTCAATCAGCCCAACTGTGGATGGAGCATGAGATCTCACCACAGGCAGCAACAGTGATGAAAGGGGTCATGACCCCCAGACTTGGGTTGAAAATGGCTCAAAGCGGGGATCCGCATCAAAACTATCTAGGATTGGAAGCAATTCTTCCTGGAACCAATGATAGCTGCCCCATATGCTGCTGAAGGCTTCACCCCCTCAGAAGCATTTCAACAGTGTGAAGCGGGGGTTCTGGCAGACTTGGCATAGGTATTCACAGATGGGGGCTGGAACAGCATTACTGTAAGGGAATGGTGTCAGCGTAGCTCAATTACGCTGGAGGTCCTCCAACAATACCTCCACCAACGTGCGGCCTAGAATCTGCTCTCAAATGATACTGACTGAGGTTCTCACCAGCGGATACCCTAAAGTGGCAGAGCCTGGAGATCAGAGTGCAAATGGCTAAAAGTATCAACTGCTGTGGTATCAACAGTTGCCAACTTGAAGCATTCCTCAGCTGGGGTTTCAGCCTCAATAAATCAGTAAGTTGGATTCTGGAAGGAAAGACCCCTGCCAAAGTACCCAAACCAAGTGTGAAATCAAAATTGTACAGTGCAGCGGTGGCGCATACTGAGGACAACATCTGGAATGGAGCAGAGAGCCACATTAAATACATCTGTCAATTGATCAGTGGGGGCTTTACAAATCATCAGGCACCAAAATCATACCTTAAAGATGCTATCCAAATCCACCTACAACTAGTGGAGGAAAAAGAATGGTCTGATTTAATTCTATCAATTTACCAGAAACTAGATAATGTCCTAGCTGGAGGGGACTTCAATCATCACTGGGTCCCTAAATGGGGCTATATAGATATAGCAATCCCAGGTGAGTTGGACTGCAAGAAGCTTCTCAAAATTGGCATCAAGTACAAGGGGATTTATCTGTGAACGGAGCTGACCAGATATGCCAACCAAACAGAAAGGTGGGTTACCTTCCAGAACCTCCCCACTGACTGTGAACAGAAGTTGGTGCACAAAGTGATCCAGACCAGGTTGTCATACTATTGAGAAGTATGCAAATTCTGCCAAGCTGGTGGAGATTACATTGTGAAGTGCCTCTGCTCTTGGACAGTGGAAGCGCTGTATGAACTGGCCCCCTGGATGAAACCAAATAAGGTTGCTCTACCCAGATTTATCCACCTGCCCAGCCTTGATAGGGTAGTGTATGTCAAACAGGAGGATGCCAAGCAAGTGTGCAGGTTCTGCTATAAAACTGGCCACACTATGGTTCAATACCACCATTGTAAAGGTAAAACTACTCAGGAGTACAAATATGACCCCATCAGGGGAATTACCAAGGTGGGCACCAAGACCTTCCTTTGCCTGAAAGCCAGAGAATGGATCCTGTGAAACTTAATGGAGGTAATAAATATGAAATGCCAATGACAAGAATTAAACCTGCCACACAGAGAGGCATGGGAATGGAAAATGGCAAATGACCCAAAACAGATGATGAACTATTTATAAATCTGAATCCCAAATCTTATGCAATGGATGAGGGAACCAGCCCAGGACTAGCAGAGAAACATCCAACCCAAGTGGAATGGATGGTCCAGGAGGAGGAGAGATGGCAGAAGGTGAATCCAAAGAAGTCTTCCAAGCATGGGTAGCCACAGGATTTCAACAAGTTAAAATTGAAGCCTGATAAGATGAAAGGGAGTAAAAAAATGAATTGGAAGTCATTGGCAAATGAGCCTGAGGTGACCGGAGAAAAATTTGCAGGAAAGTCAAGATCAACAAAATTGGCCAGCAATTGCTGACTAAAAAATTGAGTTCTGCTGATAAATCAAATGAAGGGGTGTAAATCTGGCCAATGGATGAGGGCAGTTCTGCTGGTCTGCCCAAAGAAAACAAGGGGCACCCAGACTCAATCACAAAACCATCCCCATTAATCATCAACAGGGAGATGGGTTGGCAACCAAATTCCCAGTGCACAGGATGCCCAAGAATATAATCTCAGTCCCAACTAACTGACCCTGAAAACCAAATATTGCACCCCACCAACCATCAACACCACCACCAATGACCAACCTGACCTCTGTATGTGACTTGATTTACAACCCAGACAATGCTAAACCTCATACCTGTGGGTCAGGCAGCCAGAAATGAGAATAGCAACTACAAATGCTTGGGAGATGGCAAGCATACAAATGAGGAGAAGGAAAATGCACCACTTAAAAACTAATAATAATATTGACCTAATTTTTATTTCAGAAACACAAGCTGGTAACCAAAAAGAAATGGAGCCAAGCTCAAACCGTGATGCAAAAAACCATCTGTGGTCCTGCCAGATAGGCTACCAAGCCCTATATATGGACCATGTGGCAATAATCACAATGGATAAGAAAATAGACCTGGAATTTATAGAAGAAACTCACGCTGGTAGGACCTTGATAGTGACAGCTACAAACAGAGAAACTGGCAGGAGCATACAGGCGGTAGCAGTCTATGTCCTGCTGAAGCTCCACAAAAACCATATTTTTTGAAATTTCTTAGTGGAAGTGCCATCTGAAGTGATAAATGTAATAGCAGGCAACCTGAACTGCTGGACAAATGTGAGTCAGGATACATACCCAATGAGAGAACGCCCCAACAGTAAAGCTGATGAGATGCTCAATTACCTAGTTAAATTGGGAATGTGCCTAATAATTGATGAAGAGGACAACAACCCAGCCAATCTAACATGGTGGACATACGATGCCACTGGATACCCACTGTCAGGATCACAGTTAGACTACATCATCATATCATCAGACCTCAGGCTGATGATGTCCAACAGCAAGGTTAGCATAATGCCAAAAGTGACCACATGGTCATCCAGGTGGAGATTGACCTTGACAAACCTCCGAGGAACCACGAGTGGCAATTGACACCAATCATGTTGAGGAACAGGGATTGGCGCTGAATGGTAGATGCAGGACTGGATCAGCTAATAGCACATCTGGACAACTGCCCAGAGCTAGACCTGCTAGAAAGATGGACCTGGATCAAAACAAAGATGAAACATGATAGTATGAAGTTTGAAAAAGTGATCTCCTATAAGCAAACAGCTGCTGTAAAGCAACTGATGTCTAAATTAGAAAGCCTGAGGCTTATTTGCTGGGATGGCAAGGACTGGTGGTGTGAGTACCAAACAACGCACAAAAAATATTGGGCTATAATGATAAAGCAAGACTCAGAGAGATGGACCAATGCAACTTACCAATATCAGAGCTTTGCAGGGACAATGACCAAAGAGGGCCTGAAACACCTCAAGGAAATCTGAACTAAGGCTAGGGTACAGGAAGTGGAGACAGCGGATGGGGAAGTATCAACAGACCCTGAAACAATCAAATGTAAAGTCAAGCTTTTTTATGGCAATCTATTCTAACAGCAAGAAATGAGCAAATTGGCAACAAAAACCCTTATTGGCCTGGCCAAGCTGGCACTGGGTGGCTGTACACTGGAAGACATCACCAAGCTATCTGCCAAAATCTCTATCAATGAAGTTAAGAGGGTGCTAAAGGAGTCACCAAGAGTGAAAGCACCAGGCCCCAACATTGTGTGTGCAGAAATATATAGCATATTCTGAGACCGCATTGCACTGGAGCTCAAATCCCTCTTTAACCACTGTTTGACCCATGACAAACAAGTTTCAGGAGGACATGAGACCTAAATTGTACTTCTATACAAAAAAGGCCTCAGATGCCAACTTCAGAACTGGCACCCAATTGCACTATTGAACGCCAATTATAAACTGCTCACATGCATACTATCTAATCAGCTGATGGCAACAGCACCATGCACATGCTCTATAGGGCCCAACACAGTTTCATTAAAGGCTGTAGTATATGGGACAGCATAGGTTCAGTCCAGAGCATACTCTAGGATATGAGGGGCATTGAACAAGGATACCTTATGTTCCTCGACATGGAAAAGGCATATGACCAAGTAGTGTGGTCATTCCTACATGAGGCACTGAAGGTGGTTGGTATCCCTGACACGTTTCAGGCATGGATAATGATGCTATACTCAGGTCTGGTAATGAAGGTTATAGTTGTGGATAGTGCAACCAACAAAATCTCTGTTGGGCAAGGTCTCTACCAAGGAGACCCCATGTCACCAATACTCTTCAACTTTGCAGCTAACATTCTACTGTTGGCAGTGGACACAAAGCTTCAGGGTTTAGTCCACCCTAACCAAATGCCACTGAAGATGCTAGCATTTGTGGATGATACAGTTGTAGGAATAAGCTCCTCAACTGACCTCCAGGGCGCCAAGGATCTATTAAACCTTTACCAGCTTGCATCAAACATAAAAATAAATTTGGCAAAAACCTCAGTGATGAGGGTTGGCAACCTGAACTTCAGCCTGCCAACTGACACAATGCCAATTATGAGCTCCCAGACAGTCCAATACCTTGGGATACTCTTCAACAACAAGGGACCAGCTGTACTGGAGACCAAACAAGAAGTATTAACAAGCTTGTCATTCCAAATGTCATGCTGGAAAAGTGCCAGACTATGCCTTGAGGAGAAAGTGCAGGTGATAAATGTCTTCATCTTCTTGAAGCTATGGTATGTTGCTCATATGCTGCCAATTAGCCCAAACCTAGAGAAGAAAATCAGGTCAATGCTCCAAACTTTCATGTGGTTCAAAGTGAAGGCAGCACCAATTCCACTGGAAGCTCTGTCAAAACCAAAGAACAAAGGAGGCATGGGCCTACTGGACTTCAAATCTCATGTCCGGTGCATATGGGGGAAGTCATTTCTGAAGCTAACACAGATGCACATGTGCTGCCCAACTCTAGCATGGGGCATGAACTGGGCAAGGGCTCAAGGCCTCCAAGAGCCAGTCTCCCCCTGATTGTTATGTGAATGGATGGTGAACCACCCAAAGATAACCTCACAAAAAGGAGCCCCACACTACTGGCAACTCTGCAATTGGGCTGTGTGCCAGGGTGGGTGGTCATTCAAAAAATTGGACTGAGAGGCTGACCAAATACAAAGGGAAGTTGAAGCATGTAATTTTGCAATAATTTTTGCAACAAGCTGGGAGGAATATAACTGAATTGCTGATGAATATGCAACCAAGTCAATCAGAATTAGGTACAAATTGATGCTGATAGAATATGCAGATCTGCTCCCAAAACTGAGGTGCAATCTGCTCACCCACCCACAATTATTAATGACTGGACTACTGAAGGCCATGACACCAACTATCTGACAAAGGAGTTGATTTTGGGCCTGAACACCTATTTGGTTACAGCCAAACAGCAGTCAGTAACATGGTAGATCCTTAATTGGGCATTCAAATTGGGCAAGCACAGTGGGTCAGATTACCAGCACAAAGAATGCCTCATATGCACCAAACCGGAAGCAGACATAGCACATCACTATTATGAATGTGCCATGTTTAAAAAATACTGGTCCACAATGTAATACACCCTATCAGGTGATCATTCACCTCTGGATATATATCCATCGCAGGACCTGTTCTTTATGAAAACCCTGAGAATGGCTCTGATCCAACTACAAGCCTTCATTTACCATTATTGTGTATGGGTAATTCACTGTGTGCTTGTCACCAAGGTTATGAGCAACGAGTGCCCCTATCACAGAGGTTTGGTATTGAAGACCATTTAGATTATCTCCAATTAGCTCCACCAGATCTCAAAATTCTTGCGCATAATCCCCAGATGTTATAAGGCCACACATTTGGCTTTCCCCACCAGATCGCTCATTGCATGCGATGAAGCTACTAATTATCTGAGAATAGTATGGCCTGTAAGCTTGCCACTGCTAGAACCATGGCTAGCAATGATGATTGCCAATCAGCAATGGTTGGAGGTGCTAGAACTCTAGTGGCCCAAATCCCCAGTCTTTTTTACCCCTCAGCCAAATCACCTGTATTCCACCCTTTCCTCTTACTTTTCCTTAAATTTATTTAATAAAGTATGGAGTTTTAAAAAAATCTAGCATAATCGGCTCAGCTTTTGGCTCTAAACTTCAACTCTATAAAAGGTCAGTTGTTCAAATCCTGGCTTAGTCACTTTTTATACCCATTTCTTAAACTCAAAGTCAATTCTGTCTCTATCTGTAATTAAATCTTACAAGCTCTATTTCAGACATTTATTGTTAATGAAAAATTCTCAAATTTGGCACACTTATGTATCTTCAATGACAATACAATAATCCATCAAAAATTTTAATTTTCATGCTCAAAAAAAAGTTTTATATATATCAAGTAAAAATCCTATATATTTTTGATGGTAGTCAGTATATAGTTACGGCTGAGCAGTTAGATATTTAGTTGATTTGATATTTTAAATGGTTTTGTTAAGTGGTTAGTGGTCATTTTTTATACAATTTTCTTAAACTCACTATCAATTCTGTCTGGCTGTAATCAAATCTTATAAGCTCTATTTCAGACACTTATCTATATATATAAAAGCAAATGTGTGTGTGTTTGTGTGCGTGATGCCCAGCCAAAACTAGAGCATGTAGAGCTCTGAAAATTTGGCTATAGGTGGACGGGAGGGGGTCCGTGTGCACCTCGAAGCTCGATTTTTAATTTTCATAGTAAAATAAAAAGTTTTATATGTAACAAACTAAACTTTTATATGTTTTTAATGGAAATCGGTATATTATTACGGCTGAGAAGTTTGATATTTGGTTGATTCGATAGTTTAAATGGTTTTGTCAAGCGGTTGGTGGGTTTGTGTTGATTAAGCTTAACGGTTTTAATAAAGAAGTTAGTGATTGGTTGATTCGATAATTTAATTGGTTTTGGTAAGTGGTTGGTGATTTTGGTTGTTTCGATACATTTAGTTTGGATTACGAAGCGGTTGGTGATTGGTTGATTTTTAATCTAATTATTTTAGCTAAGTGGTTTAGTTAAAAGTATTTTATTCAAGGTGAGCCGACCTAAGGAGGATACCGCACCGATTAAGAGAAATCGAATGTACGGGAAAGGAGGATAAAATCCGGAAAACCTCCACGCGCGGCGTATGATAGGCCAGGAACTCCATGGACCGCCTTTGCTATTTGCTATCTTGGTTCGGGGCATTGGTGCGTCAAGTGGTTTAGTTAATTCGATAGGTTTAATTGGTATGGCTGAATGGTTGGTAATTTTATATTTCTAATTTTATTCGAGGTGGGCCGACCTGGGGACGATACCGCACCGATTAGGGAAGTGAAGAAAATGGGAAAGGAGGATAAAACCCGGAAAACCTCCATGCGCGGCGTATGATAGGCCAGGAACTCCATGGACCGCCTTTGCTATTCGCTATCTCGGTTCGGGGCATTGGCGCGCAAAACCAACACAGTCAAAATCGTCCCCTACCTAAAGTCCATTACCGGGATCGAACTCGGGAGGCAGTGGCAGAGGGTCCATGGTAATTTTATATTGATTCAATATAATTTGATTTTTAATATTATCGATAACCATCTACAAATATTAAAAAAAATTGATTAGGATCATCAGGTAAACTTAAAGCCCAAAAACAAATCTGTGCTAAACTGGGTATCAACAAGAATTAGCCAAACTTTTCTTTACAAAACTATAATTCTGTTTATTTATTTATACCGGATGCATTATCTCGAGCAAATAACCAAAAAATCACCAAACTTGGCATAAGTATTCTATAAAGTTTGGGAACGGAATGCTAATATGTAATTATTTAAAATAATCATATGAATTTAAATATCAGCTCTATTTAAGATCTAGAACATATATTTCTAATAAAATTATATAGCAATTTGGAAGGGGGTGGAAGGCGAGTTGGTAGGGTGTACGGCTACCAACCTGAAGGTTGCGGGTTCGATTCCCGCCCTTCGCACATCGATCGGGGTGCCAGCCGAAGGAAGCTATTGGCGGTTAGTAGGTATAATAACATGAAAACCTTACCCATGACGTAACCAGAAAAATCTGAGTCCTGATCCGGAGGTGAAAAAAACTTTCTACGACAGAGTTGACCCTGCTCAGGTTTCATGTCGATACTTTCTCTATTTCGGTAATGTCCGTCCCCTGGTCGGCTTGCCTCGAATAGATAAAATATATAGCAATTTGGCTGAGTATTTTCATATTCATTTAATTCAATTTTTTCATAGGTTTTGATAAGTGATTGGTAGTTTTTAAATGTTTTGTAAGTTCAATAATTGGTTTTTGCTGAGTAGTGGTTTATTTTTTGGCTGATTCGATAGGCTCAATAGTTTCAGGTAAGTGATTGATGGTTTAGTTAATTTGGCAGGCTTTATTGATTTTAGCTAAGTGGTTGGAGGTTTGAATTTTTAATAGGTTTAATGGTTTCTGAACTTATTGATGGCTATCTACCAATATAAAAACTAAAATAATTTAGAATTTGATTGATTTAATATATTTATTTTCCCTGGCCGAGTGGGTTGATGGTTTTTGTCGAATCGACAGGATACAATTTATCTTTGGGGGTGATTAGTAATTGGTTAATTTGATAAGTTCAGTTAGTTTTAGCTGAGTGGTTGGTGGTTTTGGTTGCTTCGATTGAGCAATTAGATTTGGCCGAGTAGTTATTGCCTAACTATATATAAAATCTAAATTAATTAATTCGAATCACCTGAAATTCTATAGACACCGTAGCGAAGCACGGATAACTCCGCTAGTTATAGATAAACAAACCACTCGGCCAAATTTAATTGCTCAATCGAATCAACCAAAATCCACCAACCACTCAGCTAAAACTAACTGAACTTATCAAAACAACCAATATCTAATCACCTCCAAAACTAAACTTTGACCTATCGAATCGACCAAAAACCATTAACCACTCGGCTAAATGAAATAACCCTATCGAATCAATCAAATAACACCAAACTGCTACCGAAACATCTCTATATATTTAAAATCGTTGTGTACGTGACATGTCTTCCAAACTACTAAATCAACTTCTGCTTAACTTGCCAAAAGTATTTTATTAATTAGGTGAACCAAATTAGACAGGTTCTTAAAATATATAAACCTAACATCCAGATACCCGTGCTTCGCTATGGTATTTAGTTTATCAGATGATAAGCTCATATTGTAGCCTATAGGCTATGTCAGCACTACTCTCGAGCCACTCAGACTAACAGCTTTGCTGTTGCCCTTGTGGCTGGTGAGCTGATTATCCTAACTTTACTTAATCTAATTAAACTCTAATACTGATTTTTGTTGAGTTTCAGGTGAGCAATTTGGTGAATCATTAGATAATATTCACCAATTCTCACCCACTCACCCAAATAGAATGAACCCATCAGGCTCGATAATTTCAGATTCGATAAGATTTGCCAATTCTCAACCACTCACCCAAATAGATTGACCCTATCAGACTCAAAGGTTTCAGATGTCAGTCAACAGGTATGTCAGTATATCAGTGAAATCTTTTTTAAGTAGATTTTAAATAATTCAGACTGAGGGTGGTTAGCCTGGCAGATAAAACTGCTTCCACCCTAGTGCAGGTTTTGAGTTCAAAACCTGTACTGGCTAAAAAAAATTCTTGGTGTGGTATATTTATCCCAAGGTCAATCCACCTCAAATAATTTTTAAATAATTCAGACTATTTCAGGACCAATTTAAACTAAAAAGTTGAGAGTTTACCTAAGGATCTTTACTTTAAAGCTAATACATTGATTCAGAATTTAAATCAAATAATTTAATAATTTATCCACTGATCCAACCCTCAATGTTATCAATTTAAGGATTTACCAATTATACCTTCAATTTCAATCATTGACTTTTGTTAGATTTTAGGTTTTTGGGGTTGCTCACTGGTACTTATTCTATCTAAATCTAATAATTATTTGCAGAAGACAATTCTCTACTACAGGGATAATTAATTCTTATGGGGTTCTTGACCAGATATAAAAAAAGAAAAATAAATAACTAAAAATATTAAATTTTTATATAAATTTTATTAGTTGCCATAAGGGTAAGAAATGAACCCTCTCAATATCTAGCAGATTCATATTTAAACTATTTAAAGGTTTGAAGGAAAATTAATGTGATATTCAGATTACTTTTTAATATCTGAATTAGTGAATATGTGGGTTCAATCTATCAGATTGCTGGAGACTCACCTTGTATTGAAGGAACAGCTGATTAGAAAAGTTAATTGCAGGTAGGATATGACTGTTAGGTAACAATTCTATAAGTTTTACCCAATCATTGAGTGCAAAAAGATTTTCACCTTGTGAGACCCTTTATGACCCTATAAAGGGGGCTGGTCTCCATGGTATTGGTTTTAGTAAATTGGCTGTAAGAGGGGGAGGGACCACAGAATGGTTACCCAGAAGTGGCCAACAATTTGGTACAATCCAACTCCCCAAACTCATAGTTTTTTTCTAATTATTAATAGAAGTATTATCCTAATTTAAGGTGTTTCACTGGGAATTGACTATAGTATTTTAGCCAATTTTATTATCAACTTCATCCATAACACTCTTTTTATAATATCAGACTTATAATTGTCTGATATTACCCTCTTCAAGAGTGTTAGGGAGAGAATTAAGGTGTAAAAACTGGCTAAGAACCTGGTTGATAGTGACTTCAGAAGTGAGGGATTTGATAAAGTATTCATCCCCTTGCTTATATGTTACTGAAAATGGGGCTTCCCAGATAAAATGAGCTTCTCACTTCTAGAAGTGATGTGGTCATGGTAATACAACACCAAGTTAGATACTTAAAAGGAAGGGAGAGGGGCCTGGAGATCATTTGCTGCTTGGACTTCTTTAATGACTGTCTTGGGCAAGTTATTCATAGCCTTGGCTTATAATTGGATGATGTGCTGGGTCAACTTTTTCATAGCTTTCTCTGAGTCAGTTCTGTAAGTGGAAATATCTTTTGCTAGTAGAGCTGGTACCCCAGGTTCCCAGCCATAAAAAACATGGAAGGAGACATCTTTAGAATGTGATGGTAACTGATTCAGTAAGCTATAAGGGCACTGAGTAAATAGAGATCCCAGTGAAGAGGGTCTGAATTGGCCATTTTATGAAGTATCAATACCAGGGCTTCATTAACTCTTTCTATGGCCCCATTTGTGAATGGATTGTAGATGAAAAAGAAGGATTGTTGTGTCCTATAGAAGTGGCAAGGATCTTTAACACTTGGGAGGTAAAATTTTTTTTGTTGCCACAAAGGAGGACTTGGTGTAATGGTCAAGGTCCTACCTGACTGCCATATGGTCCTTACCTTCAGAGCTACCAATAAGAGTATGGAGAAGGAGTTCCAAAGTTTAGCCATGAAATTTAATCAAATTCAAGGTGGTTCAGTTTGAAAATATGATATGAATAATAATTCTGATAATACATTTAAGTTCAATAGTCAGAATTTGGAGTTCAGATCTCATAAGCAGGCCAAAAGTCAAAAACTTTCAAGTTTGAAACCCCATTAGTACTAATTTAAGCTCAGGATTTGAACAAGGCATTTTTTTAATTTTTTAAGCTTTTTTAAACCATGAGAGCGTCTAGCATTCTCCAGCACATATAATACAGAAAATCAAGTTAGATTCTCTAACTTCATTTTCTCAATCCTGAAGACAAATAAACTAAAAGTTTAAGTTTATTTTTATTTTTATTATATTTTTATTGTATGACAGGATTCAACATGTATGATGATATTGAGTTGGCACAGGCTTTAGCTTCTCTCTATTCATTGTCAATGGGACAAATTGCACTATTGTCAACCAGCATTCTGGCTACTATCCTACATGGTTTAATAACTGATTGTGGCCTCAATGCACATAGCAGGAAGTTTCTCTCTTGTGTAGTCTCAGCTATATGGACTACAACATGGCTTCTTTTGCCAAATTTATTTGTTGCATACTGAAAAGAGCATGTTCATCACACTTGGGGGCAGCTATGCCAAGTAAAGATATTCTGATGTAAAAAGGTTGCAGTAACTTTAGCCATCTGAGCGGAAAGAGCAACAGCTTCAACCAATTTGGTGAAATTATCAATTCTAACCAGGATATAATGATTACTACCAGTGGTCTGAGGTAAAGGCCCTGCCACATCCAAACTTATGGTTGGAAGGGTTGTTGAGGCATTGTAGGTTAGTACTTATAATATGTCTTGAAGCTGGATTGTTTTTTTACAGATTAGGCAGGCATCCAGGACTTCAGCTATGGTCTCCATAATGTCTTCCCAGTAATACCACTCTTTAACCCAATCATAGGTTTTATATACTCCACCATAGCCCATAATAGTGTGGGATTCTAGGATCACCAATACTCATTTGAATGGCCATAGATAAGGCAACTAGTTTACTCCAACTTTTATATAACTTTCCACTCTCCACCTTGGTGTTGTGGTAATACTAAGCTCACTTTTTTGTACTAGTTCATCTTTATCAGCCCACATATCAGGAGCCATGAGGAGATCATGTAACCTCTCAGCTTTACTATTGTCTAAGTGAATAATGGGCAGCCATGTTAACCTATCTACATTTATGTGGCACGTTCCTGCCCAATTCTCAATAGTCATATTATAATGCTGGAGCTTCAGAGCCCAGTGAGCCAACTGCCCTATGAGGTCCTGCATATTCTGCAACTATTTTAGAGAGCATGGTCTGTAATCACTTTGAAGGAAGTCCCATATAAAAATGGATAATAATGTTTTACAGTGAACAGGACAGCCAGGCATTTCTTCTCAGTGACTCTATAGTTGCGCTCAGCCTTCTGACAGCATTTTGCTAAAGTAGGACACTGGATGATCAACCCCATTTTCATCCAACTGAGCCAAGATAGCTCCAACTGTGGAATTGGAGGCATCTGTGAACAACATGAAAGGCTTGTTATAATCAGAGTGACAAAGAATATGCCTTTTTTGTAATAGCGCCTTCAGGGTCTCAAATGTGGCCTTTTGTTCAGCACCCCAATGGAATGGAGTGTTCTTAGCCTAGAGACATATTAGGGACTTACTAAGCTAAGCAAACTTGGGGATGAATTGATGGTAATACCCCATCATGCCCAAGAATACTGGATATCACATAGGGTTTTTGGCGCCAACATCTTGGATATCGTCTCAACATTATCTTGTAGAGGTTGTATAACATCTTGTGAGATGGCATGCCCATGAAAATCCAGCTTCTTCTGGAAAAAAGTAAAATTTGAGAGCTTTGATTTGATATTAGATGCCTGCAAGCGTTGAAAGGCCTCCTTTAGGTGCGTGAGATGCTCATTTAATGTCTTAGAGAAGCTGTGATGTCATTGAGGTAGTTGATCACACAGCTCAGCTTAAGGTTCTGTAGAATATGATCCATGGCCCACTGAAAAGTAGCAGGTTCATTACACAACCCCTGAGTTAGCTGAGTGGGTTGGAACAAACTCTTGCTGCAGATAAGGGTGCACTTCTGATCCTGTGAAGAAAGGTCCATCTGCCAATACCCACTAGCCAAGTCCATGGTGAAGAAGAATTTAGTCCCAGAGAGTTGGGCCAGAGCGTTATCAATGCATGGGATATGGTAACTGTCTTTCTTGGTGAGGTTGTTCAGCTTACAGTAGTCCATTACTACCTAATAACTTCCATTTTTCTTCTTTATCAATAGGAGCAAGAACAACCAAGGGCTTTGGGAAGGCACCAACAACCTAGCATCCAGCAGCTGTTTGGGCTCCTTCCACATCTGTAGCTCCTCAACTTTGGATTTATGTTAGGGTTTGGAGTGTATAGGCCAAGCATCACCAACATCAATGGTATGAATTCAACCCTTCATATGCCTATAGTCAGTGTCAGATTTAGAGAAAATGTCACTGTAGATGTCAGGTGAACAGCAAGTAAGAATTAGACTGGCCTGCCAGCCCAGATGCCAGAGCATCCAAACAGCAAACAGAATGCCCAAGGCACTGCTGCTGATATGATGAATATGGAACTGGAAAAGAGTTTCACCAATATCTGCCGGTGAGCCAGAATTTCATATAGGCACAAAATAAAGTACCAGATGCACATGGCCATTAACCCTGAGGTACGAGAACATTGGCAGATAAGGCAGCTTAATTTTTAACATGTAAAAACTAATTTTTGGGAAGAATTTTTAATGGAAATTTAGAAAAAAAATTGACCAACAATTTTCTCAGTGTGATGCAACTGATTAAATAGTATTCAATTTGGGGGAAACAAGCCAGGATCAGGTCCCAAAAATTTGTCCTAACCGGCAAATTATTCAAGAATAGGTGGGTTAGTTTCTTGGGAACTGACATTGCAAAATTTGGTGGTGGGCTGAGTTGCTGTCAGTTCAACCTCAAACATCTGAACCAAGGCTCAGCTACATTTCCAATGGTTGGCATGATGGCATTTAGCCTGACAAGTGGCAGGAATCCCCCAAGGCCACCCCACATAGGTGTGGGCCCATTTGGTTGGGAACAGGTTTGGGATACCCAACCTGCCCATGCTCAGTTGCTGGGCCATCTGTTTGGTCAATGACATTGCATCAGGTGCCACATCCAATTTGTCAGCAGGAAGCTGCCCATCAGGGGTGATGCCTGATAGATTTGGGAGGGAGGAGATTTTTCCAATCATCATGTTAATCAAATTGCAACCATCAGGCAATCCCGCTGATAGATCAGTCTTCAGACCTTTTTGACCATATAAAATCTGAGCATTAGGCTGATTGCCACTTGAATTTGTTACAATCAATTTCATTTCAGCAATCTTGGCACAGATTTCACTGATTCCTCATAACAGTTCTGCTGAGGTTAGTGTGGGTACTGGAAGTGGGATCTGAAGTGGGAGAGCTGTTATCCAGCGCTCATCTACTATGTAAGCAATATTGCCCTGAGTAATGAGGGGTACAGCCATCCTCTTCGGTGCCTTCTTACTCAGAAATGGGAAAATGGCCTGGTCAACACCCATAGGACGTTCTCCAGGACTTACAGTAGGCCTCAAGCAGGGTGTGGACTTTATCCAGCTCAGCTGGGGTTAGTTCATCAGATATATGAACAGAAAGTAGGGTACATAAATACTGGTTGGCGGGTAAGCCCATATCTGCTATAGATCTAATACAGTGAATTTGCTTTATTTCCTCAAAGGGAATCAGCATGCCTCTTCCAATCTCCTGATGCTTTTTTACAACTATATCCTCTCTGGTGAGATTCCCTAACAGAAGGTTGATAGATTGTTGATAGGCAGAGTCTAACACATCTGGCAAAACTCTGGGTTCCAAAGGACTAAATCCATCAATGCTAATCAGGTGCAATAGGCAGTTGTGTTGTATTTGCATGGTAATCTTCATGTCAACTACCCTTTGTTCACCAGCCTTGATGACCACCTCTTCTGAAGCATAGAAAGTGATAACCTCCAGGGCATACACTGATTGAGGTAACATTTATATATGCCATCCTGCTGTGGTGTAAAGTAGGGATAGAGTGTAAGAGGGATACTCAATTGCACATACATAATCCTTTTTATTAAGCTCTTCATTTGTCAAAATCAGGGAAACTTCTTAGTTAATCAGGGAGAGATAATCCTTCTTCATGTTGATAATCTTTTCATTCTTGAGAATGAACTGGGTATCAATGAGTAAATCATAGATATTGTTAGTTAGGGCCATCGCTGAAGCTGACAAGATGAGCTTCCCAAAATGGATGGGCAGAAAGGAGTATGCCCCAATGACACAGGTGTTGTTTGGGCCTGCAGTCCCAAATTCTTGAGTGTAGTTAAGGTTGGGGCCAGTTTAATATTTTTGATGAGTTTTGATGACATAACATTTACTGAGGACCCAGTGTCAAGGATATTCCTAACCTGCACTTCAATAGCAATGACTTCCACTTTGGTTAAAATTTTACCCAAGTTGGAGCAAAGATCAAGAACCTTCTTTAATTGAAGAGTAGAGGCAAGTTGTTTGGCTGTCTCAGGGTATTTCTCCTGGATAGACTGCAGGGTATGAACACACTGGTTCAGGCAGATCAAGGTAGTAATAAACTGGTTAGCGTCACAGGCAGTGTCAATAACCTCAAAACCCCTCAACACTTAGTGGAGATAAGTTTGGCAGGGTATCCTAGCCCAGTCCCTCTCTATCATAGTTCAACATGTCAGGTATCTCCACTTCATATGGTGCTCCTAAGACATAGTGACTGACATCTTCACAACCCCCTTCAGATTCATTGTCAAAGGGATTTTCAATGCATTTCAATGATTTTATTGGTTAGGAGGTAAGGTCAGGGCTTCCCTTGTTGCAAGCA
Organism: Massospora cicadina; assembly: GCA_022478985.1. Classification (NCBI taxonomy): domain Eukaryota; kingdom Fungi; phylum Entomophthoromycota; class Entomophthoromycetes; order Entomophthorales; family Entomophthoraceae; genus Massospora; species Massospora cicadina. The sequence goes on along the minus strand of JAKSZP010004053.1, from coordinate 41,895 downwards.
GGGTCATGGGGCCACTAAATTATCTGGGTAAATTTTTATGAAGATGCTGTAATTGTCACAGCTCTATATTTAGCTTTTGGCATAGGGTGTTTGGGTTGCTCCATGGCTACAGGTTTTAAACTAGAGATTGCTGGATGAGATGCCAAGTGGGATAAAGATATTGCCTTGGCAGGACGTGACAATTGAGGCGCTTTAAAAGGCTGCTCTAACAAAGGAGAAGAACAGAGAAAACAGATAGCCAACTTTACCAGCTGCACTTTGGGAGCTGAAGATAGAGGGTAGCACTGCCCCATCACTGCTAGTATTATCTGATTATTTTTATCTGGGGGAGGAGCATCTTGTTGCAGCAACTCCGTGGGAACAGATTTTCAAAGGAAGATAGCCATAGAAGAGGCTGGAGGATCTATAGTGGATTCTCACCACATAGCTTCTGGCATAATATCTCTCATAATAATTAGACACCGCTAACAAGGACTCTTTAAATCATGTACATTTTTGAAGGTGCGCTTGACTGAAGAAATATGCAGCGCCAAAGAGGGATGAGGCGTTAAACCAGCCAAAATAGCAGCAATGGCATCATCTAGAGATAGCATTTTTGCCAGCAACAGAGGCTGAGCTTCACTATATAATAGCTCAACAAAAGAGGGGATCAATTCTCCCTCTTGCAGGCTAAGGCATATAAAAGCCTGTTTTTGTTGTTGTAAGCTTTGTGTGTAGCCAAATTCCACATTAAGCGCTTGCTTAACTTCTTCCCAGGTGCTGAGATTGACCATATGAGGAACCATTATTTCTTGAGCCATATGACTCAAGCAGAGGAGGATGTACCTGAGTTTTTGCTGGTCAGTCTATCCTTCCATTACTGGTTTATAAACATACAGGAAGGATGCAACACTGCCCTTACCAGGTGTAAACTTATCTCAAAGAGGGGTTTATGAATGGTAAGGGGAGGCCCCATAAAAGCCTTAAGAAGAGTGCTGATTAAGCCTTTTAAGGTGAGACAAAGCACTAGCTAACTGTCATTATAAAGTAGCTAACTTGTATTTAGATGCAGTTGTCATGTTTAAATAGAAGATTTGTGGTGTACAGGGCCCCCCTGTAGTGAGCATCATTTGTTGGATTTAAGGTTTTTTGTGGTTGCTTGCTGGTGCTTATTTCACCTAAATTTAACAATTTTTGCAGGAGAAGACAATTCATCTAATGAAGGGATGATTAATTCTTATTGGGTTATCCACCCAATATAGTAAAATAAGAAATATAACAGCTAAAAGTTTTTAGATTTTATATAAATTTTATTAGTTGCCATAAAGGTAAGAAACAAACCCTCTCAATATCTAGCAGATTTATATTTAAAAAATCTAGAGGTTTGAAGGAAAATCAATGTGATGTTCAGAATGCTTAGTAACATCTTAATTAGGAAATATGGGGATTTAACCTATCAGATTGCTGAAGACTTGCCTCACGTTGATGGAACAGCCAATTAGGAAAGTCAGTTGTAGGTAGGATATGACCATGAGGCAAAAATTATATAAGTTTTACCTAATCATTGGGTGTAAAAAGATTTTCATCTTGCAGGACCCTTTCAACCCTATAAAAGGAGCCAGTCTCCACAATGTTGGTTTTAGTAAATTGGCTGTAAGAGGGGGAAAGACCTCAAAATGGTTCCCCAGATTTGGCCAATAATTTGGTACAATCTGACTTTCCAAACTCATGGTTTTTGTGCATGTATTAATAGAAGTGTTACCCCAATTCAGGGGTTCCACCAAGAATTGACCAGGCTTTTTGGACAATTTTATTGTCATTTTCATCCATAATGCTCTTTTTATAATATCAGACTTACAACTATCCAATAACTCTATATTACATAAAGGATTAGTGGAGAATATTCAGTCAGCTGATCTATCAATTTGCCTTAAACACATATTACCTTTAGCCTCCCATGTTCAACCTAATGAGTAAAAAGAAAATTCACAATGCAGCTTCAACATTTCCTCAGAGCTCTCAAGTTTTATAAATGAGGATTACTGGACAACCCTCCTTTTGACTCCTGAGCATCATTTCAAAATAATAGAAAAATAGTTTCATCTCCCAATTAAAGTTTTATAAGAAATAATATGGTAGCAAATAAAATAACTTGTATATTATTGACTAGCCATTTTAACCTCAACTTGATACCAAAAACTCAAAACTTTTTGACCTACCTCAGTACCCTCAGAATGATTTCAAGAAGTTACCACCTGACCACCTATTTAAATCTAAGTAAACCTTTATCCATAATCTTCTGTACTCACTATTCTCTCTAATGGTTAACACAATACCTCCCAAATTAGATTTATATCTACCAGTTAGCATTAAAAACCTCTATCTGTTAGTGATCTCTGCCATCAAAATAAACCACCTGACTGAAGGTTGCCTATACCAGTCACTATGCCTTTTTCAGAATCACTAAACTTAACTCTGATAGTTTAGGACCCTATTAAGGCTAGTCAATCCTTGATAGATCAAGCTACCTCCAATTGAGGCTTGGAGGGGGCTCTGTTGGGTTTTGCCTAGTATGGGTAAACCTATGACTATGGGCATATGATTAATTTATTTTTTTGATCCATCATCTTTTACATTATTTCTAATTAACTTATTTATCTATATTTAGTCAGGTCTACAGCCTGAAATTACTATTATGTTAGGCTCAAAATATCCAGGCAATAATTATTAAGTATACCAAATTTATGACTTAACCTATTCAAGTTGGAAACTGACTAGATTTTATTGAGTCAAAGTCATATATTGATAAAAAAATAAGCTAACCTCACCCTTGAGCAAGATTTTCCAAACTGACAATGATGAAAAGTAACAAGAAATCCTTTTTTTCATTCAATCCTATGTCTAATGATAGAATATTGATAAAAAAGCATTGCTTACAACAATCTTAGATGGGTAAACCTATAAATGGAGTTTAGCATGAACAGATTTAAAAGATTCTGAATGTGAAATACTAAGGATATCACTTCTATATCATTTACCTTTAAAACCTAGAAGTATTAACTTAATTTCATTAATTAAAGCACTTTTTCATTGGAATATCTTATTCACTTTCTTTTATTAATTGGTATAACTTATTCTATTAGTTAAAGTTTCATCTACCATGAAAATCTTCAAAGCAATATCTTTGGTAAACTGCAACTCAAATGACTCCCCTGAGCTGCAGTTCAATAAATGAAAATGGTGCTCACTACAGAGGCCTTCCAAGTTGCACCAGTCCAATTTATTGAACTGCAGCCCAGGGGAGTCATTTGAGTTGCAGTTTACCAAAGATTTTGCTTTAAAAATTTTCATGGTGGATGAAACTTTAACTAATAGAATAAGTTATACCAATTAATAAAAGAAAGTGAATAAGATATTCCAATGAAAAAGTGCTTTAATTAATGAAATTAAGTTAATATTTCTAGGTTTTAAAGGTAAATGATATAGAAGTGATATTTTTAGTATTTCATATCCAGAATCTTTTACTTCTGTTTATGCTAAACTCCATTTATAGGTTTAACTAGCTGGAATTGTTGTAATCCCTATCTTTGGCAAACTGCATCTCAAGTGACTTCCCTGGGCCACAGTTCAATAGGTTGATTGTGGGTATGACTAATCTATATATATAATTTAATATATTTTGTCTAATCAGGAATCTTGAAAATATTTTAATCTCAACTAATTACAGAAGTTTTTAGTCGTTAATTTGTGGGTAAATTATCTTCACCCTTCAAAACCATCTTCATTTTTATAAAAAGGAGGCTGTTTTCTCTTAAGAGGTAGACTAAATTTAAATTAGTGTAGGTGAAATCCCAAGTTAGTCCACTATACTGTTGGTATTAGAAGTAACCTTATTAATGACATAAAACTATCTAGTTGAGGGCTAGGAGTAAGATTATTACTCCAATCTAAAATATTTCACTGAGGGTTAAACTGAGAATTTTTAGTAATATTTAAACTATCCATTACTGGGATATTTTTCTCAATTAGTGGAGAATCCAATTGTCTGACAGATAGCTCCAAAAACACCTTTAAACAATTAGTGTCTTAGCCAATTGATCCAAGTTAGGAATTCAATCATTGGCTATTTAGCCAACAGTTAAATTCATTTAAAAGTATTATCAACATTTGAATTTTATTAATATTAATTAGCATCAAAATTGATATCAATTCTTGATATTTAAACCAACTAATAATTAATAGACAGATATCACCAAACAATAAATGGTGATAAGGTTGAATTAAAACAGAATAATAATTTATAGTTGAATCTGGATATTATGTACATATAAAATCCAACAAAAGCCTAATAAATTTTTTAGTTAAAAAACTTTAAAGATCATATGGTAAAATATGATGTAGACATTTTACTTTCTTAAAGTGGTTCATATCTATTAGCATACCTTTATCTGACCTGTAATTAATTAGATATAAAAGATATATTACAATTGTTCAGTTTTTGTTTTTTCTCTATATGGCCCTGATAACAGCTATGATGGCCAGGTTGATGGTTAGCACCTTGTTCAGTGTTTTGGGTGATCTCTTGAACTTTATTTATCTTTATTGTAATGTAGTAGCTATTGGAGTCCTAGCACTTTGATGCTTGTGGGTGCTTTTGGCACAGAAATTTGGCAATATTGTATAGGCTGGAGTATCAGAACTCTTTACTGCTATTTAAAGATTTTAAGTAAAAAAATAATCACAAAAAGATCTTTTAAACTTGATAAAATTTTATTAGTAGTTAAAATGGAGACAAAAGTGCTCCCCTATTAAAATTATCACCTCCTAGTATATAAACTACTTGAGGCCTAATATTAAAATACCTATAAATTTAGGTTAGGTGAAAAAGTGGCTCATTTTAGGTAATTAAAAGATATAGCCAATCTGAGCCCTTGAAAGTCTCTTTGCCTCACCTTGAATTAAGCTTGGGTGAGTGATTGATAGCAGGTATAATATATCCATGCAGTAAGGATTTAATATAGTTGGTCCAATTAGATATCTTAAAAATATTTTTACCTCCTGGGACCCCCTTCAAGTCTTTAAAAAGGGATGAGTTTTCTTTAGGCAGCTGCACTGAATTTAAAGCAGTGTAATTGAGAACTTTAGAGCCAGTTTTTTTATTCTGCTGGGGGTTTATCAGATTTATACCAACTAAATTTGAGATATTTATCCAGGGGTTGAGAGAAGTAGTATTAATCTAAGCTAACCAATTCCCCCAATTACATGGCAAGGGTTTAATATTAATAAAATTTAAACTATTCTTCACTGGGACATTTCTATTGACTCATCAATCATCCAATTGTCTGAAAGTAGCTTTTTGGCTATAGAATTCAAACCTTTTGGTATGATAGACTATGGGTTTTGTGGTATATTAAACACACCTCTATAAAAACTAAAGGGCTACAGAATCCCTCCTGTAAGTAATTTACTGTTCAGAAGATCTATCAAGATCTGAGATAGCTATAGACTTAAAACTAACTTGTTTGTATTATAAGTTAGTAATTGTTAGCTTCTGTCTTTGCTTAACTTATTGAAGATAGTGGGAAGATGCTATCTAAACTGAGAACCAGAAATTATAAATACTTGAAACTATCATGTTATATCAAAGCTATATAATTCACTTCACTTTATCATAGCTTTAAGTAAGGTATATTTTGCCATTATAGTTATAAACTAGATTATAAGTAAAACAAAGTCTACCTTTCTGAGTTAAGTCCTAAACTATATATAAAAGCATCTTAATAGTAGCTAAACTGTTATCATTAGTTTATGATCTCCAAAAATATAACTATTTTAAATAGCCTAGAAAGATGATATTTATTATATCATCTGAATATATACAGAAAAACTAAAAGCACCTGATTTGAATCCCTAGTATGGTATCTATTTAAATTGACTCATTATGATCTATACCATTTTTACTTCAATCTCAAAATTTTGAAAATCAATTTCAATATTCTGCATTTCAATTTTAACATTTTACATTTCAATTTCAATTTCACCATTTCATATTTCAATTCAATATTATACTTCAATTTCAAGATTTTATACTTCAACTTCAACTTTTAAAATGTGAAACTTAATGTTTTATATTTCAATTTCAATTTTTTAGTTTTAGTTATTACATAATATTTAGTTTTAACTACATACTCATTAATTTCCTCATCCTTAGTGTTTTCTTTTAATAATTATAATTTGATATAAGGGATATACAAATATTTTTCAATATGAAAAAAGAGTGGGCGATAATATACTGCATTATTTTAGCAGGAATAATAAAATAAAATCATCACCAAAGATTGTGTTGAGATTAAAATATAAGATGTTGAAGTTGAAGTATAAAATATTGAAATTGAAATACAAAATGTTGAAATCAATTTCTAAAAATGTTAAAATTGAAATGCAAAATATTGAAATTGAAGCAAAAAATGTATATCTGGATAAGTTAAAGTATACTAAGTAAAATGTTGTCCAAATACAATTACTTGCCATTGTTTTTAAATGTTTTTTGCCTTATAATTTATCTGGCAGTATCTTAGCAAAGATGGAATGTACTTAAAATTACAAGATAAGTGTTAAAAGTAAACCTACCTTCTACTCAGAGATATATACCTAGTAGATAAACTTTTTTGCTACTACTCTTTGTTATAAGTCTGCCACTTACTCCTGATATTATAGACTGGCGGGCCTAGGTTCTTCCACCCTAAGCAAAAATAGCTGAATAAGGACTATAAAAAATGCCTGCCACGTTGTACTTAGCCTTAGTTTGTGATCAAAGTAGCAGCTTTTTATGTTTGCAGGTACTACGTGATGGTAAATTAAACCATTTGGCTTGAAAGTACCATCAAATATAGGATAGGGTAAGTAGATTAAGACTTACAATAAACTTTGAGTGCAAGCTGATACTAGCTATTTATAGGTTTACCCTTTTTGGCAAGCCTATCGCAATCGCATGGTATCATTCTTCGCAGTTAGTGAATATTAAAGCTAAACTGGTGAGCTTATAGGACCAATCAATCAGCTATGCCATGAAAGCTTAAAGCATAGTATATATGGATTTAGCCAGTAATAAAATGTCTTGGTTGGCATATACAGATAATCGCCTCTTATTATAGAATCTAATTCTAGTGTTATAATGGATCGATATTAAAATTGTAGTGTCAAAGATCAAAGATTCAACACTAGATGTGGATCAAAGGATATACTTATTCGAATGGAGTTTAGTTGACTAACGCCCCTAGATGATGCTTAAATGGTAATTTAGATTCACTCGTTTGCAGCACATGATTATGGATTAGCTTCACAGGCATAACTTATCCCAATTCTTTGTCAAGCTATCGGTCGAATACCAGAAGAGAGCTTTATAGTTCAGGAATCGCTCTCCTAGCTAAGCCAGCTGTGTATTTTCATCGACGTTATAAGTTTGATAATTGTAATTTGAGAATTTATAATAAAGATTTATGTAGGGTTGATTGCGGTGTTGGGGTTGATTTTAACCAATCAAGTTTTTGGCATAAGTTCAAAGCATAACGCATATAAATCGAATCAGTCAGTTACGAATTCGTTTACATTCGAACAGGCAAAGCATAGAGGAAAGTTTTCGAATTTGGGCATGCTTAATGAGTCTGAAATTGAGCACGATGGTTCTGGGGAACCTTGCGGCTGCACTCGGTAGGGCGGCGGAATTGGCCAATCAAATAACTGGTTGAGAGATGGATCTTGATTTGGGCTGCTAGGCGGTGGGCGAGTGAGTTGAATAAGTGGAGTCGTAGAGCTAGGTAAAAACCATTTTTAACCGATTTTGAAAAAGGAGGTTATAATTCGACCTGTATGTATGTTTTTTAACTTAACTTCCTAACCTCCCCTAATTACGCTGTTGGTCCTTGGGCAGTTTTTGTAATATCCCTTCACTTCATTTCCCCAATATAATTTGATTCATATTTCCGTACTCCTGTATTCCTGTTCTCGTTTCTATACCAGCTTTTTATTAATCTAACCTTTATCTTGAAAAGTAGGTAGTTCTTACAGATACGCGATGGCAACTACCAAAGACATGGATTCCTTTAATACGCGTGTCAAAATTTATGTGCTTAAAGATCAGAGTTGGGAAGACCGGGGGACCGGGATCTGCTATTGTCGCCCTATTGATGAGATCAGCACAAAGCTCATGTTCGTGGTGGTTGCTGAAGGCACAGACGACGTCATCCTATCTTCGAAGATCGCACACCACAGTATTTATCAGCGGGAGCAGGGAACCCTTCTCATCTGGGCCAGATCTCCCGACGGCCCGAACATATGCCTTAGTTTTCAGGCCGAGCAGGGCCGCGAGGAAGCGCACTATTGGATCATGGAAGCCCAAAGCCGTCTGACCCCGCCTCCCTCCTCTCCAATCGACCGCGAGCCGTCACCCGTTCATGCACCGCTTCTCTCTCCTTCGCCCACCAACCTTGGGGCGGTATTAGGGACCTAGAAACGATTTTTCGCACCTCCTATTCCAAGGAAGGGTTTACGACGTATTTGCTTGAACAAAACTTCCTTTCCCAGCTTGCCAGAGTTTATAGCCAGGTTGCCGACCCCCTCTTCTCCACTGTCTCCACGACCTCAATAGAATCATCAAATGCCTTCTCGCCATCTCCGATAACAGGATATTGGAGGTTATTGTGCAAGATGACTTTATCCTAGTTCTGGCGGGTATTTTGGAAAACGATCCCGATTTGCCGGGTATGAAACTAGGCTATAAGGGCTACTTAGAAGATGCATCCCGGTTTCGCCAGGTTGTCGAAATCCCGAGCCCCGAGGTCTTGCGCAAGGTCCATGAATCCTTTCGGTTGAGCTTTCTAAAGGAGACCGTTTTCTGCCGTTCTCTCGATGAGTCTTTAGGAGGGCGCCTTGCTACGCTGATCGGGCGCCGTAACCGGGATATCATCAACTTTATGGTCTCGCAGAACGATTATCTGGCGCGAGTTTTTGATCTACTCGTTAGTGAGGAGGCAACCATCTCGCAAAAGCGCGATGCGATTCTCTTTACGCAACATTTGATCGGCTTAGCCAAGGGCGAACCCCATGCCCTAGTCGCTTCGCTCTTCCGCCTCATCGTCCAGAGGGGGCTTCTCGATCTCTTTCGCTTCGCTTCCCGAGACAACGACGTCAAGGCGCGGAGCATCGGAATTGAGATTGTGTCAACCGTTGTCGATTACGACCCCAGCCAAGTGCGAGCCCTCATCAACACTCACCCTCAGGGACAAGATTTTATGGTCCAGTTGGTCGATTCGTTTCTATCGGAACCTAGCGCTAGTATTATCAACCAATACGCCGATATACTGCGCTCCCTTTTGATCTCTCACGGCCCCGCCATCAATTTCATGCCTAGCAGCTTAGGCGGCGTTGACTTTGCCGGGAATCGCCGGCGTGACCCCGATCTCGATGCCTTCATCAGGATTTTCTACGAGAGGTACATGCCGCGACTGGTATCGCCGGTGACCTTATTGGCGGAACCTAGGCTTACCCCTACGCTCAAGCTGAGCAAGCGGCACGAGGCCGCGGCCTTGACGGTCTGCGAGCTGGCAATAACGTTTCTTCGTGCCCACTCTGAACGGAGTCACTTTTTCCTCCTCGGTTCAGACCTGCTGATCAAGGCGGCGTTGCTCCTCCGTACTCCGGCTGGCCACGTTAAGCTGGCCGCCTTAAGGCTCTATCGCGCCGTGCTTTTGACGAAGGATCCGCTGCTCTATAAGCTCATGATCAAGAAAGCCCTTCTTCGCGAGGTGTTTGATCTTTATCTTTTGACCAACAATGCCAACAACCTCATTAACTCCGCCTGTTTGGACCTGTTTGATTGTGTTCTAAAGGCCGAGTCGCCCAGCCTGCTGAGGTACTTTAAGGAAACCTTTTCCCGAGAGCTGTCGGAGCGCCGCCATATCCCACCGTTTGTAGAATTCTTGCGAAAAACCCCCGACGAAGCCGATGAATCCAGCGATACCGAGCCTCTGCCTTCTCCCGAGCCCTTCCGGCCGCGAGATAAAGGTAGCGATTTCGAGGAGGAACGTTATTTCGATACTGACGATGATGATGAGACCTTTCCAGTCGCTGCTGTGGCCCCGCCCAGCCTCGGTTCACCCCCAAGCGCAAGAGGTTGGCTGTGGAAGAGGATGAGGATGACGTGTTCCTGGTTCTTGCAAACCCATCAACGGCTTCAAAGTTGAATCCACCCCCTCAGCCAAAGCGACCCTCAGGTATCGCCCCTCCAACGCCCATGGTGGTCGCCCGAGGCCAAAGCCCTGGGGATACGCCCCAAGATGGCTCAGCTTCACCTCGCTCCACCCGCGACAGCTCCTCGCCACAGCCCCGGCTGGAGTCTCCCGAGTTCACTGAATTGCAAAAGGAGCAGATTTTTCATTATGAGGAGGAGGAGAGTCACATCCATATTGAAGCCCCACCTGCTGTTGACGATGCTGCCTTGAACGTTTCTTCTGATGACTCTCTACCTAGGGTTGACTCTACCCTCAAACCTTATAAAGAATCATCTCCCTTGGCTGAACCTAAAGCCAGTTCAGTTGACTCTCTAGTCATGCCAGCTTCTAGGCTTCATGATGTGCCATCCGCCGACGCTTCCAACCCTCATGATAAACCTTCTGTTGGGCTTAAGCTTGAGGGTAGCCCCTTAATAAATGCTTCCCTTGGTGAGGTTTCTGATCCTCCGGAGGGAGCTGATGCTCTTGATGAGCTTCCCAAAGTTGTCTCTGCCGCAGCCAAACGGCGTTCCCCTGAGCCCAATTGTAATGGTGCCAAGAGATTCCAGGCGCTTGGGCCCAGTGAGGCAACTAATTGCAAATGGGATCATTCCCCGGACTTTCTAAAAGTTAAGTGCGATAAGAGGTCGTGTTCCCCAGATTTTGGCTCTGACAAGCCCCAGCCCACTACCACACCCGAAGCTAGCTAGGCGTTCATTTACTGTGCCTTCGCGTTCACTGTCTTGCCGCTTTACGCTTAAAATATCTTGTTTATTATATTATCACTTTTTTAAGCTGTGGGTTGATCCCTGAGCCTACTTAACTTTGCTTCTGACTTATTGATTGATTCTTATGGGTATTGGCACCCATTGATACATGTGTTAGGTGTAAGTATTTGCAACTCCTTTTATACATAGGTCTGCTCTTTTAGATGGGGTATGATTTAGGTTAGCATCTATAAGGTGTCTTATTGGGGTTTACACAATATGGTGCAGCTCAATCAAACACAGTCGGTGGCCATCTATAGAGCTTGCCCAAGGTTGATCACTCAATCCATTACTTCCTACCCATCTGATATCTGATCTATCTCTAGGGTTAATACAACCTCTAAATGTTAACCACCATGTATAGCTTCTATGTATCACACCAACTTTGTTTAGCTGTGGGGATCCTCTACCTGTCATGTGGTAGGGTTAAATGTGGGTTGGAGGGGCTTCTAGTAGGTAGTCTATTGAATCAAAGTGCATCTTGGTTTGGACTGCCATGTCAGATGCCAGGCATCCAGTTTGATAGTTCTCATAACCAGTTTGGTGGCCTGGTTTCAACTTTGTTCAATTTTAACAAACCGTTTGGCCTTTTGGTAAGGACATAGGTAATTTTATACCTTGGCATTAGAACTTGGAAATTCAATCAGTAGGTTGTTATAGTCAAACTGAGGGAGCATCTGAATCTTTAAAGATCCCATTTGGGGTACCAATAATTTTTTTGAACCACCGGCTGAAATGTAAACCACCTTTACTTGGATAGTTTGGCACCAGATGAAGTCACCCCGCTCCACCTAACAGGAAGGGATGCTACCATGATCAAAGGTTGATCTCTAAAACCTCAGTAACTAGGCTAGATCATTGGTAAATCTGGTAACATGGTATCAAGTTAAAGGGTTTGGTAATTTAAAGGTAATCTACAAGTTGCTCATGTGTAGATCCTGTTGGAGATACAACTAGGATGACCAAAAATACTCTAGATTGAGATTTGATATTTCAGTCTAACAAGATGGAGAAATCTAAATCTAATATTTCTGATTCTCAATTTGACCAAAGAAAGACTCTTTGGAGTTATCTACCTCATAAATTTAATCAGCCCAAAGAAACTCAGTAATTTAAGATGGTCAAGCAATTTGAAATGACTAATTATTTTGAAGGGGCTAGGCCTTGTTAAGAAGGTCGATCACATCTAACTAGAACTCTATTAGAGATGATCATCACAAATATTACAATAATAATGATAATCAACAATATTGGTCCTCTGGTAGGAAAGATCTTACCTCAGGCGGATCAAGGAAATCATTGCAAAGAACCCCTACATATTCCCTATAAATATCTCTAGTCTTTAATCAATAAAGTACCTAAATTCTCATCTCGCATAGTTTAATTTTGGTCTATTTTCTTACAGGATTCTGTATTTCTGATTGGAACCAACTATAGCAATGGAACTAATAATTTTGTTGCAATTGTGTCAATCTTTGCTAGAGCCATAGAACTAATAATTTCATAGCCTTCATCACACCTGCTTATAGAATTTCTCACAAAATTCTAATACTGGTGCTCCCTGCTAGGTCTGCTTCTGAGGCTACCTGGTGAAAATATACTTTCACAATGATGAATTCATCTAGTGAAGCGAGTCCCTCTTCTGAGGAATCTGAGTATCTCCCAATGGGTACACTCAAACTGGAAATATTTGCCTTCAGCTAATATCAGCCATATTCAATTTCAAGCTTTTATAGACTTGGCTATTGAGGGCCCTGACCAAACTAATTATCAGATTCAAGCTGCTAATGTAGAAGAAACTGTCAAAGGCTTGATAAGAGGGGCTACCCAGCCTGATGCTTGTCCTAATTGTGACCAAGCATCTAAAGTTGCTGACAATATGATGAGTTTATACAATTGAGTGGTGTTACAGCCTACCGAAGTTGGTGTGGCTAGAACTGAACATTACCTCTGGTATTATATATATCCTGCTATATACCATGTACTCCAGATCTTGGGGTTGCATCACCTCGAGATTCAATGCCAGTTGACTCTGGCACAATATTTTCACTCTCAACTATCCTCATTCTATGAGATAGCATCTAACTTTGGATAGGATAATTGGGAAGCAATTCTCAATAATAGAAGAGAGATCAACAAACTTTATAACCAATTGGTAAGAATTGATAACGGTGTTGTGGCCTACATTGGCCAAGAAATCTCACAAGAAGTTAGTGATGCTGCTACCCCCATGCAAAACTGAATCTCTACCCTTGAAGCCAAGATTATGAGACAGTTGGGAATATTGCAAGCCCAAAATGATGACCGCTTCAAGGAACTTGACGTGCTCCTCCAACAACTGATCTAAGTTGTGGATACAATTCAAGCAGGTGAATCTAGCCCTGCTGGTCCTCAAGGACCTCTGGGCCCACCTAGTTCTCCATTGGTAACTATGGGACCACCAGGGGAACTTGATCCTCCTGGTCCAATGGGTCAACAAGGCCCTCTGGGTCCTGCAGGAAGGGATGGGTCACAAAGACCCCCAGGACCTCCAGGTCCCCCAGGCTCCTCACTTCCAACATACAATTCCAAACCTTCCATGCTCTTAGTATCTCAATAACAAGTTTTAGAAAACCAAATTTGAGCAATAGCTCAAGGGTGTTTTCTATCCTTGGAAGGTCTTCCAACTGATCTAAACTACTCCTTAATCAATTTACTGGATGGTGTTGAGAATGCACATCAGCTATGCAATGTAAATCAAACTACTCAAGAAACCTGGTTTGCCTCTTTAACAGCATCCATAGAGTGGTTGGCTGCTAAATGTGAAGTACTTGAGACCAAGCAAAATGAGATGTTGTCTACAATTACCAACTTAACCTGAGCACCTATAAATGACCATCTCAACCAATGGATCCAAAATCTACAAGGTGATGTGAACCACTTAAGACAACAGGTTGATCAAGTTCCTCCTCAAGCCCATTTTATGGAGTCTGAAACCTCCGAGGCTGGACCTATCACAGTATCAGGTGTACACATTTTGAACATGGAACCCACCCTCTTCAAATCTAACTTCAAAGATAAGTTTGAACCGGGTGAAGGTAGCATCCATTCTTTCCTTTTTGTATATGAATGCGCCATGGATAGAGCTACTGATCAGCAGAAGGTCCGCCACATCACCTATTGTTTAAGTTGGTTTGTGCAAGAGATCATGGTTCCTCATCTAAAGGTCTGTACTACTTGGGCTCAAGTGAAAACTGCCCTCATCAAGAAATTCAGGAGTGACCAAATCCTCTCCACCCAAAAGCAGGCCTTTGTGAATATTCAAATCAAATGAGGAGAGTCTATTCAGGATTTTGCAAAACGATTCTACTGTGAGGCCCAAACTCTGGCCACTTGTGACCAAATTACTGTTGATGATGCTATATCAGCTGCAATGAGTGCGTTCGCTTCTTGCACTCAGATATTATTACATCTGAAGTCCCTAAAACAAAACTTCAGCTACATTATCAATATTAAGGAATCACTTATGGAAATCCCTAATGGGGTGGTACATCTGACTTCCTCTAGTAACCCACGTTCTCACATCTATATAATGCCACCTAAACCTAAATCCAAGGTGAAGAAGGAGCCATGTACTTATTGTGGTCTCATGGGTCATGTGGTGTCTCAATGTTGGAAATAACAGGCAGAGGAGTCAAAAAAGAGGATTCAGCATAGGGCATGAGGCTCCCTGTGCTGACCTACCTCAGGTGCCTCAGTCAAAATCTTTTGATTCTTCTACTGATTGTTATGTGGTATCCATTTCTAATGAGCTTGATATCCCTGATAAATTATCCAACAAAGACACTATTTCTGATTATGATTCTTCTTCTACTTCTAATTCTATTCCATCAATTAATCCCTAGGTGTTTTCTATACTAAACTTTGGCTCTACGTGACCTGGGTGGAAGTCTTCATGCATAAGGTAAAAGTTTTGGCTATCATTGATATGGGCTCGCTTATCAATGTAATCTTGTCCAAACTTATGAAGAAGATCAAATTGGCGCCAGACTTGAACCATTCCCAAGATTATGGAACTTCTGGACCTTCCTACACTAAATCTATAGGAGCCTATTCCTCTCTTTCAATGCGCTTTGGGAAGCTGGTTGTGTCCGCCCCTGCAGTGGTATTGGATAACAACTGCTACAATCTGCTCTTAAAAACTAAATTTCTCACTGATTTTGATGCAATCATTAGTCTTAAGAACAATTACCTATCTTTAATTGGGTACCAGGTACCTTTAATTCTACATGATGTTCCCAATACCAAAGGCAAACTTAAGTGACGTGTCTGCTTACTGGAATACCCCACTTCTATCTCACATCTCAAATACCAAATCCTGGGTCTAAGAACTATACTTCCACCTCCATCAGTTTGTGCCACCAAGGGAATGCCGCTATATTCTCACTCTCTGATTACCATTTCCCCTAAAGCTCAAGTTATCATTGATATGGGAGTTCAAGTATTTGTACCAAGTGATCATGTGTTAGAGATCTTTGGTAACCCAAATCCTTCTCATTTGGAGGCTTTACCTTGCCATGGCATACTTGATCTTGCCTACAATGGAACTGTTTTGGTTCTATTGGCTAATTTCACTTCTCAACCAATGCGATTGAATCACAATAATCCCATCACCTATGTGAGGCCTACTCCTGTGAGTGACTTATTGTCCATCTCATGATGTGGAGATCTACGCAAGTTTGGACTGGAAGATCCCCCTATCATTGCCAGAATTGATGTCAAATTTGGGGATTCACTCACTTCAGAACAATGGCTGGAGGCTGAGGCTCTGATTAAAGAATACGCGGATATCTTTGCTCAAGGTCCTGAAGATTTTGGCCTAATGAAAGAGGCACAGCATCAGGTGAAAGCTGGGGATACTCCCCCTATCCAAGCTCAACCATATTGCAAATCCAAAGTCGAGGAGGCTCAAATCTCAGTGGAGCTGAAGCAACTTCTCAATGCTGGACTATTAACGCCTTCTAAAAGTCCCTGGGCTTCCCTCTACTACTCATCTGGAAGAAAGATGGGGGCCACCGAGTAGTTATGGACTATGATCAACTTAATTCTGTTACTCAGAAGGATTCTTATCCTCTTTTTTGAATAGATGATTCCTTGAGGCTATTGTCTGGGTCCCAATATTTCTCAGCTATGGACCTTGTGAGCGGTTATTGGCAAATTGATCTTGCCCCAGAAGACTGTCAAAAATGTGCTTTGATCTCTAGTGAGGGGCTATTTGAGTCTACTCGTATGCCGCAGGGGCTTTGCAATGCCCCTGCTACGTTTCAACAAGCCATGGATGGCTTGTTTGGGGATTTGAAGATTTCATGTGTTTTAGTTTATCTAGATGATGTTACTGTTTTTTCACGCACTTTTAATGAGCATTTGGCTCATTTGAAGGAATTTTTTGGCTGAATGCGTCATGCTTCTCTTAAGCTTAAACCATCAAAGTGTGCTTTGTTTAAGACTGAGATGGAATTATTAGGGTATAAGGTAATCTCAGGGGTATTTTACCCTTATCTAATAAGGTACAAGCTATTTCAGACATGCCTGTTCCTAAAAGCTTGTGCAATATCCAAGTATTTTTAGAAATGGTCAGTTATTACTGACAATTCATTCCCCATTTTGCAGAAATTGCAGAGCCTTTAGTTTATTTATTGCATAAAGAAGTTCCTTTTGTATGGGAGGACTCCCAGCAACAATCCTTTGATCTGTTGCACCAAGCCCTAATGAGTGCACCTATCTTATCCCATCCTGACTTTTCTAAACCCTTTATTCAATTTACTGATGCCAGTGATATTGCTATTGGAGCCATTCTGGCTCAACATGATACCAATCTAGTCGATCACCCCATCACATACTATAGTAAAACCCTGTCTAAGGCTGAATGCAATTATAGTGTTATAGAGTGAGAATGCCTCGCTGTTTTGGACGCTATCAAGAATTTACGCCCCTATCTATATTGCAAGCATTTTACTATTGTGACAAATCACGCTTCCCTGAAGTGGTTGCAACAAATGAAGGATCCTGATGGGCGCTTAGACAGATGGGCGTTAAAGCTCCAAAATTATGATTTTACCATTCAACATTGCGCTGGGGCTATACATCAAAACGCTGATGGCCTTTCTCAATTGCCTATCTTAACGTTATTCTCTGCAGAGGAGGATCGCATTTATGACCTGATCAGTAGACCTGAGCTCTGGTTACGTGAATATAAGGATGTTGTCTCAAAGTTACAATACTTAACTGAAGGCACTCAGGTCAAAGAAGGTTCACTATACAAAAAGTTGGGATCTAAGTGGTTGCCCTTTATTCAGCCTTCTGCGAGGACTGACACTATTATGGAAGCCTACCAAACTATAGGTCATGGAGCTGTTGCTAAGACCCTCCAATAGTTAAAAAATCATTGTTACTGGGATAACATGCTGGAATCCGTACATGATGTTCTAGAGTCGTGCCTTAAATGCCAACAACAACGTGGAGGAAATCCAGTGTTCCAACACCAAATTATAGGACCTTCTGAACCCTTCTCTACTGTGAGTATTAATGTGGTAGGCTCTTCCCTATGGCCACCTATAAAAATTGATTTATTCTATTAGCTATCAATTATTTTTCCAAGTGGGTTGAAGCTATCTCAGTCTCCACGGTCACTGCTAAGGCTACGGCATCTTTCCTCTTTAAACAAGTTTTCACCAGGCATGGCAGCCCAAAAGTCCTGTTATCAGATAATGGGACCAATTTCATATCTCAGGTGGTAGCTGAGATTACCAAGTTAATGGGTACCTACCAGTCATTCACGTCCCCATATAATCCTTCCACTAATGGTGCTGTCAAATGAGCCAATGGTACCCTTGTAGCCATTCTTTGAAAGATGGCTTTCAATGATCCTAGTAGGTGGAACCTTTACTTACCCAGTGCAATGTTAGCTTGTAGAGTTAGCTACCATCATATTATTATAATGTCTCCATTTAGAGCTTTATATGGTCAGGAACCTATCCTCCCTTCAAGTGTACAACCTATACTTGAAGAGGCCACCCCACAAACCACTGATTTAGCAATAAGGAGACTGGCTGATGAAATAATCTGATTACAAGTATTAGATTCAAGTTCTCTTGCCGCTACCACCTTGAAGGAAGGAACCTGAACCAACGCTAATAGACCTATGTTACCAAAATATCAAGTCGAAGACCTTGTACTCTTCTACCACCATAGGCCTGGAGGAAGAATTCATAAATGGGACCCCTTATGAGCTGGTCCTTACCATATTATCTATCGTCAGGGTGTTGAATACTCCATTGCCTCTATTGATACTGGTACTGTTATCAATAGAGTGCATAGTAGGTTTCTTCACAAGTATGTGCCCCCTAAGCAAGATCTTGAGGGGGGCATTGTTGGAGATACAACTAGGATGACCAAAAATACTCTAGATCAAGATTTGATATCTTGGTCTAACAAGATGGAGAAATCTAAATCTAATATTTCTGATTCTCAATTTGACCGAAGAAAGACTCTTTGGAGTTATCTACCTCATAAATTTAATCAACCCAAAGAAACTCAGTAATTCAAGATGGCCAAGCAATTTGAAATGACTAATCATCTCAAAGGGGCTAGGCCTCGTTAAGAAGGTCAATCGCATCTAACTAGAACTATATTAGAGATGATTATTATGAATATTATAATAATAATGATAATCAACGATATTGGTCCTCTGGTAGGAAAGATCTTACCTCAGGCAGATCAAGGAAATCATTGCAAAGAACCCCTACATATTCCCTATAAATATCTCTAGTCTTTAATCAATAAAGTACCTAAATTCTCATCTCGCATAGTTTAATTTTGGTCTATTTTCTTACAGGATTCTGTATTTCTGATTGGAACCAACTATAGCAATGGAACTAATAATTTTGTTGCAATTGTGTCAATCTTTGCTAGAGCCAAGGAACTAATAAATTTGTAGCCTTTGTCACGCCTGCTTATAGAATTTCTCACAAAATTCCAATAGATCCTATACCTTATTGGCTATACCCTACATCTACAAGCATATTTGGTCATCATATTTTAAACTAACAATAGCCTAGGATTGACTATAATATAGATACAGTTTTATAATCAGATGAGCTGTTCTTAATTCTACAGGGGGTGAGTCTGTAATTGAAGGTGTAAAGTCTCACAAATTTAAATTGTGTGCCTTGAAGCGCTTAAGCCTTACATCAGACCTTGACTCAGTATAAACTAACTTGGGTGCCCAAAGCTTACTTACCCAGGTGTTGAGATTTGGGTTTGACCAACTATATGATATTGGCCCCAGTAAATATACCCCAAATGCCCTATAGACCTCACTGCTACCCTGACCACCTTGTCCTGCTGTTGGTGTTCCTCAGAAAATTGAATCCCATCGATCCACCATCAAATATTCATTAGTATTTTTTGATTCAAAATCTAAGCATTTATAAATCAATTCACTGTATGATCCTGATTTATGGTGGATCAATACCTATCAATTTGTTGACAAATGTTTTGTACTAAAAACTAATTCTGTTTTCATTGATTGAAAATTACTAGTTAATTTAGCCAAATCTATCATGGGCATCCCCACTGACTAACACTCTAAAGATGTATCCAATGTTGGATAGACAACTATCTAGTCCTCACAGCAATGCCAACAGCTTAATAACAGACCATAAATGATAAAACACTAGAAGATTTGGGAGCAGTAGAGAAGGCTGACACATGGGCTATATTCTAGAGGTCCATTGTATATATAGAAAGGGGAATGTATTGGAAAAGGGACAAATGTGACAATATAAATTCTGTCATATTATATTATATAATCTCTAAAAGTGAATTAAAAGGATAAGGAGGAGATGAGCAAGGACAAAGGGTCAAGTTGGCTACCCTCCCTGACATCTGATATATTGTAGATAAACGCTGGGTCAAGGCCAAGCAGGCCCAGGTAAATCCCCTAGAAATTATGTTATGGGGTTTGAGATATTATATCAATAGTACTTAAATTTATCCAGTTTCAGTTTAAATGAGGATAGGTCATTTCATTTGCATTTTAAATGGAGATTACTCTTGTTTACTAAATTTGATATTGCCAAAAATGGTAAATTGCAGCTGGTATCAAAAACTCACTTTTAAACATACTTGAGATATAGAACTAGTATGAATAGTAGCATTGTACTATTAGCTAAAGTCGATTCCAAGCCCCACCAAATTGATTCAGGCCATTACCTAGTTTTCCCTTAGAATACCTCTTTCTAACCAATCTCTGTTAGTATCTCTTATACCTTAAATAAAGGCCATTTTATTTATTTATTCTATGATAAATTTTGTTGGCCTCAAGAATTACCTCTTAATAGGGTTTTCAGGGCTTTGTTTGTAAGCTATAAAGGTGTTGTCACCTTTTTGGGTGCATTTAATTGTTTTTAACAATAGTTCATTCTTGGAGAGTTAGAGACACTCTCCTTACATTAGATGACCAATACTATCATTATAATTGTTGGAATCTTTTAATGTGTGGGGTTCCTTTATAGTAGTGATCAAGTGTGATGGCTTTTTTCATAGTTACTAGGCTTCTTACCATAGCGTTATCATTTTGTTTTAGTGATGGCCCAGCTCAGCGTTTCTTTTTTAATGTCCATGGAAGGGCTCCTGCCCTTCCAGCAAGTAATTGGTGATTTTGGAATTTTTAGGGTTCTGTTACCTAGGATTCTATTTTTTGAAAGTTTCTATAATTTTAATAAAATCAGCCCTTAAAAGCCTCTCAGGCTGTTTAGGGAGCTAAGTTGGGTTCACCCAAAGCCTTTGACTGGGTGATAAAGTTTTAGAACCCCTTCTGGAAGTAGGATGACCAATGTTCCCTTCCTTCTAAACCCTCCATGGGTTTTTTAGGCCCAGTTGGTTTGGACGCTTTTTGGGGGTTTAATTATAGAAATATGTTTATCAGATCCAGGAGCTACACTGTCTTAACATCTTCAGAATATAACTATTTGAAAGAAGCATAATGAGCCAGTTTTAGACACTCAGGTATGGTGGGCTCTACTTACCTCCTCCAATTCTAAGATTGGTTCCCTTCTTTGTGAATTCTCTGCCCCACCCAAAGGTGGTCCATTCATTTGCCACAAATGTTTCACTGGTGGGAACCCTTATAAATACTAACTTTAAAACATTAATTCTTCTTGCAAATGGAGGCTTCTTTTACTTCTATTATTTCCATTTTTGGAGCACTCAAGGGTCAGCAGGATTTGATCCTAAATTATTTAATGTTTAAGATAACTTTGCCATGAAGATTTCAATGGTGGCAACCGCTATAAATACTGCACTGGGAAATAACCATTCTCTTCTGAAATGGAAGAGTCATACAAAGTTTAGCTTTGAGTTTGGAGCAACTTGAGGGTTGCCAGAGGTTCAGCCCCCCTTATTAATTAGGTGTTTGCTAATTGCACTGGGTTGTTTTACATGTGATCACCCTTATAAGTACACCCCCAGAAGGCCCAATTCTATTTTTGAAAATAGTGGCATCTTCCAGTGCTACGCCTTCACTCTCAGGGAACTTAAGGGTTGGCAGGGGTCTAGCCCCAAGTTTTTAATTTAATAGTTTAAAATATTTAAATGGGATTGTTTTACCTGTGACCACCCATATAAAACTGCACTCAGAAGACCTATCTTCTCTAAAATTGGTAGCATCCTCTAGTGCCATGGCTTTACTCTCAGGAAAGCATAAGGTAAGTATGGGTATAGCTCTGACGTTTTAATTGAGTATCTATCTGTTAAACTTTTTATTATGGAAATTCTGTTTCATGAAACCATGTTAACCCTCAGCGTAAGAATCTAGGCATATTGGAAATGGATAAAAATGTACAAATGGCTATTAAATCAGGTATGGTGCCTTTGAAACCCAGAAATGCCCTTCTTAATGTAAAATTACATATATACAAAAAAGCCCAATGTAAGCTTTGGTGGGCGCCATTTGGAGCCAATTTATGTATATAAGATCACCCCTGAGAATATTTGGTTGCCTTCCGCCATGATTTGCCACACTCAGGAGGTAGAAAATTTTTTAGTGAAATATTATGGAAATTGATGTGCCTTTGCAATAGATGTTGCTGGGCATGTTCCCTCAGTCATAAGAGTGGCAAAATATCCCACTCCCTTCTTTAAAGAAAAAACATATCCTAGGAGCATGGTTCTAAATGAAGCTGATCCTACCTTAGTTTGGTGTAATAATTTGCACCAAGTAATTATTATTCTGGGTATTTTTGCTTTTTTTTACTCTTTTTTAATCAGGGAAGTTTAGGACAATTTAGTGGCTTCTGGGGCCACAGTGAACTTTATTGACCTAGACCTAGCAGACTACCTTGGTTTATTCTTTTACCGTTAGTATGGTTAGGATAGGTACTTCTCAGGGTATTTTAATTTTGACTCCTCAGCGTCTGATTAGTTATTGAGTTGGTATGTATCACTTGGCTGAACACGCCTTGGCAATCAAAAACCTGATGAATACAATTATTTGGGAGTGGGATGTTGGTGAATAATTGACATTAAAACAAACTGAAGGCCAATACTCAACTTTATCCTTGGAGTGGTCAAGTATTAATAATCCACATGTCATACAGCAGCACCCTGACCAACTTGCTGCAGTGGCTTAACGTATATATAAGCTTAACCTTGCGCCTCTGCTGAAGCCCATACCAAAGCACCTCTACCTTATGTTTGGAGGGGTTGGAGTCTTCATTTGAAGTGGTTTCAGCTAATAATTTACCTAATCATTTAGAATTTGATCGTGATTTCAAGCACACAGTTGACCTAGTTCACATTTCTTCCCCAATCAATCCTTTGTCTCTGCGGGAAGAGGCAGCACTAGATGTTTATGTTACAGAGCAACTTGTAAAAGGAGCCAACTTTCAGCGTACCTCTCTAGTATGCTCACCACTTCTCTGTGGAAAAAGCAGATGGCATTCTATGTCCTCGCATAGATTTATGGTAGCTTGAATAAAGTCACCATACCCATTCTGCATCCTATTCTTATAGAGGCACAAATTTCTCTATATGTGGAGTAAGCTAGAATCTTCTCCAAACTGGGTCTCTTAAACGCCTTAAACCAGATACATATTAAAAAGGGGCGGTAATGGCTCAATGAACTCCATACCAGAAAGGGTATTTTCCAATTCCAGATCATGTCATTTAGGCTTAAGAATGCGCCTGCAGTTATTCACATCATATTTATTCAGCGTTGGGAGGGTTGTTAGGTGTATGCACTTAGTCATATATGAAAAAGATCCTGGTTTTCTCCCCTGATCAAACACCCAATGAAATTCACCTGCAGCAAGTAGTTGAGCATTTGAGAGCAGCAAACCTGACACCAAAAGATCATTAAGCGTGATTTTTTTTAGTCATAGATCAACTTCTTGAGCAACATTGTGTTTTACAAAGGTCATGTGATCACTTCAAGAAAAGGATAATGCTAACCATTATTGGCTTTCACAACTTCAGTTAAGGAATTGAGAAGCTTTTTGGGGACAAGCAACTTACTTAAGAAGTTTAATCCTAACCTTTCAGAGGTTGCATCTCCTTTGTATAAGGCCAGCGGTGCCAAGCCCCTTCAGTGGTCATCTACATTGGAGGATAATTTCCAGGCCATAAAGTGCACTTTGCTCCCCACTTCAGAACTTCACCACGTGGATCCAGATAAGGAATTTGTAATAGATAACGATGTATCAAACTTTGCTATAACTGCTGCTCTGTTGTGAGTGGGAACAGATGGAGTTGAGCATCCAGTGGGATAATTTCTCACAAGATGTCATTACCTGAGTTAAATACAATATTTATGATAAAAACTGTTGACCTAGTTGAAGCGTTGACCTACTGGCGCTACCATCTACATGGTTCCTTCAAGACGTTCTGTGTACATACTTATCAATGGGCTTTACTGTACTACTGAGCCCCTCATGCCTGACACCACATCAAACTCTCTGGCATGAGATCCTTACTCAGCTTGTGTTCCCTTATAAGTTCACAAAATGCAAGGAAAATGGATTTCCTGACGCCTTAAGCTGGAACCCAGCCTTAGCTTTGATCCCAAGGAAGTGGAACTGCATAACACCCACCTGGCGATTCCCCCCGGCATGATTATATTCAAGCAGCCCTTCCATGAGACTTGTGCTCCTGTTCTCGCTTCTTTGGAGAACCTAGAAGGGTATGGTATGTTCAGAAAGGTCATCCTCTAACAATCTTTATCCGCTGAATAAACCCAAGTTCTTGCTAAATGAAAATTGAATCAGGAGGATTTAATAAAGAGGTCTATATAAAGGACAATATGGTATGGTTACAAGAATGCTTATGGGTTCCAACAGGACCACTTTGCATAGAGATAACCAAAAAACATCATGATGGTATAACTGTAGTGTACCCTGGAAATGTGAAAACTCTAGAGCTTATTTTATACATATAACTGGAAAAGAATTTAGGCTCATACTACAAGGTATAAAAAGGAGTGCCTTGTCTGCAACAAGATGAAGCCAAATTGTAAGACTATCATGGGGTTGTTAGATCCAGTCTAGAAAGTAGAGGGACCCTAGGCTATCCTCTCAGTTATTTTAATGGGGAACTACCCTCTCTGACAGGTAGATTCTATCATGGTAGTGGTGAACCAGTTTACCAAGTTTTCCTATATCATTCCATGCCACATCACAGTAACTACAGCTCAGATGATCAAGTTATTTGTTTCTTATGTTTTCTCTGCCCATGAGACTTCTCAAGAGATCATCAGTGAAAGTGGACCTCATTTTCATATCTATATTTAAATAAGGGTTATACAAGGCTTTTTGTAGTTTCCATGCCACTCTGCTTCATTTCACCCACAATCATATGGGCAGACAGAGCAAGTGAACCAATGCATGGAGCAATTTTTGCTATGTTACATAGCAGCTGACCATCCAGATTGGGCCTCACAACTCCCTTTTAGAGCAATTCAGGCACAACAACGCCCAGAATTCTTCCCTCAGATGTTTTCCTCCATTACCAATTATAGCTTTAACCTCAAAGTTAACACGTAATTTCAGTTTTGGGTCCAAGGTAGAAGAAGTGGTGAACTTTGCTAAGTTTATTAAGAAAGTAAACCAGTGGGTAGATACAAGCTTGGAATGCTGCCATGAAGATATACAGAGAGAGCGCGGATGGTAAGAGAAAAACAGGCCTGAGTATAAATAGGGGGACATTGTGACGCTTGATGCCAATAATATCCCTATCAAGCTGCTATTTGAGAAGTTGAGGCTAAAGAGAATAGGACCTTACAGTGTGGATAGATAGTGGTCATGCCTCCTACCAGATGAATCTACCGCCAAAAAGACACATCTTTGCCACATTTCATGAAAGTAAACTGATTCCTAAAAAGATCTCCCTCCTGAGACCCCAGATTCATATCTTGTAGATATGGCGCCAGAGTGGGAGGTAAAAAAGATTATGGCTTCTTGTAAGGTGAGAAGAAGGAAGAAATACCTGGTATCATGGAAGGGGTTTGATGCTTTATAAAACAGCTGGGTTCCAGCTTGCAATTGCGGTCATGCATAAGACATGATTGATGCATTCCATAAGTGCTTCTCTGATGAAGCTGATTCTAAGTCCACCTTAGCAGTTGCATCAATGAAGTCACCCCAGCGCATAAGAACTTATCTTTGGCTGAGGCCCCTGTGGGTGGGGTGGAGCCACAGAAACCATAGGGTAATGTCATTTCTCATTACATGATCTCTGGAGTTGATCAAAGGGACAAGGAGGAGATGAGCAAGGCAAAGGGTTCAATTTGGCCGCCTTCTTTGACCTCAGGTACATCGTGGATAAGCGCTGTCAAGGCCAATCAAGCTCAGGTAGATCCCAGAAATTGTGTGATGGGGTCTGATGTTATATCAGCAGTATTGAAAATAACCAGTGACAGTTTAAAAAGAGAATGTGTCATTACGTTTGCGCTCCAAATGGGATTAGAATTGTTTACAAAGTATATATTACCAAATTAATAAATTGCAGCAGTGTCAAAAACTCGCTTTCATAAATACTCAAGGTATAGAACTACCATGTACAGTAGTATTGTATTATTGGAAAAATCTATTCTAAGCACCAACTATTTTAATTCAGGCCATTGTCCATTTTCCCTTAAAATATCATTTTTAACCACTCTCTCTGTTGACTATCTCCTATACCAGAATAAAGTCTATTATATCTATATAAATCTTATGATACCTTATGCTGGTCCTGAGGGTTATTTTCTCATGAGGACTTTCTGTGGTTTGTTTTCAAGGTATAAATGTATTGTCACCTTACTGGGTGCGTTTACGCTGTACCTATTAGTAGTCTACTATTAGAGTTAGAGAAATCCTTCTCACAAATTCTAGGATCTACCTTCATCAAAGAAACGCTGGTTTACATTGATGATGTATCTTCAGCTCTGGGAGTACCAAACAATAATGCAGAAGCATTAAAGAACATACATCTAGTAAAGGCTTATTTTTCTATTGCTCTCCGCGTTTAGTTTGGAGTATATTGTCTTCATACAGTTTTACTTGACTGAGTACAAAGTTACCTTTGACAATCTTACCATATTCGAATACCAATTCCAACATTCTTGTGCTTACTTTTAAGAGCTTTTTAACAACATAATAGAATGAACAACCATCTAATTAATATGAGTAAAATCTCATTTATTTTGATATTAGCTTCAGAGAAAACTTATTTCCTTAACATGGATTTATAAGAGCCCAACCAGGAACACTTTATAACTCAAAAGTTTGGATGCCAAGATTAATGATTCTTACACTATGGAGCTTGTCCTTGTAGGGCCGCTAGCATACCAATTGCTAGGCTGGATAACTAATATAACCCCCAAACATGTCAAGAAGGTCATGAAATAACTCTTTTATGGGTGCCATCTCTCCACTGAAGCTATAAACAAAGTCCACTTACTGATCTCAGAAGTTGTAAGTAACAAGACTATATGTATGCAAAGTACTTTTTATTAAAGTAAATAGAAAAAGTCCAGTGTAATTAGGGAGATAGCTACTCAAGTGCAAATAGTCAAAATGGTCGACCAAGAAATAGTTTCATCTAACTTCCAGACCATGAGGATCCTCGCCCAGAAGCACATTGATTAGTGGACTAGTTGAGTTTACTGAGGCTAAATACTGGGATAAACAGTTACTGGTGGACTAATTAAAAAACGCCTTTGAGGGGTCACGTGGCATTATAATACAATCTATGCCAGACAGTTGATATCAATTGTTTAGTGGAAAAAATGGCTGACCAGCTGAATGGCAATTTGGCTCACATCCTTGGCAAGATATTGGACCAGCGCAGAGTGTCAGCACTATGGATGGCTGACATAGCCTACCACTTTGGCCACGTCAGAAATACCTGAGTCAGAAGTGGCGCGTCATACAATTTTGGAGGCTGTTTATCAATTGGCCTACACTCATGTAGGTCACCCATCAGACAGTTGGTAGAAAAGTTGGAATGGAAGCTTTTCTACTTCTTGGGTGAGTTGATTAGTCACTATAACTTAATTTTAAGATCTTTAGTGGAACGACGAAGCTGGTCAGGACAGTCTCCGCAGCCTTTAATAACTTTGAACGATGACACCAATAATTCAACCATTTATATTGGGAATTCAGCTTTTTGAACGATATAGCGCAGGCCTAAGGCTTTAAAAAGCATACTTACTGAAGAATTTGTTTTCCTAAAGACCAGCTTGCAACTGTGGAGCATAACTGTCTGAGGTCAAGCAATCCATGGAACACAATTGCTAACACCTTTCTAGAAAACTAGACCTGCTCTGGGATTAAAATAAGGGCAAACTCTGTAGATGGCAGCAGGGCCTCCCACAAGAAAGTTGAAGAAAATCTTCACTGATGCATATGATTTTATTATGACAAACTCAGAATATGAAGGCGATGAGGCACTCTTGGAGCAAGATATTGTGCCTTTTATGAATTTGATGCCCATCCCCAAAAGATTGGCTCAAACTACTCTTCCAGAAACTTTTATCCATGTCACCCTGACTGTCCTGTCCAGCCGTGATGAAACCCTAGCTCACCCTATGACAACTTTTGGACCATCAACCTAGACTTGCTTAAACTTCAGCCCAAGGGTTGATAGCACCGACCTCCAAATTGCACCATGGTCCTCAGCTGAGCAACTGAGGATGCCAGCAGTTATAAGATCAAGCCCATAAACTTGCTGAATTTTACTATAAAGGGGAATATACACACCTTCATGTCACTGTTCAAGATTAGCATGGACAGCACAAGTGACAATGCTAAGCTAGTGACGTTAATGAATTAGTTGGACTCAGAGAGCCAAGAACTAGTGAAATCCAAAGATTAGTAAGATTAGGCTATCTTACCAGAATGCAAAGGGCATTACTATAAAGGAATTTTGAGGAGTGGAGATGATGACTACTATGAAGACTAACTTCCTCTATATTTTCTTAAAGTAAATGAACAAATCCTAGTTTGTTGCCTGCTTCTACCTTGAGGCTCAGATGCTATACAACTTGAAAATCATGAATAACTACAAAATGCAAATTGCCTTATGAAACTCCTGTATTTTTGAAAACTAATGTCATGATATCTGTGTTAAACGATGAGAATAATGTATTGAAAATGGTAAACTATCTCCACCAGTTGTTCTGCAACCTTTGATGCACCCAAAAAAGGGTATCAAAATAACTGAGAAATTCAAAGAAAGCCCCTCCAGCAGGACACAGAAGAGAACTTCATGACTGCCACCAGACCTGGATGGACCAAAATTTATATATCACGTGTCCCATATGTGGCGTGAAGAAGCACTATGATAGCCAGTGCAACGCCAAGGGTTTAAACCTAAGATGCATCACATGGGAGTGGCAGAAACTGAATAACATAGAAAAAAGTGGTCATAATAGGAAATGGGATACTCTACTTCCACCAAAATCTAACACATCCTTAGAAAAACCACGACGCCACTATGGCATTGACTCTTTGGTTTGTTATCAACAATGACTTACTAGAAATTGCAACCCACTCATAGTGAGAGAACAATATAACAGGCAGCAGAAGTAGTATCAAGACTTTATGTACAGCGGCTGAAGCAGTATAAATTATCAGCTGCTTCTGGCGATATACCAAAATTAGAAGGGGTTAATGTGATTATCCCTCTCAGAGAATAATAAAATTCTAGCCTCAACTATGCAAAGAATAACAGTCCTATCAGGGCAAGGCCAACAAGTTAGGCGCACACCTAATAAACACCACGGATTTTACTATTATGAGTGTACATATATTGAAAAAACTTTTCTTTCTCGTTGCAATCACTTTTGCAACCTATTCAATTCAAGACTGAATCTAGTTTGATAATCTCACAGAGGAGATTAGTTTGCGCCCATGTCAGGGAGCAGTTGGGCAAGCAAGGTAAGAGGAGTAGGTGGAAGACCCGCGGCCTCCAACATTTGAAAACGCCCTGGAGAATCTGACAGAATTGACAAAAATTTTAAAAAACTGGCGGTCACTATTTCCCCGGAGATACTTGCATGGCAAGCACGATGCAACCAGTACATCAACACGCCACACTCCCAGCCACTTTCATCAGTGGAATTCAGAGTCCTCGTGTTTCTGGACATCCAAAAATGGCTTTATGGAAATGATTTTGTGAAGATGTGCACACAATTTTCCCAACTGTGGTATATGTTGCACCTCACTCCATGTCACACAGTTGGCTGAACCTAGGTTTTGAAAGCAAAATGGCAGAAGATGAGGTTGCAGCGGTGCGCGTAGTGGTCGACCTCCTCAAAGGGCAATGGGTCATCGAAACTAAATGCACCAGATGGACAAAATCAAACCAAATTTTCCTCACATTTGACTTTTTGCCTACTACGGTAAAATGTGATATTTTGGAACAACACCTGAAAGATGGTCTCGCCGTGTATGGTAAAATACAATCTTTCAAAATGCAACGCTTCACACTGATGCCACACCTGTGCACCAGCAAAGCCATCGCAGTTCTGACCCCAACTGAGGAGATTGCGAAGGACCTAACCCAGATCCCTCACTCCACTTTTATTGATAATGCAGGGCATACCACCCACCCATTCTGGGTGACAGTGGACAGCGCGCCCCCCATTTGCACCCACTGTGATGCGTTCAGCCATAAGGCGCATGCATGCCCCATCAAGGAGGGCGTCACATTCCAAGAGCACCCCTTGGCAGCCATGGCCAGCGGAGAGGCGCACTACGAACCAACTGCAAGCACCAAGGAGGCTTTCCCATGGGGAGCACAAGGCTGCTACCTACTGGTAAAGCCTATCTCCCCGCAAGAATGGAAGAAGGCCAAGCAGGCCCATAGGGCCGCAGCCAAGAAAGCGGCCAAAGCCATCACCGCTATCCCACACTCACAACACCAGGAGGACATGGAAACCTTTGCGGTAAAAGCAACTTGGGAATCCATCAACCAATCAGATTGGGAAGCCAATGTCGAGCAGGCCACTTAATCTGAGGATCCAATGGGAGATTCAATCTTACCCAATCATTGCACCCAAGCTCCAGTTGAAACTGACTTGGGACCCATCCCAACTGAAAATTTTTTTTGACCCACTCAACGGTGCACCAAACTCATCCGCACCACAAAAAATTCGTCTGACGTCAGGAAAACAAAAAGTGAAGGCTAAAGCCAACATGCATCTTTCCGCAAAAATCAACAAAAACTCCAATAGTGTTGCTGTTAACACCTGCACTGCTGTGAAGGCCCATGGGGAGCTAGAAGAGGCTGGTGGGCCTGGGTGCCTACCCCCTCGCACCTAAGGTGTGATAGGGGAAACCTTCACTTTAGGGACATTAAATATCGCCGGACTCAAGGCCTCCCTGTCCTGGGCTAGGAAACTGAGTTTTTTACAACACAATTTACCCATGGACATACTGGCCATCCAGGAGTCCCACTGTCCATGAGGTTCCGAGGAAACTTGGAAAGCAATGCTCCTCCCATCCTTATCCTTTTGGTCAAAGCACTGTGGTGAACTAATTCAGAAAAATAACTTTTTCAAATTTTTATCCTCAGAAACATTCCTAAATGGCTGAGTGCTTGTTGTCACTTTCTCATGGGCTGACGTAGTGCATGCAATCATCAACATCTATGCCCCAAATGGTGCACGCAAGTGTTGGGAATTTTTCTTGTAGGTCAAATCCCTCCCAATACCCCCAGACTCCTTCCTAGTCAGCGACATGAACTGTTGGCTAAACACACCAATGGACTGGTGGCCTTCCTCACCCCACGCCCCCCAGGGTCACGTAGAACTACGCGTTCTAAAGGCCACCCTTGGGTTAATGGATGCGCTGCTGTGACATGCCCCACTGCTTGAAAACATGATGTGTCCCCACGTCCACAATGGCCAATTAAGGTCCATGACCCGCATCGACCTTATTCTAATGCCAGCGAAATTCTAACCCCACATCTCCCACTTCAAAACAACAAAAATGGAATTCTCCAATCATTGGCTGGTCTCGCTAACCTACCACCTACCTGTCACAGCTGCTAAGGCCCCACATTGGTGCAAAATCTTCCCCCCTGAGCTCGCGTTGCCAGGATTTTCCACGTGGGTGGAAGAGGCAACTTTGGAAAAAAGTTTGTTGCACCATTTTGCGCAGACCCCATTTCTACATGGGCAACTTTCAAAGATGACACCATCTGCCACTATCGCCATCTCTCCTCCAGATGCTCATGAGCCACATCGGCGGTTATCTCACATGCTCTGGCAGAATTGGCACATTTGGAGTCCAACATCCCAGTTACAGGATACAGCTCTGCATGGGGCCGGAAGTGGATGGAGGCAGCCGCCCACCTCAACGCACTCAAAAGACAACACAAACATCGGGTTTGGGTTCAGTATAGGGCCACATGCATCACAAAAAGTGACAAGTGCACCGCACATTTCTTGAAAAATTTTTTGCACCACGCCAGAGCGTGGCCTGCACACAGGTGCAAAGATTGGATAATTCCATTGCGGATACACCAGCCAAAGTGGCAATCAAAATGCAAAGGTATTACTCCAAGTTGTACTGATCCAATTTAATTCAGCTGGCTGAGGTGGCAGAATTTCTTGACCAAGCCCACATCTGCACCGTTTTCTGATACCCAAAAATAATGAATTTGATTACTCCAAATGACTTATGGACAGCCATTCGCGGTGCGCCAAACCAAAAATGCCCAGGCCCAGATGGCATTCCATATGAGTTCTATAAAAAATATTTAATATATATCCCCATTGCTGCTCGCCTCACTTAACCAAAGCCTGTTGTTAATGCGCCTCCTACCAGGAGGACATGAGGCCTTTACCATCACACTCCTCAAGAAAGGGGATAAACTAGACTTAGCCAACTGGCACCCCATTTCTCTAACAAACACAGACATCAAAATTTTAACCAAAATCATGGCTAACCGTTTAGGGACTGTAGCATCTGCCACCATCTCCCTAGAACAATTCAGTTTAATCCCCAGAAGGTCAATTTGGGATAACGTGCACTCTGTAGCTAATGTATGTCAGTCCACAGCCTCTGGGGCACTTGCATTTTTGGACCAACAAAAGGCCTATGATAGAGTAAACTGGGAATACCTTAGGGCCTGCCTCCATCAATTCCGCCTACCCTCTCGCTTCATCAACTGGGTGATGCTGCTCACAAAATCTGCAACAATGGCAGTGCATGGCCTAGGCTTTCTAACAGAAGTAGTCCACCCTCAAAGGGGCTTGCGACAAGGGGACCCCCTCAGCCCACTCTTATACAACTTCAGCCTTGACCCACTACTGCAAAATGTGAACGCCCAACTCACTGGGGTCCATGTGCCAGGCTAAGCCCCAGTTAAGATAATGTCATTTGCAGATGATTATGTGGTTGGGGTGTCTAATAATCAAGATGCACGCGCGCTGAAAGCTCTCATCCAGGAGTATTCCCGGGTAAGCAATGCGGCACTGAATGCATCCAAAACTGAAATCATCCTCCTTGGTCGGTTTCAGAACTGCTGGACCCCAGCAATTAGTTCCCAACCCGTCCCATCTGCTCGCCCACATCCTCGCCCTACTAACTCAACCCACACCGCTCCACTGATGCTCCTCTTTGCGCCACAACCTACCATAGGACTGGTACGCCATCTGGGCGTGTGGATGGAGGCAGGCAGATACGCGTCAGCAGTAATGGAGTGCCATATTCTGGACAACGTGAGGAAAAAAATCGCCTCCCTCAGAGCCATTTCTACTTCCCTTACTGGCAGGGTAGTCTTAGCCAACTCTATGCTCCTCTCCAAAGTCTGGTTTGGAGCCCACGCCATCCCCTTCTCCCCAAACTTCTTCAAATCCTTGTATGCCTTGCTGCAAGGATGGCTTTGTTCAGGCCGCCCTCCACCAGTGCGGCTAGAGGTCATGTTTGGCCCTCATCATCATGGTGGCATGGGCCTGCTTGACTTCAAAGCCCATGCTACCAAGATCCTGGGCACCTGGATTGTGGCAGTCACCGCCCCTACACTCCCCTCCCAACACTGGTCCCGTGCAGCATGCTATAACTTCTCCCGCGCCTTGGGCCTCAACAATCCATTGAACCCCCACTCCCTGATGAAATACCTCGCATCACACACATCGGCCACAGGTCCTCACGGGACTAAAACCCACTACAAACGAATCCTACTCTCCATGTGGAGCGCTGAGTAGAGAATTCGTATTAGCGGACATACAACCCAAAGAGGCCGCCCCTCTCCTCAGTTCACACAAGAGGTACAGGGGCTACCCATCCATGATGGCGTGATCCCTATTTGGCCCCATGTCCTATCCAGGGTGGACTACCTGGACATGATGGACATCCCTTACTCCATTGAGACCCAAAAAACTATCTGGAAATACGTACACCATCCTCTGTTACAGCCTCAAGTCCGCTCCCATGTGTGGCGCTGCATGAGGCGGGTGTATCATACAGCTGAGTGCTCTAACGCTTTACACTCATCCTGTGTCGTGTGTGGCCAGTATGGAACGCTGTTCCACCGCCTGGAGAAGTGCCCTACCTCTAAAGTGATATGGCGCGAAGTTCAACGTCTTTTGGGCCAAGATCAAATGCATCCCTTCAGTCTGTCAAGAGATATGTTTGCTCTATCAATGGCCTCCTCCCTTCCACCCTCCCTCCGTGCTTTGGTGGTTGCAATCGCCATGTGGACCATCCACACGATTGTCTTAGATGCCATCGCAGGCTCCACCCCCACCCTCCCAGAAACTGTCCACAGATTCTGGTCTCATCTGGTGGACCACTTTCAAGCGTGGATGTTTGGATACCTCCCATCGCGTTGCCAACAGCTGGTCTCCTCCTGGTTCCCAGTCTGGTTCATCAAATCAGACCCCTTCCTCCACACGTGCTCAATTGTGGCTACGGCCCCTTCACACGTTTCCTCCCCTTCCCCATAAGTGGCATTCCCGCTGGCAACAAGAGATAGCATCGCTTCTCTGGGGTGCCTCCCCTGGTACTAGGTTTTGTCTCTTCTGAGTCATATTCGGAAGTGTCCATCCCATGGTCGGCCTTCCCCACAATAAATTTAAAATTTAAAATTTAAAAGTGTACATAAATTGATGCTTTTGTGATCAATGTCTGGGTTAGAGCTATAATAGATAGTGGGCCCCCTATCAATATTGTATTGACTAAGCTAATAGAAACTTACTATTGCAGAATGTCATTCACCACAAAGATTACAGAACCTCATGACTCAACTCAATTAACTCTCTAGGGGCCTACATTGTGCTACCGCTAATGGTCAGTTCTACAGTTGTATCAGCTCACGCAGTCATATTACCAAACTCCCAATATGATATTCTCATTAGAACCTCCTTTTGAAGGCTTACGGAGTAAAACTTACATTGAGGAAATTAACCTGGCAATCCTTAGCCAGAACCTTATAATGTACTACAGAAGAAGAGACCAGCATACTAAGAAACAAGCTTTACCATTCATAAACATAGCCTTTAAGGATATAATCATACACATTAGTTATCAAGAGGGGCGCAGTCAAACCTGATATTTACTGCATCAAATTTTCCTATTGGATGTCATTCATCAAAGTGCTGGCTGCCAACAGACAATTCAGCCAGTTACCAGGTCATAGTAAACATAAATTGAGCTGAAATTACCACTGAGTATACAGCAAAGTGTTTAATCCTTTGTTCACTCACACAGAAAACCACACGTAGCACCTGGGAACATCCACCAAGTTCATGATGAGACTGTATATTACTAGATAACCACTACTCATACATAATTCAGGTGAAATGGCACTAGTTTGTCGCCTTTTTCCATATCTTATTGATAGAAGATGTGCAAGGCATATACAAGTTTGGAATGCTGGAAGAGTTTTGATTGGAGGAAAAGAGTCACAAGGATGTCCACTTAGTAATACTCTGCAAATTTCTGGTTAGCTTTAATGGAAGACAAAAAGGATCTGGAAATGGACTTGCTTATAAAAATACAAGTAAGTCTTTGCAACATACAGCTTCAATTTT
Organism: Massospora cicadina; assembly: GCA_022478985.1. Classification (NCBI taxonomy): domain Eukaryota; kingdom Fungi; phylum Entomophthoromycota; class Entomophthoromycetes; order Entomophthorales; family Entomophthoraceae; genus Massospora; species Massospora cicadina. The sequence goes on along the minus strand of JAKSZP010004053.1, from coordinate 6,325 downwards.
CAGGATGCTCCCAGGACGTGCTACATCATAATAGCACTAGAAATTAACTGTCAATCTGTCTCCATTTATCCGCCAGTCCAAGATGGTGAATGAAGTAATCTATGAAGAAATTAATCAGCAGGTTCACAAGGTAATGCCAGTACCGTCTAAGAGCCCATGGCGCCACTAAACTTAATTGTAAAAGATAACGATAGGTCTAACTGAGTGGTAGTCAACTATTGGAGATTCAACAACATAACAAAGAAGGACTTTTAACATTTCCTGAAAATCACTAATGTACTCAACTGATTTAGTGGAGCAAAGTACTTCAATACCATGAATCTAATCTCCTGCTACCAGAAAATAGAGTTGCCCTGGGAAGAAAAGGAAAAGTGTACTATAATAATGACTCTAAGAGCTGTTACAACCTATGTAAATGCCAAAGGGGCTATGTAATGCCCCTGCCACTTTCCAACAGGTCATAGACAGCATACTGTGTGATATTAAAATTTCTTGAGACTTGGTTTAATTTGACAATATAAAGTTTTTTTGAAGACATATTGTGAGCACTCACAACACCTGGAAGAAGACTTCCTCTGGCTTGCAGCTTACAACCTGAAAGCTAAGTCCAATCAGTAAAAATCCTTTTTAAAAAAACTAAGGTACTTAGGTTTTATCAGCAAGAAGTGCCTAAGACCCTAGCTAGCCAAAGTGGAGGACTTCATGAAAACTAAGACACTATCCAGAAAATGGAACTTCCAGGTCTTCCTAGGGATGGTCAGCTACTACTGGCAGTTCATAGAAAACTTTACTATAGGGGAACCACTATCCTACCGTGGTGAAGAATGGAAACCAATATAAGTGGCTGATGGATTGTCATCTGGCCTTTGACTAACTTTGCACTTGCATAACCTTGCGCTGATAATCATGTATCTGAATTTTAATAAGCTGTTTAATAATCCAGATGGACGCATTCCTCATCACCGTAAGGCCATACTGTCCCAGCTCACTGAAAAAGGAGTATAGAATCCTATAGCTTAAAGCATCCAGACGTTAGTTTAAAACAAGAGGAATTACACTGTTACTAAGAAGGAATGACTAACAGTTATTTATGCATGTAAACAGTTTAGGGGCTACATTCACAGAATTTACTTAAAGGTGATAACCAACCGCTCCACACTACAAAGGCAACATAACCTCAAGGAGCTGGAAGTACAAATAGACCACTGTTGAAGTTTTGGCCTTCTTCAGATGTCCAGTTCCTCATTTGAGGTTAAGGATGGAGTTATGAACATCTATAGTATGAAGACAGTAGAGCAGATGGTGGTATTTCTTGAGATATAAATTCCTTAGATATAAGACTCAAGGCTGTATTTTCCTGTAATTTACTTAAATGATGGCTTAATTTCCTGATCTTCCTGATCAACAAGTAAATCTCGACTTATTACAACAAAAAAGTATTTAATGTAAAAATCTTGTATTTTTTACTATCAAACTAGATTATGTTTATTGTATATAATTCCAGGAATTTATATAGGGTTACTTCTGATGCTAGCTGCATCTTCGCCCATACTCCTCTTCTTGCACTACTGCTTATCCAGTGGGTCATGACCAAGGTTTCTGAAGGTTTACTCCACATATGAGGCTTCCAGTTGTAATCTAGATTAGCCTCATAGTATGTCTCTCAACATAATTTTTAAAACAACAAATCCTCTGATGAACCTTCAAAAGGCTAAACCATCGCTCCTCTGAGCAATGGTAGCACATACCAAGGCAAATTTTATCACTATTAGAAAATAAATTTGATCATAACCAGATTGAAATTAAAAATTAATTTTAAGTTAATCAGAAAAACCTCCAATACCAAGTCATTAAGTCAATTATAATACAAATGGAATTTCTAGGTCGCAAATCCTAAGTTTCACTTGTACTTAAACTAATTTTTCACATATTGATTGCTGATATATTTGAAATAAAGTATAATAAATTATGTAAGCCAAAATCAACATCTCCTTTATTTAATATACCCAAAGAGTCAGATACAGTCAATCACATAACACCCACTGGCCGCTGAGGTTGCAGGTATACAAATTTGAGATTTAGCACCAGCTTGGCGCAAAACACCATAATTTGATGGACTGTCTTAGCTCCCTAACGTCAAGTTGACTTCCAACATGGTGGATAGCTTCAATTACAAGATACTGAGCAGACAATATGATAACAAATCTGAAGAAGTACAACATGCAAAGGACTGATCGATGAAGAACACCACTGTTAAGTGTGGAAAACTCCCTAAACTAATTTAATAACGAAAATACATTATACCACAAACAACTAAGCATGCAGATCTGATCCTCAGAGCAACAAAGCCATTGGTCACGGATAATTAAGAAGATGTAAAAACAGCTGAAACAGAACTAATACTGGGAATCAATGAACCTCTATATATAAGAATATTGGTTGCTGCAGAGAATGGTGAGTGGAAGCTCTGTACTGTAAAAGCACCTCATATAAACTAGTAAAGCCAAAATTTACTTTCCACACTGTGTCAATTGACATCATGGGACCACTAACCTCCACTGGAGGCAAAGTAAATACATTGTGGTGGCCATCAATCACCATAAAATATGGGTTGAGCCAAACCAATCAGAAACTTGGTGCTGCAATGACTACCAAATTTATTTTAAATAAAACAACTTATTAACATGTCTACTAAATACTTCTTATGTACAATGCACTAACTTCACTTCCCAGGTGATTGACAAGCATAAAAATGATGGGGATTCAGGGGTCCAGTTAATGCCCTATCACCCAAAACTAACTGTACAGTGGAGCAGGTCAAAGAACCCTAATTGGCATCTTATGATAATTGGCTTTAGAAAACTGTTAAGTTGAAACCCTTTCATGCCTTCTGCAGTCTTCTATAATATCACATTCAGCCCATCCAAAAAAGATCATTGTTTCAACTCCTGTACAGGTGATAACCCACACCATCTATGATCCTATACTCCTGTTTTTACAGAGAGGCAATTACCCCAAGTTGATACTGAGAGAACCTTGCTCAAACGTTGATCCAGCTCCAAACTAAGGCTTACTATAATGCACTGTCCTGAAAAATGAGATGTAGAGAGCATGATAATTGGAATCTCCATTCTTATCCTTGTGTTAGTTTAGGAAAGCGTCTGCTCTACTATGATGATCATGGGTTTTAGAAGGACAAGTAAGCTCAAACTCATCTGGAAGGGACGTTAAAGATCATAGAGAAGACGTCAACCAGTACATATATGCCCAAAAACCTCGCCAAATGGCACATCATTAATAGAGTACACACTAAATTCCTAAAGCAATTCAAGCAGGGCATAATGACATCAACCACCATTAATCAATAATCCTACCGCTGGCTGTAGGCAATCTTTTGATCCCCTATGTTTGGTTAAGTGGGGAAATGTTAAGATCTAGGTTTAACCAATCATATGATATTAGACTCATCAATAATACCCTAAATGTCCTATAGACCAGCCGCTACCCTGACCACATTATTCCGCTTACTGTGTTACTTGGCAGTTTGATTCCCATCAATCCGCCATCAATATTCTGCTAAAATGTTCTGACCCAAAATCCAAGAATTTATAAACTAATTAACCATATGACACTTATTTATGGCGTATCAATCCCTATTAATCTATCAACCAAAAGTCAAGTACTGTCAAGAGAGTATCTATAACTCTCAAAAAACCAGCGGGGTGGTGCTCAATGCACAGGACCAACGCAAGGGGACTGATAGTCATCTTTATTATAATAAAAATAGCCCAGCAGAGGTAGCTAGAACTAAGAAGACATAAGGCGATGGTGTTGAGCGCTGTGGAAATATTAATAGTTTGAGCAAGCTTCAGAACTTGGCATTGGCCAAAGGGCTGTTCCTAACCGAGTTTGGTACAAGGGTAGAGTGCACTGGTGACCAGGTTTGGAGGGAACTTGGTAGGACCAGCGGTGTACCTGAGGCCTTGATGGTTTTAAATAAAATAATTGGCTAACACGTCGCAAGACCTTCTCAGAGAGGTCCACGCACAGGTGCGCCCAAGTACATATAAGAAAAAATGTAAAACGACTATGGGGTTTATTGGGGAAGATGACCAATGAGAAACGTTGGTCTTGAGCAAAGATACTTAAGCCAACTTGGGGAAATTTTGGATCAGAAGAAGTGGTAACAGGCCTTGGTGCACCAAATAGGCGCATGCTTTCATCCAAAATGGTTATATACCTCAAAATTGATTTTACTCGGGTAATCAACTGAAGTTGAACCTGACCCAAGCTCACAATTTCATAAATGTAATGGGTTTTGAACCATAATTACCCAATCAACTGAATTGTCCCATCATCACTTAGTTCAAAGGACTTTTCTTTCCCATTACAATCAAAAATTGTAGTTCAATTCAAGAAAGGGAATTTGATATTCAGCAAGGGAAGATGAGTATGTAACTATTGCCGAGTAAGGGCTGGGCAAATGTGGTAAAAGGTACATGTTTGGTGCTCATACTGCCTAAAGTTCAAAAACTCCCTGGAGAAACCAGCGGATTGAAAAACAAAAAGAAAACTGCAGTTAATATTTCGCTGAAATCTTGGAATGGCAAGCCAAGTGCAACCAGTACGTTAAAGCTCTCCACTAACAGCTAATGTTGTCAGAGGAACATGGAGTCCAAGTTTACCTGGACATTAATTTAGCTGCTCTTTGGGAGAAGTTTTGTGGGGGACATACACATACACTTCCCAGGAGTAGTGTACATAGAACTGCACATAATGACCCATGGTTGGGTGGATCTCAGGTTCAAAACAGCAAATGCAGCAGATGAAGCTGCACAGATGCGTATTGTGGTCAACCTCCTAGAGGGTCAATGGGTGGTTGAAACCAAGTGCACATGATGGGCAAAAGTAAACCGAAAATCTGTGACTTTCAGTTTCCTCCCTATGACCATCAAGCGTGAAGTCCTTAAGAGTCATCTAAAAGCAGGACTATAAAGATATGGGGAAATCAGATCCTTTGAAATGCAAAATTTTTTACTGATGCCTGAACTCAACACAGGTAAGGCAATAGCGGTGATCACCCCATTCTCAGGGGTAGCAGAGGACCTAACTTAGATCCCAAACACTGCAACACTCTTTATCAATGAACAACAGACTCAACTGTTCTGAGTAACAGTTGACAGTGAACCGCCCATATGCTCTCATTGTAAGGCGTTTGGACATAAGATTCACACCTGTCCCACCAGAGAGGGAATTACTCCAAATGAAGCTTTCAAAGAAGCAATGGGAAAAGGGCAAAATGTGCTCACAGAAGACTCTAGTATAGCATTCCCATGGGGCGAACAGGGGTGCTATATCCAGGTGGAGACTTGTGTCCCCACAAGAACAAAAAAAGCAAAACAGCAACGCTGAGCACAGGCCAAAGTAGCTGCCATGGCGGCCTCCGCCATCCCCCCACCCAGATCCAAGCTGACCAGGCCAAGTTTCACTTCAGTGGAATTACAAAAGCACAACTAATCAGATGGGGGGACCCAGCCCTCAAACCCACAATATGTGCATGACACACCTGCTGGATTCATGCACCACAAATGCAAGCAGATTTTCCAATCCAGATATTGCAGAGTTTTTTGGATATGAAATGATGAACAAGCCTGACGATGCACCATAAAACCTCAATAACGCAAAACACTGAAAAGAAAAAAACAAATTAGGAAAGAAAACAATGACTAAAGAAGCCATTAATGAAAATTACTATCTACCTAATGATACGCCATCCTCAAACACTCGCCAACAAAGGCAGTTAGCTGAGCTTGCATGGCAGCAAGTAGTGGCAGGGCCTGAGGTGCCCTCCCCTCACTCCTAAGGAGTGATGGGGGTATCCTTCGCAATAGGGACGCTGAACATCACTGGACTCAAGGCCTCGCCATCCCAGGCTAAAAAATTTAGCTTTCTAAAAATAATTTACTTGTAGACATCCTGGCAATCCAGGAAACCCACTGTCCGCAGGACGCCAAGGACACATGGGTAACCATGGTCCTACCCTCCCAATCCTTTTGGTCACTGCAGTGTGGGGTGCTGGTATGGGCGAACTGCAATTTTAAATTTTTAGTAAAAACAACACATCTTGATAAACATGTACTCGTTGTGACCTTTTCATGGGAAGCTGAAGTGCACACAATAATTGACATATACGCCTGACCTATGCACAAATTTGATGAAAAATTCATCCTGGATGTGGCCTCCCTTCCCTTCCCCTCCCATCCAAATTCTTTGTGGTTGGCGACCTAGACTGTTGGGACAACCCAACCACAGATCATTGGGAAAC
>JAKSZP010004052.1:0-196388 GCA_022478985.1 Massospora cicadina | reverse complement strand
ACTTGCAGACTTATCAGCAACAGCCTAATCATGGGAAAAAGACCTTCTGTTCAATCCTCCATATGAATCTTTAAATATTGGTTTCCCAAACTGGATGCATCCTTGGTTTGGTAGTCTCCTATTTGCTTTCCTTTTCTAGAAGTTCTCATATATATTGAAATCTCAGCTTAATTTCCCTTTATTCACTGAATGGTCAACATTTTGATCAATTATTATCCATATACCTTTTCTGTCAGTCTTGAGACTCATATTGGTTCCCACTCCAATCCGCCAGTATGTGTAGCATATTGTCCAGTCATATCAACTTCCTGACATTACACCCTTTTGACTGGATGATAGGCTCTTACTGCTTATATGATCAAAGGAACTTCGCGTGAACCTGGCTGATAATCCAACCCCCACAGGTTCCTTAATAGTGTAGACATCCATGCCAGTCTTCTCAATTATCTCAAAAAGCCCAGCACAGTTATTATAGGATTGTTTTTACGCCCAAATCCGTGCTGGTTGTGGAATAAGTCATGGTCTCCTACTGCAAACAGTGGAAGTCCAATCCATCTCCTCTGATCAGCTGCCTGATTGCAAAACTCTTTGGCCAAACTGGTAGAGTAGGCTTCCTTTTGTAGCTTGATGATGTATCTATAAGAGTCTTCAATATTGCTGAGGGTCCACACCAATAGTGTCCTCTACACATGAGTAAAGCGAGGCAGGCAGAGCTGGATGTTGACCATACAACAGTATGAAAGGGCTCTTAACAAGGGACTAATGATAGCTGATATTATATGAAAACACAGCCGTAGGTAGAAAAGCACTCCATTATAAGGGTCAATCCTTTACCAATTTTATGGAGTATGTTCACTAGGGTTCCGTTGACCCATTCCACCATTACACTGATTCCTGATGATAGGGGGTAGTCAAAACCCCACGGATTGCCATCAACTTGTTCAACTTTGGCAGGATGTGCAAAGTGAAATTGTTCTTTTGTCCATTAGAAAAAATTGTGGGCAGCCGTGTCACTGTAACATACACTCCATAATAAACTTGGCAGTGGTGACCACTCCCAAATCATTAATGGTCATGGCCTCCACCCATTGAGTCAAATGATCAATGGCAACAGTTATATACTTGGATCAATTAGCGCTAGTTGGCAGAGGTCCCACTACATTAATGGAAACAGTGTGCCAGGCGAACTGGGGCTTAACCGGCTGGTATGTGGTCTTCTTGTGGAATGGTTTTTCACTTGACACTGATGGCAACAACTAACCATTTCTAATATGTCATAATGTATGCTCTCCCAGTAGTAAAGGGGTCACAAAAACTCCAACGTTTTCCGCAATCCTCCATGTCCTACAGCCTGATGAGCATCCATAATAATTGTGGGTCTAGCCAAAGGTTTAGGGAAACTCAGCGTTGAGTCTCCAATCCACTTATATAGTCCCCCCTCACGTAGAAAAGTATCCTGCCTGAGCCCATCTAATACCTTGATCACCTGTGGTGGCTCATTATGGTCTTTGTTTGCCACCATCTTCTTGTACATTATGTCAGATAAATCCGCTGTGATAGCAATCGTTGGCTGTCAGGAAAGACAATATGCACTTTGATGTTTTTCTCCCAGATGGTGTATAATCTCAAAATCGTATTCCTGGAGCTTTAGTGCCAAACACGTGAGCTGTCCTTCCAGTTCATGCAGCCAGCGCAAGGAAGCGTGATCCATCAATACTTGGAATCTTATACCATGTAAATATACCCAAAACTGTTTGTAAGTGTATATCACCGCCAAACACTATTTCTAGGTCACAGTGTAGTTTCATACATGACAGTTCAAGCTTTAAATACAAAACGTGACAGGATGATCCACGCCGTTGTCATCCTTCTGTGATAATACTGCAATTATAGCGGAGAGGGATGCACCCATTTATACTATGAACTGTTTGTCAAAGTGGGATACGGCAAAATGGGTGCACTTGCTAACGCAGTTTGCAACACATCAAAAGCGTTCTAGCATTGTTCTGTCCAATTGGAAGAGGCATTTTTCTTTAACAACTCGAAAAGCAGGGCCCCAATGCAACTGAAGTTGGGAATGAACCGTTGATAGTACCCAACCATCCTCAGAAACACTTGAATATTTACTTATTACCTGGTTGAGTCATCTTGCTTATCACTTCCACCATTGCTGGCTGCAGTTTAAGCCCGGTTGAATCAACTATAAACCCAAGGTATTCTAATCGTTCTTTAAAAAATGACACTTCCAAGGTTTGATTTTGATATTAGTGGTAGCGAGGCAAGGAACACTTGTTTCATGTGGGCAAGGTGCTCTGTTAACATCTGCGATAACACATTGTTATCATCAAGGTAAACTAAGATGCAGGACATCTTCAAGTCACCTAAAATCATATCCATTGCACGCTGGAACATAGCTAGGGCGTTGCACAAAACTTGTGGCATGTGAGTCAACTGAAGTAAACCTTTTGAAGTGATGATGGCACATTTTTCCCATTCCACTGATGGCAAATTGATCTGCCAGTATCACAAGATCAGATCCATGGCAGAAAAATAATTCTCCCTGCCCAAACGGTCCAAAGCATCATCAATCCACAGAAGAGGGTAGGAATACTTTTTTGTTACACTATTGAGCTTGCAATAGTCAATAACCACCCAATTTGTGCCATCTTTTTTCTTTACAATGAGCACCAGCGATGCCCACAGACTGTTTGACAGCTCTAGCATCCCTTGCACGATAAGTTTATCCACCTCGTCTGAGACAACCTCTTCCACCGCTTTTGATAATCTAATAGGTCGCAATCAAATGGGAGGGTGATCCCCCGTATCTATCCAATGTACTACCCCTTGAACGCACCCCAAATCATAATTGTTATGTGCAAAATATCCTGATTGTAAGGAGAGTGTCTATAAATCTCCTGTTTCCAGCGTGGTGGTGCACAGTGCACAGAGCCAACGCAAGGAAACTACCTGTTAGTACCAAAGCTACTAGGGCCCAGCAGAGGGTGCTGGAGCAATAATAACTAAAGCAAAGTAGTGCAGTAAATAATCAGCCAAAAGCGACGCAGTGCACAAGGAGAGAAGGGGTAGATGCCCCAGGTTGGAGGGTACCTGGGCGAACCAACGGTGCACTAGGGGATAATAAATTGTATTAAAATGGAATGTTAATGTAGTGCAAGACCTCCTGAAGGGGTCTACGCACAGGATTGTCCGAAATAACATTCAATAAAACAGTAAAAACAGGGAAGTTTATTGGGAAAGTTGACCAACAAGGAATGTTAGTCACGGAAAACATATTTAAACTTGAACAGGGATTTTTGGGGTCTGCTGAGGAAGTCCTAAGCACCAATTCGCCAATAGGCAAACTTTACCATCCAAATTGGTAGAATACACCAAAACCAACTTCACTAGAGTAATTGATTGAAGTTGTATCCAACCTGAACGCGAAGTTTCATAAATGGAACAGTTTTCTAACCCTTAATCCTCAATCAACAAAATAGACCCATCATCATTAATTAAATATACTGTTCGTTTTAACGCCTGGGCCAACACAAGGGGCTGGGCATTCTGCACCTCACTAGTACTAACCTGGGCATATTTGGCTTGTGCTCAACGCTGGTCTAATGTGTTCTTGAGGTCAGGGAGGGCCTGAAGCTTCACCTTCTGGGCCTCCTTTCGCCCAGAATTGTCCTTGGGGTTGGTGCCCACTATCATGTCATTTTTCCATTACATTACACTCTCTTCCCAATGGGGCTCAACCCCCTTTCCAGGGGCCTATGCAAAGGAAAAATTCTTGTGGCCTGGGGCCAACTTCATAGCGGCAACGGTCAGTTTGGGTTAGGATCCAGCAGCCCGGGGGAAACGCTTATGGAAGGCTTCAATCATATCTTGGGCATGAACACAGTCACGCGCTGGGACCCAACTGTTCTCTGCAGCGTCAAAACTCTTCCAAGATACCAAATACTCAAGTCTTCTCTTAACACGGCGGGAGGCTACTATCTCTTCAACATCCTACTATGGCGCCCCATCCATGAGATAGGCCTCAGGAGTCTCTGGTGGGGGGCCCTCAAACAATGTCAATTTTCTCTCATGAAAGACAGAGAAGATCTGAAAAGAAGAAGGAAGATCTAACTGGTATGAGGCATGACCCACCTTTCTAGAAACGCGGTAAGGGACAATCCTCTTTGGTCCCAGCTTCTTGCATGGATGCTTGATAGGGATGTTCTGAGCATCAAGCATCAGGAGATCCTCTTCCTTGTATGTGGGACCCATTTAGTGCTTACCGTCAGCGTTCTCCTTATACACTTGCATTGCCGCCTCCAAACTTTTGGAAACCCCCTGGTGGACCTTCTTGATAGTCTTGGCAAAGTCCACCACCACTTCAACCTTAGACCAACAGCTGGGCTCCATTTTAAAGGTGGGGTTAAAGCCATGGTTGGCGAAAAAGGGGAACAACAAATCAAAGAATGCAAAGTGTTGCTTTAGCTAAATTGGGCCATGGGAAGGTGAGAAACCCAATCTGAATGATCCGCGGCGGTGTAACACCAAAGGAACTGTCCAAGAACTGGTTCACTCGTTCAGTCTGCACATCTGATTGAGGGTGATATGAAGTCATATGGCAGGGGTGAATCTGAAGAGTCTTACACAACTCTTCCCAAAAGACGGAGGTAAATTGGGGTCCCCAGTCACTGATAATCTCTTGGGAAACCCCATGGAGCGCAAACACATGAGTGACGAAGAGACTAGCCATCTCAGCCGCGGTTATTGTAGTTCTGCAAGGAATGAAATGGCGAACTTCATAAAACGGTCCACCACCACCATGATGGCATCATAAACATCAGAGATAGGTAGTTCCACAATGAAATCCATAGATAGGAAGTCCAAGGCACTTCAGCTTTCTGGACTGGTACCAACAACCCCGCTAAAGGTTAAAAAATTTGGATTCATTTGGTTGCAGATCAAGCACTCTTTACAATACCGTCCCACCTGAGCAGGCAAGCCCTTCCAATTGTAGGTGCGTCATATTAACTCCAAGGTCTTCGCTTTACCAGGATGACAAACGGTGAGCCCATCATGATGGTACTGGATGATTTCCAGGTGCAGTGGTCCAGCAGGAACCCATAGGCGCCCCTAAAACCACACCATCTCATCTTTCACGTGATAGCCCCTGGATAGATCCTATTGCTTCAAAGCGCTCTTTGCAAGTACCATAGTATATTCAGCTGATAGCGGCTGAGATAGGGCTACCTTTATGAACATACTGTATTCCTCTGCATTTTCCAGAGGTTCAAGCACTGGACCATTGGCCGGGGTAGAGGGAAATTGAGACACAATTTTGTTTGGAGGAATCATCACCTGTGTGTTATGGACTTCTACCTCCTTTAGATCAGGAGCTAAAGCAGGGTTGTGGCTCAAAGCATCCGCCAGACCATTATCCTTGCCCTTGGTGAATTCGTAAGAAAAGGCAAATTGGGCAAGGGTCTCATGCCAACATGTCTGCTGTGGGCTTAGGACATGAGGGGCGCGGTAGTACAACAAGGCACGGTGATCTGTACATACACGGAACAGTTGGGTAGAGCCATGCAAGTGGTGACGCCAATAAGTCAGCGCCTCCACCACTGCTAGAACTCCTTGTCGTAAATGGCGTAATTTAACTAAGGCAGAGACATTTTCCTAGAAAAATATCCCACCGGATGCTTTATCCCATCTTCGTTTACTTGTAACAAGGCAGTTGCTATAGCGAAGTTGGAGGCATCAGTAGACACAATGAACTCTTTGGAAGGGTCAACATGGCGAAGAATGGACGTGGACAAAAGGGTGCGCTTCACAGCTCGGAAAGCATCCTCAAAAACGGGGGACCACTAAAGCACTTTTGCACCACTAGCCCTATACAAGGGCGCTGCCACCTCAGAAAGGTTTGGCATGAACTTCTTGAGGAACGTACACGTCCCCAAAAAACTCCTCAATTCTTTTACTGAAGTGGGTTAGGCCACTCATGAATCGCCTTCTCCTTGTCTGGAGTTATCATGTGTCCTTGGTCAAACATGACATTACCCAGGAAAGTGACCTGGGACTTGAAAACTCACATTTACTGATCTTTAGCGTGAGGCGGGCTGCTCTTAACCTCTCCACCACTTACCAAAGGTGTACTGCATGGGACTCATGATCAGGGGAAAACACCAGAATATCGTCCATGTAGGCAACCGCGCATACCCCCAACAAGTCCCCCAAAGCTGCATTAATGCGGCGTTGAAAGATAGCAGAGGCATTCTTAAGCCCAAAGGGCATGACCCAAAACTGGAATATCTCTTTTCTGGTATAGAATGAAGTTAACCACTCCTGTCCCTTTTTAATCCAAATCTGATTGAACGCATTGAGGCAATCCAGCTTGGAGAAGACCTTCGCCTTCTCCACATAGCGTGTAATCTGTGAATCCAAAGGGATGGGATGGAGGTCTGGTACAGTAACGTTGTTGAGGTTCCCATAGTCTACACATGGGCGCAGAGTAACATCAGATTTCTCAACAAATAAAAGTGGGGAGCATACAGGGGAGGTACACTGGAAGTTCGCACCTTTGGCTAGCTGTTCCTTCACCCACACATACAGCACCTCTTCCTCACAGACAGTCAATGGGTAAATGAGGGGAAGATATACTCACCAGATCCACAGTGAGCTTGAAGTCACAATTGAACTTATAGTGCTCAGGTAGTGCATTAGTGGATGATGCATCAAAGGAGGATTCCAAACCCTCCAAACAAGAAGGTAGGGGAACCTCCACGGCGGGCTTCAACATAGAATCAAGGCTAAGAGTGTGAAAGTGGGGCCAGTGGGGCAATTCGCCCTGGGCGTCCTCCTCCGACAAAGGAACAACTAATATGTGGCCATTCTTTAGAGTAAGGGATAAGGTATCCTCTTTCAAGTTGGTTTTAACGTCAAACTTCCGCCACCACTCCACCCCCAATATGATAGGGTACAAGAGGTTTTTGACAGCTTGGAAGTGATTGGACAAGTGGTACTTGCCAACCTGATAGTCCACTATCCCAATGATCTTCAGAGTGGGAATACCTTGAGATGCACCTCCCCTAACCATACCACTTGGTAAATAACTCAGCCCAAGGTAGTCAGCTAGGCTCTGGTCCATATAGTTTCCAGTAGCGCCAGTATCCACCAAAATAGTAGTGGTAAGTTTCCCTAAAGGCGAGGAGAGGGTGGCAGTCAGTAGAAAATACCCAGAATGGTCTTTATTTAAAGCCGAAAATGCCAGTAAATCGCCACCAAACTCTTCATCTGGAATTACCATGTCGCCCTGGTAGGATTTTGAATCAAAGAATGGAGAGGGATACTTGGCCGCTCTTGATACTGAGGACACATATCTCACCATATCTTCAGTATGTGCATAAACATTTTCATATTGTAAACGCAGTTCCTTTTCAAATTCCTGAGTGCTGCGAATCATGGAAGAGGTCAAACGGGGATTTTATGGGGTGATTTGGTACACAGGAATAGGTTCCTTTTCTGAGCCATAAGAGAGCAAATACGGTTCAGAGGTATACATAGTGTTTTTGTTATAAAACGCTTTTTTAGACGCGAATGACCCAATTCCCATAACAGCAATGGAATGCCCAACGTTATCCAAGGCCAACACTCCAGGTCCATCTGCGCCAATTCTTCAGGCATCGTCAGAACGTGCTGCCAAAGTAAACCCCGTTTATTTAAATTGATTATGTACATTTCGGCGTAAAGTCAGGGAATCACGACTTTTGGACCCAGAAGCATCCATATCCACCAGGTTTGAGCACAAAGGGTGGGTACTTTCCCATTGGAGGCTGCCAAAATAACGCTGAGATGCTCCAACCCTCAGGAAAACGAGGAAACAGTGGTGCGGCTGACCACAGCTGAAGCCCACAGCTGGCACCCACCATTTGTACTTTTGAAAAGTCCCACACGGAAAAAGTTTGTGCACATAAAACTAAAAGGTGGTTGGTCAACTAATGTAAGGAGAGTGTCTATAACTCTCCTGTTTCCAGCGTGGTGGTGCACGGTGCACAGAGCCAATGCAAGGAAACTAGCCATTACTACCAAAGTTACTAGGGCCCAGCAGAGGGTGCTGGAGCAACAATAACTAAAGCAAAGTAGTGCGGAAAATATCCAGCCAAAAGCGACGCAGTGCACAAGGAGAGAAGGGGTAGATGCCCCAGGTTGGAGGGTACCTGGGCGAACCAACGGTGCACTAGGGGATTATAAATTGTATTAAAATGGAATAATTAATGTAGTGCAAGACCTCCCAAAGGGGTCCACACACAGGATTGTCTGAAATATCATTTAATAAAAAAGTAAAAATGGGGAAGTTTATTGGGAAATTCGACCAACAAGGGATGTTGATCATGAAAATCTATAATCTTTGTCATGGAAATTCAGGGTCTTCTGAGGCGGTCCTGAGCACTGATTCGCCAATAGGCAAACACTACCATCCAAATTGGTAGAATACACCGAAACTGACTTCACTCATGTAATTGATTGAAGTTGTATCTGACCTGAACTCGTAGTTTCATAAATGGAACAGGTTTCAAACCCCCATTCCTCAATCAACTGAATAGACCCATCATCGTTAATTAAATAAACTGTTTGTTTTAACGCCTGGGCTGAAACAAGGGGCTGGGAATTCTGCACCTCACTAGTACTAACCTAGGCATATTTGGCTTGTACCCAACGTTGGTCTAATGTGTGCTTGAGGTCAGGGAGGGCCTGAAGCTTCACCTTCTGGGCCTCCTTTTTCTTAGCCTTATCATTGGGGTTGGTGCCCACTATCATGTCATTTAACCATGACACTGATACTTTTCAAATAATTCCATAGCCTTATCTTGCTGTTCTGCTGATAATCAGTAAGTGCTTCCCATGGAACCAATGTCAATATGCTAAACAAAGAGCTTGTCATTAGTCTGAGATCCTCTCACAAGCCAAAATCATGAATATGGCGAACTTCCTCTATAGGAACTAATTGTAGGTAAGCCACCACTTAGTGCCGCTGGATCGTTATTGTCTCCTTCTGTAAATTCGCTAGCAGAACTTTCACCTCCCCATTACCAGGGAGCAGTAGCCCTGGAGCCACATGTGGTTCAAGCCGCGAGTGCTGGTGAGGCGCCATGATTTCCCCATAAAGCCCTTTAGGGACATCAATTTTGAGCTCAGTTCTTACTATGCACTGATGTCCAGACGGTAGGCTCAAAGCTCTCACTGCCTGAAGCAGAATCCCTTTGTACTCATAAATCTGGCTGGAAAGTGCTCTGGTTCACTGCTTCATTTGTCAATATTGAACAGGAATCACTCTGTCACTGTATGCTAGATTGATTTGACTAGAGTGGAGCATATCTGTTGGGATTCCACAGGAGGTAAAATAAACTGGGATCTGTTGTACCAAAATATTAAGAATTTCCTTCGCCATATTTATCAAAACATCAAATTCCTCATAAGTGCCGCGCCAATTAACAGGTCATAGCGTTGTTTGGCATAACCACCACTGGAGAGGAAGCCCGGACTGACAAATCATAAAGGCAACGAACTATATGCTCCTTCAGACACAGTGCTATGCACCCTCGCAGTCCCATATACTACTCAATGGTCCACATCCAGTTTCAACAGAAGCTTAGCCACCAACATGGTAGAAACTATGTTCACAGGGGCCCCCGTGTCTATTGATAGTGCAGATTTTTGTGTTTTGATTGAAAAATGTCGCAGTAAGTGCATTATGAGTAAGAAAAGCCATAAGTGTTTATTACGTGTACATCCAAAGGTTTTGTGTTACTCAGAAAAGAGGAAATGCCCTTGCCGACTCAAGGATACTCACTAGCGATTTTCTTAACCAGAATGGCTATCTTAACCCCTATTAAAGAGGCAATGTCCGTCGAGGGATCCACGTTGCTCATGCCAGTTTGTTTCAGGATCTGCCACGCATATGGCTTCTGCACATCCTGGCGGAGCTCAGAGCTTGGGGGAGATTTTTCACTCTCTGAAATGGAAGCAGGGGTATCCAATGGAAGCTGTTGGTATAACAAATCGTCCAATTGAGTTTTGAATCCTACACAAAGAGATGCTTGGGAATCGTTAGGGACAATTGAATTGGACTTAGCTGAGGTAGAGCATCCCATCTCTACTCCACTTGAGCTTTTTCCTGCTCGATTTTCTCAATTGGCATTGCATAAACTTGTGGTTTGTTAGGGCAATTGCCCACATAATGCCCTCTTCGTCCACACTGGAAGCAAGTATTCATAAAAGGTTCACATATATAGCTTGCAGCGGAAGGACCATTTACAAATTGATGGTATGGTTCCAAGGTTGTGGATGAACCGGCGGAGTGTAGATAGGCCGAAAAGGTTCCACTCAATTGTATGATGGATGAATATGTTCCAGCGGTTGATAGTTTGGTTGCTGCAGCCCAGATCCTGAAGAGTTTGGTGTAGAGACAGCAGAGGTCTTTTGGGCTACATTAGGAGTGCTGATCATGTTGGAGAGTCAACATAAGGTGTTCATGATTCAAATAGGTCCTGCATCTCCGTCTAAAACTTGGACGTAGCATTATGTAGTTCCCAATATGGTTTAATGGCCGCCTTCATCACTATACTAACATCCTTGGTGGATAAAATATTAGCTCCAAGTAGTAAATGTGCTTCTTCCAAGAAATCTCTGAGAATTATAACAGGGACTTGTTTTGGTGGAACTGTACAGTCAGGAAGTCAGCCTTTTGTTGGGCCATCTTGCCACGCCCCCAAACAGCTGTAGAACAATCACTTTCACTTCTTTGTAGGATACTGAGCTATTTGGAAGGTAGCAGGTAACTTGATCAGCGCTTTCCACATCTAGAGTGGACAGCAACAGTTTCACTTTCCGCCGATCAGAAGCCCCTTCCATGGTGAATTTGAATTGCTTAAAGTAACCATGTAGATTCCTGTCACAACTGAAAGGAGGTAATTTCTCAATTTGAACAGCTTCACCTTGCTCTGGGCTCCTGCCGCAAGGAGCAGGCGAATTGGTTCCTGAGCAACTAAGGGAACCACCCCCTTGTGAACTATCATACAGCTGGGTGGACAGAATCGAATACACTGAAATGTACTTGGAAGAAGTAGTGTCATGCGGGGGGTCCATCACAAACTCCTGAGGGATACTTGTTAGCTGATCCATAGCATTCTTCCCCCAAATAACCACTAATTGCACCACTTATCCCAGCTCCAGAATGCTCCACAAAATGTTTGTTGATTAGCTGTTCCATTTTAACTGAATAGCATCTACACCATACATCCTGAAATTCCTGTTGCAGTGTCTCATATTGATGTTGCAACTCCCGATGGAATTCATACTCAATGTCCAGTTTCTGCTCCACTGCTTATAGTTGCAAGAGGGCATCTTCAACTATGTTCTGAATTTTTTCATGCTGCCAGCTAGTAATACCCACTTGTTGGTTAGCATCGTTTATTTGGTTAAGGAGGGCGGCTTGCTCCCATAACATACCCTCATTGGCCCATCAAAGGGTATCAAGCCATACTTGCATGTCTGCATAACCTCTTGTCTCACTGATCAGAAGAGGAAAAACTCGACTGCACTCAGCCTGGCTAACAACTTCCAGTTGTGTAACCTGACGGATTAGCTGGAGATATTCAGGGGACGCCGACCAAAGGATAAGTACGTTATCTGTCATCCACTGACTACTCCATTCGATGTAAAGTTGGGTTAATTCAGCTGCTATGGAACTGATATGATCCACCACATGCATTTCATCAGTGTTATTTTTTCCCTAAGCTGAGCTATCGCAGCTTCAAGCACTTCTGTCCATTCCGCTTGATCTGTCATAAAGCGCTCAGTATTGCTTCTCAACATTGTTACATCTTGAATCCATTCTGGCAATAGCCATACTGATCCAACAGTTCTCCTATTACCTGGGGTAACTCTAGATTTAACTGTGGTACCAAAACTTCCTATTGATGGCGGACATCCCCAACATGATGGTCCATCTGTACCAGCGCCCCCTGCACCTCTGAAAAAGGGCGATCAAGGCAGTCAAGCAGGAGGCAAGTATTGTTTTGCTGTGCTCAAGCAAAACGCATTACATCCCCAATCTCTATATTGTGGCGAGCCAGCACATGAAGTAGCTGGCAATAAGATGGTTGCACATAAGCGACTAGATACTCCTCAATTCTGTGAGTACCAAGATGGCGAGAAAACCTTATTGTAGTCATATCCAGATAGGACATGTATAAGGCGTAGCAGTTTTCTTGGTCTCATTGATTATAAAACAAACTCAAGGCATGCTCCCCCACCTCATCTTTGTATAGTCGATATCCTCGCAACAGCCATTCCATAATATCCCATAGCTGCTGAGGGGTCACATTCATGGAGCAATCTTGTTGGTTGGCTGTCAACTTAGGGCAGTTTTCTAATTCCAGATTAACCATGACTTCTTCATCACCTGGCTCAGTTACAGTAAATAATACTGGTTCATTGTTAGGTGCTTCCCATGCTTCTTCAGCATAATGTGCGCGGAATCCAATCATATTTTGTCATAATGAATGAGGGCTCATCATTTTATCCTAGCATCGAGGAACTAAAGTTGACCAGTGGCCCCATGTAATGAGCACCACTGTTAATTATCAGCGTAAAGACTTGATTCCGCCTAGTCAGTTTGCACAGGGTATTAGCCACTGAGCAACCAAATCAGATGATATGAAGCTTGCTGACTTCAATAAAAGTTCAATAAACTATATATGGAGCAATCACCCCTTATTCGACCTTTATTAATCTTATACTAATTGCAGACTTATCTGCAACAACCTAATCATGGGAAAAAGACCTCCTGTTCAATCCTCCATATGACTCTTTAAATCTTGGTTCCCCAAACTGGATGCATCCTTGGCTTGGTAGTCTCCTATTCATTTTCCCTTTTCTAGAAGTTCTCATTTATATCAAAATCTCAGCATAATTTCCCTCAATTCACCAAATGGTTGACATTTCAATCAATTATTATCCATATACCTTTTACATCAATCTTGAGACTCATCTTAATTCCCACTCCAATCCGCCGGTATGTGTAGTGTATCATCCAATCATATCAACTTCCTGACAATTACCTAAGTGTCATAGCCTGCTTTAAAAAAGTTTAATGTTACATTGCATAAGTATGGTCACTAGCTTGATAAGATTAAATTATTGGGGTTGACTAAAGTATTATAACATGCTTTTATAAGTAATATTGAAAGGATCATAAGCATGGCGTTATTAATTACCTCTTAGTAGAGATGGCAACAAGGTAAGCATCCATTATGATTATGATTCCTTTTTGGGTAAAAATCTTATTGGTGATGGATGCCTTTCCAATCTGAGGTGCAACTGTTGCGTTTATCACTGTTCTTGTGGAATCTAAAATATACAAGCCTAATACATTAATTCTTGAAGACAGATCAGGAAGGTTAATCAAGTGTACTAGATTTGTTCTTTTGTTAGTTTTAGTTTCAGTCCATCTATTATTCAACTACCGTAAGTAAGATGTATATCACTTGTTTGTAAGAAGATACAATTATATATTAAATCACTTATAAGAAGGCCCAACTGGATATTTGCCTCCATAAAACTATCGTCTAATTATTTCTTACACTAATTCAAGTGAACCTTTGCAATAAACTTACTCAAAAGTTTACATTGTACTCACTACTGGGTAGTTGAGTCTTTTTGAACACATAGAGGCACATCAGAAGCCATCAAACACTATGCCAAACATGTAGATCAAAACCACAGGCTGCAAAAAGAATTGTAATTGATCAACCATTATACATTGATGTTTGCAACACAGGCCTATTTAACAAAATTAAAGTATGGGTTATAAAGATGGAGGAAGAAGTTGATAAAGTCGTGAAAACCAACAGCAACTTATCCAGACAAAACTAAAATAAGCTAATATAATCAATGACTCATTAATGATAAAAATTGCTTTGGGAGTCAAAGTTATGAGAATTAGTCAACTTTAGGAAATTAAAGCATAAATCTTAAAAAAAACTACAAGAAGGTGAGACTTATAAATGTAATAGCTCTCAGTGGGAGACAGAGTTATGCAAAAAATGATTTTTATGCAATAGAATAGGAGAGCATTGTTGAAAGCAATCAGCCCACTAGGAACATGCTTGGCACTTATGCCATGATTTTGGCTTGAACCCCACCATTACGCCAGCTACAGCAAAGGTTAATGGTCGCACACCTCTTATAACTACCAAATTTAACAATAATTGGAAAATTTCATGATGGCCCCAAACTACTAGAATACACCAGGATAAAACTGCAGCATTGTTTAAACTATTTAAACTGCCTATCTTTGGATACAGTGATTGCAAAAAGCAGCTAATGCTTTCAACTGCCTCAAATATGATTGTCATATATGATGTTGTCAAAATACAAGGGGTCAATTGCTTATACATAATGCTAAGATTGTGGTCATAAAGGAATTTGTTAGCCCATAAAAATTTGTGGTATGAAAACATGAGTTTATGAGGATTATATTCCAAAAAAAGGGAGAGAGAGAGAATTTTCTGTTGAGTTTTCTAGAAGGCTCAATTTTAAATGGTACACAAGCCATCAGCAACTTTGCCGCTTCAAAAGCAATGAAAAAGGCACTTTTAACCTGCTTGACCTCCATCAGGCAATGATTTTGGCATTAACAACCAACAATTCCAACTCTCAAATGTAAAATATCTCAATATATCAAAATTTTAAGAGTTAAACCAGACCTTCAAATATAACAGACCAAACTCATACCATACTAATTTGTGTATATGCACCAATAAGCCAACCAAATTTCAAAAATGATGGAAAAGTCCTATAAAATTTGCTTTAAGTGTGGACTAATGGGAATTTCACCTCATACTATGGGAATACAATATCAAGGCTAAAGTGAACCTTGTTCAAATTCAAGAGAAGGAGTTCAGTCAAGAAGTTCAAAAAGCCCTGCAGTTTAGTTGGGGAACAATCAAGATGCACATGTTGCGCAGTTCTGTAATGGTCAAGGCATTGCTTGATCACCACATAACCCTAATCTTCCCTATGTCAAAGTTTGTAGAACAACAAATAGATTACAAGGCAAATACCTTTGGAAATGGCAATCTGCCATATCAGATGGTATATATCTAAAAATCTAATAAAATAGGGTAAGATAATAAAAGTTGTCATTGTAAATGGCAATCTAATGAATCAAGTACAAATTTAACTTATTTAATAAATTTTAGTTTTGAGATAAAAATTAGAATGGAACAATAGGCTTCTAAAACAAATTGCAGTGTATTGGATGAGTGTCAAAATCCTGGTGATTATTAACGCTTGCTGGTGCTAATTTGCACAGGATTTGACAATTTAGCAGAAACAAGGGTATAAAAACTCTCTACTGCAGTTATAAAAATGGGGGATTTTTTTACCACAGGAGAATAGTAAATGAAATATAATAATATAAGATAATTTTACTAGTGATATTGGTGGGGACAAAAGTGAACCCTCTCAATATATTGATGCTGGGTATTAAATGGTGCTGAAGCTTGAATTTCAAATTGCTTAGTTATGTCTGAATAAGAAAATATAAGGTTGTGACCTATTGTGTCTCTCAAAACTTGCTTCGCTTCAATAGAATGGCCAATAAAGGTTAATAGTAGGTAAGACCAGTTTGGTAGGTAAATGATTTTATATATTGGAACCAATCAATGTGGGAAAATTTTTTACACCTGATGGGACCCCCTCTGAGGATATAAAAGGGGGTGGTCTGCACGTAGTTGGTTTACTTAAATGGTAATGGGATGGAGAGGAACCTTGGAGGCACTTACTCAATTCTGTCACATAGTCAGTGCAATTCAACTATCTAAACTCAAGCTTTTTGCCAAGTATTAATAACTAGTAGAATACCTGTGTTTTGCTATGGTGGTTATAACTTACCAGATGGTTCAAATTATTTTAGTTTTATATTGGTAGATAGCCATCAAAAAGTTCAGATTATATTAATCCTATCAGATATTCCAACCTCCAACCACTTAGCCAAGATTAATTAAGCCTGATAAATTAACTAAACCATCAATCACTTACTTAAAACTATTGAGACCATTAAAGCAACCAAAAAATGAACCACCACTCAGAAAAAACCAATTGTTTAACTTAAAAAACAACCAAAAAATACCATTCACATATAAAAACCTGTGAAACTATTAATAAAACGAACATGAAATTCTAAGCCAAATTGCTATATAATTACTATTGCAAACATATATGTTTTAGATCTTATATAGAACTAATATTAAAATGTAAATGGTTTTATTAAATAATAGCCTATTAAAATACTTTTTTTAGCACTGAGTGGTCCCAACCTAAGCATATTAAAACTCTCAAACCTTTAAAGTACTTGTGCCAAGCTTGGTGATCTTTGGCTAATTGCTCATGAGATAATGCATATGATATAAATAAACAGATTGATAGTTTTGTAAAGAAAATTTTAGG
This sequence comes from Massospora cicadina, assembly GCA_022478985.1. Classification (NCBI taxonomy): domain Eukaryota; kingdom Fungi; phylum Entomophthoromycota; class Entomophthoromycetes; order Entomophthorales; family Entomophthoraceae; genus Massospora; species Massospora cicadina. Next base: position 179,885 of record JAKSZP010004052.1, on the reverse strand, counting down.
CTAATTCTTGTTGATAAAAGTTTAACGCAGATCTGCTTTGTGGGTTTAAAGTTTCCAAGTGACCCTAATCAATTCTTTTTTATATTTAGTAGATGACTATCAATAAAATTAAGAATTCAAATTATATTGATTAAATATAAAATTTTCAGCCACTTAACTAAACCAAACTAAACTTATCAAATTAACTAAAACATTAACCACTTACCTGAAACCATTGAGCTCATTGAATCAACCTAAATCCACTAACCACCCAGCCAAAACCAACGGACTTATTGAACTAACCAATCACTGACTACTTTATTAAAACCGTTAAGCTTATTAATCAACCCAAAACATCCCAGATGCTCGCCAAAATTATTTAAACTATCAAATCTCTTGAATATCAAACTTCTCAGCCATAACAATATATTGATTTCCATTAAAAACATATAAGAGTTTCACTCCTTACATATAAACTTTTTATTTTATTATAAAATTTAAAAATCTGGCCTTGAGGTGGTCATCAACCCTCTCCTGTCCACCTATATCCAAATTTTCAAAGCTCTACTTAGTCTAGTTTTGGCTGGGCATCGCGCACATGCACATATGCACACACACTTGCTTTTATTAATATAGATAGTATAACCCCAATTCATCGGGTTCCACAAGAATTTGTCAAAATCTTTTGGTTGCTTTAATCTTTATTTAGAACTGAAACACTCTTATTACATAATCAGACTTGTAATTGCCTGAGATCACCCCCTTCAAGAGTGGTAGTGGAGGAATAAGGTCATAATAACTATCCATGCACTTGGTTAATGGTGACTCCAGAAGCAAGAGATTTAATGGAATGCTCATCCCCTTGCTTATAGGTGATAACAAAAGGCCCTTCCAAGATGGACCAAGATTTTCCCTTCTAGGCGTGATATGGTTGTTGTAGTAGAATATAAAGTCTGACATTTGGACGGAAGGGAGTGGTCGCTGGAGCTCAATGGCTACTTGGCCCTCTGTAATGACAGTTTTTGCTAAATTTATCATCACCTCAGACTTTAACTGGATGATGTGCTGCGCCAAACTCTTCATGGCTTGATCCAGATCATCAGTCCTAGCTGAGAAAATATCTTTGGCTAGTAAAGCAGGCACACCAGGTTCTTGGCCATAAAACACCCAGAATGGAGACACCTTAAGGATCCATTGGTAACTGATATGGTAAGCCGTGAAAGTAATGGCTAAGTAAATATCCCAGTGAAGAGGGTCTGAGTTTTTTGTTTTCTGAAGTATAGAGACCAGGGTCCCAATTGCTCTTTCTATGGCATCATTGGTGGATAGGTAATAGGGGCCCAAGAAGAGTTGTGCTCCCATAGAAGTGGTGATGAGCTTTACCACTCAGAAAGCAATTTTTCCATTATTACAAAGGGATCTGGGGCAACCATGCCATATAAAGATATATTGATGTAGGAAGGTGGCAGTGGCCTTAGCAGTCTGAGTAGGAGAGCAACAGCTTCAATTTATTTGGTAAAATAATCAATATTGAACAAGATGTAACGATTACCACCGGTGGTCTTAGATAGAGGACCTACCACATCCAAACTTATGGTGTGGAAAGGTTGTTGGGGCGTTGTGAGTTGATACTGATATTAGGCCTTAAAGCTAGATTGTTTTTTATAGGTCAGGCAGGCAGCCAAGACTTCATTTATGGTTTCCATAATGCACACCCAGTAGTACCGCTCTAGTTACTAACTTGTAGGTTTGACATACTCCACCATGCCCCACGATAGTGTGAGACTCCAAGATGACAGGTACTCGCTCTGATGGCCGGAGATAGGGAAACCAATTTAAACCTACTTTCTTATATAACTTCCCACCATTTACCTTTGTGATGCAGGAGTGCAGGTCTAGTATTTTTGTACTGGTTCATATTCATCAGCCCAGGTATCAGGAGTCATTAGGAGGTCATGCAACCCCTCTACTTCACTATTGTCAAGGTGAAAAACAGGAAGCCGCGTTAACCCATCCAAATTCATGTAACGAGTTCTCACCCAGTGCTCAATAGTCATATCATAGTGCTGGAGCTTAAGAGCCCAGCGAGCCAACCGCCTAAAGGGATCTTTCATATTCTGCAACCACTTCAAGGAGGCGTGGTCAGTAAATAATTTGATTAGATGTCCCATATAAGAAGAAGTGATAGTATTTTATGGCAAGAAAAGCAGCCAGACACTCCTTCTCAGTGATGCTGTAATTATGCTCGCTTTGGAGAGCATCTTGTTGAAGTAGGACACAGGATGATCGACCCCATGCTCATCCAATTTGAGTTAAAATGGCTTCAACAGCATAGTCAGAGGCATCCATAAACAACATAAAAGGCTTGCTATAGTCAGGGTGGCGGAGAATTGGCCTTTGCTGCAGCAACTGTTTCAGGGTCTCAAATGCGTCTTTTGGTTCAGCACCATAATGGAAAGGGTATTTTTAGCTAAGAGACGTACGAGGGGCTCACTGAGCTGGGCGAATTTAGGGATGAATTGATGCTAATACCTCATCATGCCCAAAGATACCTGTATGTCACAAAGGGTTTTGGGAGCAGGCATTTTAGATATCTCTTCCATCTTGTCTTTAAGGGGTTGAATCCCACCTTGAGAGATAATGTGCTCTAGGAAATCCAACTTCTTTTGGAAGAAAGTACATTTGGAGGGCTTCATTTAGATGTTAGATTCCAGCAACAGTTGAAAAACTTCTTCTAGGTGCATGAGGTTCACGTTGAAGGTCTTGAAAAGACTTTGATGTCATTGATATAGACAGTCACACAGCTCAGCTTAATCCTGAAGAATATGATTCATCACCCGCTGAAAAGTGGCAGGTGCATTTCATAACCCCTGGGGTAACTGAGCGGGTTAAAATAGGCCCTTGCTATAGATAAGGGCGCACTTTTCCTGATCCTGTGAAGAAAGGTCCATCTGCCAATACCCACTAGCCAAGTCCATGGTAGAAAAGAACTTGGGCCCAAAGAGTTGGGCTAAAGCGTCATCAATATGAGGGATATGGTAGCTGTCCTTCTTGGTAAGGTTGTTCAGTTTACAATAGTCCATAACTACCCAATGACCTCCGTTTTTCTCTATAAGCAGAAGAGGGGATGAACAAGGGATTTGGTATGGCACCAGCAGCCCAGAGTCCTACAGCTGTTTGAGATCCATGCGCATCTGTAGCTCCTCAACTTTGGATTTGCAATAGGGTTTGAAGCAGATAGGGCGAGCATCCCCAACGTCAATATTATGAGTCCAACCCTTCATGTTCCCATAGTCAATATTGAAGGTAGAGAAGATGTCAATATAGTTCTTAACTAGAGTGTGGACCTAGTAAAGATCCGCTGGAGTTAGTTCCTCAGAGATATGAACGTTAAGCAAAGTACATATTGGCTGGTCAGTGGGTAAGCTCATAATATCCATAGACCCAATACAGTGGACTTGCTTGATGTCCTCAATAGTGACCAGCAGGCCTCTATCAATCTCCTGATGCTTCTTTACGACCATGTACTTTGTGGTGAGATTCTCCAGAAGGAGATTAGTAGGTTGTTGATAAGTGGGGTCTAGCATGTCTGGGATGCTTGGAGCTCTAGAGTGATAGCTCCATCAATGCTGATCAGGTCAAAAAGAGGTTGTGGGGTATTTGTAAGGTAATCTTAGTGTCAACAACCCGTTGTTCACCAGCTTTGATGACCACTTCTTCAGAGGCATAGAAAGGGATACCCACTAGGGCATCCACTAATTTAGGCAACATTTTTGTATGCCGTCCTGCCATGGTGTAATGTAAGAATAAGGCAGAAGAGGGAAACTCAACTGTATAAGCATAATCTTTTTTTTATTAAGCTCATCATTGGTAAGAATCAGAGGAACCTTATAGTTAATCAAGGAGAGTGTAAGTCCCGGGGAACATCCCCTGGCTGTTGATCAGGTCATTTTCCCATTCCCAAGTAAAAAGGCACTGAAGAGGATGGCGGTACCCCTCATTACTCAGAGCAATCTCGATCACATAGTAGATGAGTGCTGGGTAACAGCTCTTCCGCTTTGGATTCCACCCCCAGTTCCCATACTCACCTCAGCAGAACTTCTATGGGGAATCAGTGTCATCTGCACCAAGATTTTCAAATTGAAATCAATTGGATCTAATTTGAGTGGCAATCTGGCCGATGTTTGGATCTCAAATGGCTGGAAAGGCATGAAGACTGAGTTATCAGTCATAACGCCTGATGGTTTTAATTTAATCAATATGCCAATTGAACAAATCACCTCCCTACCAAAGTTGTTGGAGATCATCCTCGATGGGCAAGCTATAGCATCAGATGTCATCAATGAGGGATCAAAGTCTTCCGTGGACAATTTGGGCATTGCAGCTGATGCAATGCCACTGACCAAATGAATAGGCCAGCAACTGAGCGCAGGTGGGTTGGGCGTCCTGAACCCATTCCCAACCAAATGGGCCTACCCCTATTTGGGGTGGCCTTGGGGGATTCCCACCGCTTGTCAGGCCAAACACCATTGTGCCAACTATTAGGAAATGCAGCCGAGCCTCAGTTTGGTCATTTGAGGTTGAACTGACAGCGACTCAGCCTGCTGCCAAATTTTTCAATGTCAGTTCCCAGGAAATAAACCCGCCCATTCCTGAATAATTCACCAGTTAGGTCAAAATCAAGGGTCCTGATCCCGGCTTATCACTACCCCAATTGACCACTATTTAATCAGTTGCATTACACTGAAAAAATGTTGGTCAATTTTCTTCCTTTTCCTTCAATAAAAATTTTGCCAAAAAAACAAAACAATTTTTTTTATTGCATTACTCCTTCTGACCGCATCCCTGATGGCATTTCCCTGGTGGCCTGTCAGTCCATATACTAGATGGACTCTACCAGTACTAATGGTCACTATGGCCCCTTCCATTGTCATTGGATTAAGCGAGTCCAATATTTTTGGCTCTACAACCCCATTATCATGAACTTCCAGCAACAGTACATGGGAAGCTTGTGGCCTTATGTCCACCAATTGCAAAAGAGAATTCGCCTCCTTGCCTCCCCGGTTGAAATGACCACATATGTCAATGAATTTATTGAAACTATCTCTGTGATCCCACCCCTGCAGTAAGGCCCCCTGAGTCAGGAGTGGGCACATTATGGTTCGTCATCAGGATCATACTCACTGTTGTTCTACATCAACGATTTGTCATTTCACAATGCCCAGCTCCATAAAACGTCATTTGGTCGGCAATACCTCTGGCATTCTGGCTTACTTTTTGGGTGCTTACGCATCCCAACTGGCAGGCTGGTATAAACTTCTTCTGCCATTTCCATGACAGAGAGATAGCCATGCTTCAAGTTGATAACCCCTTCAAATTCGAGCATGAACTGGGTATCAATGAGTGGACCATAGGTATTGTTGGCCAAGGCCACCGCTAGAGATGACAAGGTGAGCTTCCCAAAACGAATTGGCAGAGAAGAGTATGCTACAATGGCGCGAGTATTGTTTGGCCCCGCAGTTCCAAACTCTTGTGTATAGTTGAGGTCAGAGGCCAGCTTAATTTTTTTCATAAGTTTGGATAACACAACGTTCACAGGGGACCCAGTGTCAAGGATAGCCCTAAATCTCACTCCATTAATGACGACCTCCACTTTAGTTGAAGTTTCTCTAAAGTTGGGGAGAATATCGAGGACCTCCTGTAGATGAAGAGTAAAGGCAATTATTTTAGCAGTTTCAGTGTATCTCTTTTAGATTGAATGTAGGGTATGGACACACTGGGTAGATCGGGTAAATGTGGCAATGAGCTGGTCAGCGTCACTGGCAGTGTCAATAACTCAAACCCACTCAACACTTTCCAAAGATAAGTTTGGCATGGTATCTTAGCCCAATCCACTCTCTCCGGGTTAATCAGTTAGGCAACTCCACTTCACCTGGGGCTCCTAAAACATAATGATCCATATCTTTGCCACCCCCTTCAGATTCGTCATCAGAGGGGTTATCAATATATGTTAGGGAGCCCATAGGGGGTGAGGTAGGTTCAGGGCTTCCCTTATGGCAGGATAAGTCCTGGGTTGCTCCTCCACATTATTAACTCTTGGGGGAGGCGTTAGTATTGTCATAGCTCAATTTTTGACCTTCACAGTAGGGATTTGTGCTGCCTCATGGAGACAAGTTTCATAATAGAGTTATATGGATGAGAGGTCGTGAGAGATAGCGTTGGTGAGGTGGATGCTTTAATTACACCAGCTTTGGGTCAATCAATGGCGGTGTGCTTATGTGTAACAAGCGGTTTAGCTTTTGTGACCTGGTCATTAAACCCATTGATAGTGGGGGAGATTGACACCTGAGAAAGGGGTTTAGGATTGAGAGCAGGATTTGGAATCACTTGGGAATGCCGCTCTGGAGAAAAAGATGGGCAAGGCAAAGGGACGACTGCTTTCGCCAGCTGGGTTTTTTGAGCTGAAGACAAAGGGGAGCACTGCCCCATCACAGCCATTGATTTGAGCTATCCTCACATGGTAAAGAAGCATCTCGTCACTACAGCTCTGCAGAAACAGGGTTCCAGAGGGAGATAGCCATTGAAGTGTTTGGAGTGGTCAAAGTTTATTCTCTCCTCAAAGCTCTTTGCATAAGTTCAAGTTCATGAAAGTCAGCCACTGGTAGCAGAGCCTCTTTAATATCCCACTGTTCAGAAGGTGCTCTTGAATGCAGAGATATGCATTGCTATTTGAGGATGAGACGCCAAGCCAGATATGATAGCAGCAATGTTATCATTTAGAGGTAGCATTTTGGCAAGCAACAGAGGTTGAGCTTTACTATAGAATTGCCTAACAAAAGAGGGTATTGATTCTTTATCTTGCAGGATAAGGCATATAAAGGCCTTTTTTTGCCTTTGTAAAAACTGTAGGGAGACAAATTCGTCAATAAGAGCTTGTTTCACCTCCGCCCAGGTGCTAAGTGTAGCCACAGTGGGAACCATTATCTCCTGAGCCATATGTCTCAAGCAGGGAAGGATATTTTTAATTTTTTGCTGGTCAGTTGCTCCTTCCATTGCAGATTCATACACAAAGAAGAAGGTTGCAATAATGCCATCGCCTGGGATAAACTTGTCCCTGAAAGGGGGTTTGTGAATGGTGGGAGAGGCTCCATAAAGGCATTGAGAGGGGTGCAGCTCGAGATTGTTAAGTTGGGACAATGCACTATCTAGCTGTAGTTCTAATGCAGCGATCCTAAACTCAGATGAAGCGGGGAAGTTGTAAGGGATAGTTTCCCCACCAATCTCCATTTTGAATAAGTTTTATTTTGGTGTACAGGGCCCCCTGTAGTGAGAACCACTTGTCAAAATCCTAGCGATGGCTAATTCTCGCTGGTGCTAATTTGCACAGGATTGGACAATTTAGCAGAAACAGGAGTATAAAAACTCTCCACTGCTATTATAAAAACGGGGAATTATATCCCCACATGAAGAATAAAAGTGAAAATATAATAATATAAGTTTTTTATTAGTGATATCAGTGGGGAAAAAAGCAAGCCCTCTCAATATTTTGATGCTGGGTATTAAATGGTGTCAAAGCTCTAAGTTTGGATTGCTTAGTAATGTCCAAATATGGGATATAGAGTTGTGACCTATTGTGTCTCTCAAAACTTGCCTCGCTTCAATGGAATGGCTGATGAAGGGTCAATAGTAGGTAAGACCTGTCCATTATGTAGGAATTTATATATCAGAACCAATCACCATGGGGGAAATTTTTTACACCTGATGGGACCCCCTCTGAGGATATAAAAGGGGGTGGTCCACACGTAGGTGGTTTACTTAAATGGTAATGGGATGGAGAGGAACCTTGGAGGGACTCCTCTAATTCCGTTGCATAGTCAGTGCAATTTGACTATCTAAACTTGAGCTATTTGGCCGAGTATTATCAACAATAGTATTTCCCTGACTCAAAGGGTTCCACCAAGTATTGGCCAGGGTCTTTTGGCCGCTTTTAACTTTATTTAGAACTGAAACACTCTTATCACATAATCAAACTTGTAATTGTCAGACAATGTGAAAAATATTTGCTAATCATGGGGTATCTGTCCAAAACTTATAAAATGGGATTTAAAGAGAAGATAGGAAAAAAGATCTTGAGATAATGCCCACCAAGGGTCATGCTGCCTGCGGACTCCATGAAACGACATTATAAATTACATTTAACATGCCAATAAACTAGGTATAAACTGAACAATCAAAGAAGCATTACATACTTTGTTCAAAAGTGGATCTAATTTAATTTTTAAAAAACTAAATTTATTAAACAAGTTATTAAGATCTTCAAGTTGCAAAATGGGATAAGTAGGATAATTTCTGGCAAAAGATTAAACCTCTGATTTTAACAAGGCTGTTGCATCCTTGTATTCACTTTCAAGAGGTCAGAACCTCCTTGTCAGGGACTAGTGTACCGCTGTACTGGTTGGGGTTAGCTAACCATGAGCTAGCATAACTAAGGGTTTGGATCCAGTATGTCCAGGACAAAAGATGCGTCCAAATATAAGAAATGGTGGATATACTGGTATGGACGTTGTCCGCAGATATGATTTTAGGAGATGAAAGGTGGAGGGGAGTTTCTTTAAGTTTGGGGTGCTAGCTTGGGATTGTTAACACTTTAATAAATAACTTTAGTAGTGTTTAAATAATTAAAATATTTCTATTGACCGCGAAACTTAAACATATGAATGCCCTAATTTTATATCCAAATTTCTGGACTTGCCCAAGCTTAATTGATATTTTTAATTAGAGCACTATACTTCTTTGAACATACGGGATTGCGCTTTGCATATGATTTGAAAGCAGAGGGAATCGTATCAGTCTAATTTTAAATTTTTATTGGTGCTATTATTTGAATCAATGTCATTGCAATTAAGGTAATTCAAGCGATTATTTTAACCAAACCCATTAAAATTATGGTTTAATATGAAATTAATTAATCTAACTTAAGCACATATCCTCTTGATCTGATGGAAAATATCTGAAATCTCAGGAATGCCACTAATGCCAGGCTTTACCCTGACACTCCTGCTCGCCTTGAGTATCAGACTTACCATTGCCAAGGGCTCCTCAACAGTAGATTTAGCCCACAGACAGAGAGGCCTACCTCTTGTGCTCTCTACTTCTTGTGGGACCTTTATTGGGCCTTGCTGCCAAACTTCTTTGTGGCAGTCTGGAAGCATCCCATCTGTCACATTAAATTAAGCATTTAGATCCTATCTTATATCCTGGACATAGTGGGCAAACCAATTAGAACGAGTCTTGCTTGCATGGTTCAAACAAACAACCATGGTTCTGATGGTCATCTTTCCCCCTAGTCCTCTATTGGAAGCCACATATCTCCTCCCATCATGCAATTATACCCATTCCATCACCCAACCTGATCTTACTGTACCAGACTTTTGTCTGTCGCTGACTCTAGAAGAGCTAAGCGTAGTGCATGAGACCTTCTCACAAGTGAACCTTTAATCCATCTGACTGTAGTCTCAGGAATAATCACCGCAACACTCTCCAGTTTGCCCTCATAGTGGCCGACCTGCCCACAAACTTGTCCTCCTGGTTCACAGAGCATTTTCACAGATAGTTATTACACACTCCTTGGATGAATGCCTCCAACTGGTTGAGATTGTGGCTACACCAAACAACTTCCAGATGCAGCTTGGTTTGCTCTTCTAGACTTCACTCAGGTAAGAGTTACTGGAGTTGAATACGCTCATGTCTTCCGCCCTTTGGCCAAAGCAGCTATAATCGCTTCTTCCCAGGTCACTCATATGTACCAAAACCTCTTCCATAACATCATTTCTGCAATAGCTGCCACTTTCAGGCTATCACTATTCAAGAAGAAGGGTAAGTTGAAACCCATGTTGAAGGGACAACTGGATTTGGTTCAAACAAAGCTACACTACACTGTAGAACATGGGTAGTTCTGTGGCGCTGTGTAGAGTCAGAGACAGCTAACAATTTCGCGTGAAAATCTCAACAAGGAATGGGAATAAACCAAGTATTTAAGATGTGAAGACATCTCCCCAGGCTTCCTTGGGTGGTAGCCCCAGTCCTACCTATTAATTACGCTTAACCCCATTGCACATATCTGGTATCATCAAAGAAAAATCTTTGTCTTATCCTTATGTGCCTTTCTTGTTATTCTCAAGGGAAAAAGAAGAATATTAAAGCAAAACTATGGGTCTTAGTAAACTCTGAAGCGGAGGAAAACTATCTGAATGTGGAGTAGCGCGGAGAATGAGGCTGGAGATAAAATGGAAGGGAAACATTACATTAGCGGACACAATTAATTACATGGGATGTTGGTAGGTCAAATCTTTGGTTTTGGTACAAAAAGGGCACCACAGGCTTTGAGAGACATTCAGAGCAATAACAAACCTGCCCATCTTGTAATACTGGGTATCAATGGTGGCACAAGCACTACCCTATGTTCAACGTGGAGGAACGGGTGCTCATGTTACAGCCTAAGGGGTAGCCTCGGTGGCCCTGGATATCTTTACCACCAGCTGAGGGAGGTCCAAAGTGAACACAGTATTCCAGTCAAAACCCGCATTAGGCTAAGAGGAGGAGTTTAAAACTTATGCCACTTTTTCAAAAAAAAAAATAATGCCCCACCATCTCACTGAACAGACCATTCCTCTTTTTGTTCAAGTTCAAATATGACAATGAATTCTAAAATAGATGTCCAGATTACCCCCTAAATCCCAAGACGAAGGGATACCTGTAACCTTATGTTAAAAAAAGCTAAACCAAGGGATGATATTACCATCCTAGTCCTGGTGTGAAACCCATACTCCTAGCTCCTAAGTCAATCAGTGAGCTCAGGCCCTCAATCACCTCCATCAGCTTAATGTAATAACTGAGTTTGACCCACATACCATCCCGCTGTTGGAGAACATCTCTCAGACTATTGCAGGACCAAGCTTTAATCCAAGTTGAATCTGGCAAACGCTTTAAAAAGTTTTGGTGAACCCAATTGAGAATTTTACATCCACTACAAAAGTAATTTTATTGCTGTGTCAAGATAACGGTAGGAAGACTGTTAACCCTTGGTGTTTCACCTTCACAAGATACCTTTCACTACAAAGTCCGCGTTCATATCTTATCATACTCAACAGACCAACAACTTCACCTTGGTTCAATTAACCCCTGGGAGGCTCAACAGCGCCACTATCATCCAGTTTAAAGGAGGGCTCTATTGAGGTTAATCCCATCAGTTTCTCGTTGTGGTGGCTGTTTGGGAAAGTCTGCGTGAGGCTTCCTTATAACTCCATTTATTGGAGTTGGTAGCTCCACCCACTCCCTAGGTGCACTCGCTCAGCACCTAACCTTGAGGGTCTTCAACACACCCTCCACTCCCAGCTACCCTCTAGCCATCTTAAAACAATAAAGAGTAGGCGAGAGAAAGATCTTTATTAGTAATATATTCAAGACAATTATACTTAGGCGTTTTTCATTGGAAAATATCATGTTGCATATCAAAAATCATTGAACTTATTACTTGTAAAACAAATTTTTCATCTGCATCCTCTGCTGGCAGCCATTCCCTTGAAAATCTTCACAATCAATCACCAAATACAAATTTGATTCATCCTTAGAACAAACCACCGGCAAGAAATAGTAAATCTTTAATAAAATTAGTTGATTAATCTAAGTTTTAATCACCAGTAATTCTGAGCCCTAGACGATGAAATGACAATCAAATACCCGCCTATTGAAATTAAGCATTTTTTCTGGCAATATATTATCCTTGGCGTGAGTCACCGGTCAATCCTAAAACTGTATGGTCCTGATTATCCTCAGAGTGAGTCACTAATCCTAATAAATTTAATCTGATTATTCTTCACGTCAGTCACCAGTAATCCTAAACTCCAAGGCGTCAAATGTCAATTAAATGTTTCGCCTTATGGGAACTCTTGGCATTTGATTTGGTGGCATTTAGTGTTGTTTTATCTCTTCATCAATTTATAGTAAACCTTAATAATTAATAATTATAAAATAATGAACTATAATTAGCGTTGATTGCCTATATTCAATTATTTTTTTCTATCAGTGAATATCCCATAATTTCAGAAACAGCTGATACCTCAAAATAGCATAACCCAATCAAATGGGGAGCAAAAATTTAAACAAAAAATAATAAAATAATTGGATTAGCTCAACTTGAGTGAATGAGGAGCACAGCTCAATAATTTTTTAGTAATTCAATATTATAAACAAGTCTAGGTAATTAATTGTCAGTCATGCATAATTATCTGAATCTCTACTCTTGAGAACTATGGGAAAAATCCACCTGTTTTAAGCCCAACAAACTAGAGCCACAGCAGAACATGGACTTTGAGTGCCACTTTGGGGTGTTTGGGTACAAAATGATACCCTTTGGTCTCAAGAATGACACTTGGTATTCCAGTGCACCTTTGACAACCCTCAGGGAAATCTGATTGAGTAGTGTTTACCATATATGGATGATATCCTAATATTTTCAAATTCTAAGGAGAACATAAGCACAACGTGCTAAGGGTGCTTGAGTCCCTTGACAAGGCAAACTCCTCCTGAAGCCTTCAGAATGGGAGTATTACAAAGACTCTTTCTCTTTCTTGGGTAAGGTAGTTTTCAAAAAGGATACTGTCAGTTTTCCGGACAAACTGAAGGCAATGAGGGAATGGTCTTCTCCTACAGTATGAATTAATGTTAGAAGTTTTTTAGGGTGGTAAATTACCTGCAACACTTTGTATAAGACTTCCCCCAAACTGCGCCCCAGGACCAGGGTGATGGGAAAGTACCATTTTGTTGGGGAGAAGGCAAGTAGACATCTTTCTGAGCTATCAAGAAGACCTTCCTAACTGCACTTGTACTTGGACACCCAGATATCAACTGACTTTTAATAGTAGAAACTAATGCCTTAAATTTTCAAATGGGACATCCATGCTACAGAAAAGGCAAGATGAGTTCGATTTTCCTTTAGGTTACTTATGTAAAAAATGCTGCTACAAAAAGAAATACCCAGTATATGACAGAAAGCTTTTTGGCAATTGTCTCAGCCCTAAAGGAATAACAACATCATTTGCTTTAAACCCAGAAATCTTTACAATCAGAATGGATCACTGCGATATGAATTCTACAAGAGCCTTAAAACGCATGAACCAGCGCCAGGCCCGTTGCCACCTGAAACTATCTCAGTATGACTACAATATTGAATATAAATTGAAAAAGAGCACCTTTATACAGTACTTTTCAATCCAAGACCCCAAGATGGCTTTTTCCAAGGAGGAGCTGGATGCTACATCATTTTTACCATGTTACCTCCAAATGTGTTTGCCACAATCCAATTATATACACTGACATGGAGAACAAGATCTGGAGCTCTCAACAATGCTCAAAATATGGGGCTACGGTATTTAAATTACCTTGAGGAGGAAGCAGAGAAAAACATATACAAAAATAACCAAAAAGATAAAAGGCCTCATTCTTGACAAATAACGCCCATGGCTTCCAGGCTAAAAAATCTAGGAGAAAGCATTAAGCGCCCTACATGACCGCAACTTGGTGAGACACCTGGGTGTAGAGAAAACAGTAGAGCGCCTATTACAAAGCTACCCGTGGCATGGCAATCTGAGTTCTATGAGAGAATAAATACAAATATGTTACTTGCGCATGATCCAAACACTACAGGCAGAAATTCATGAAAAATTAAGCCCCTCCGGATCATGAAAACGACATGGTCTTCACTGCTTTTAAACTTCATAACACAGGATAAATATTTGAAGTATTTTTGATGCTGTTATGGTGGTAGTGGACAAGCTGACAAAATATACCAAGTTGTTCCTGTGCACATCCAAGATCATGGCAAAGCGCACAGTTAAAATCTTATAAAATAGAGTTTGCATGCCATGGTCCTCCAGTGATAGTGTCAGATAGGGTTCTCAAAAAATCTCAAGTTTCTGAAATCTTCTTATTGAATTCCTCCAAATCAAGCCATGCAATCATCAGCATACCACTTACAGTGAGAAACCAAACTTAATTAGGTAATTAAAATTCTTGAACAGTACCAGAGTTGCTACATGACTACTCAACAAGAACTCTGGAATAACTTGATAAAAATGGCTTAATTTGCTTAAAATGATTTTATGAACTCATCAATGTGAATGTTACCTTTCATGACAACCCAAGGTTTCTTTCAAAAAATGGTGGAAAACCTTTCCAGAATTACAAACTCCTCCATAAACAAACTGGTGATTGAGATGAGAGATAACCATAAAATTTTGTATTTAAATCTGTTTAAGGCCGTAGAGTTGAAAAGAGGAAAGCAGACACCCACTGTTCATACACATCAGTGCTTAAAGTGGAAGACAAAGTGATGATCAACGTAAAGAGTTGTTGAATGGTTGACTGGATCTAAATTGTTGGTTATTATAAACCAAAAATATCCTAAGTATATCTGATTTGGGATTAGTGGCCTAGTAATTTCATTTAATAATATTTGACTATGATGACATGGGCTCAAGGGCTTTGTTGGTTAGGTTGGATTTAATATAAAGTATCAACTTAATGACTCGGGCACATGGGCTTTGTTGGTCTATGTCAAAATTAGTTTCTAATGTTGGTCAAGTTTTTGATTGAATTAATTACTAATTAATGGTACAAATTGCTTTGGTATGTGCTGCAGATTTCTTGCGAAAGAGAATTAGGTCAGCTATCTGCAGACATGTCTAAAAACGCCATTTTGAGAATATTGATGTTATTTACACTGACCCTGAGGCCGTGCAATATGCCCTGAGTCAAAGTATTTGTAAACCCTCAAATGAACATTTTACATGTTCCTCTGTCCAAGTGCCATTGAAAATGAGACGTCATGGGTAAGATGTGGTGAACATCGAACCCTATAAATTATCTCCAAGTTGATAATATTGAATACAATCAACTACTACCACTAGTTTATAGTTTAACTTATAAGCTTTTTGTGTTTAATACTCTAAGTTGTATTAAGTCGAAAATTTACTTGGGATCAGTAAGATCAGGGCAGCGTGCCATTGTCCAAGTAATGACAGGAGAGACAACTTTCAAGTGCTATTACAAAGGAGTTAAATTAAAACTATAATTACCATCTGGTCTATTGTCTTCATACAATAGATGTTCAAAACTCCACAAAACCGCAGAAGAAGAACCAGCCATCTGAAGAAGACCAAAATTCAACAAAGGTCACTTGTCTTCCAGTTGTAAGAAATTCAGGCCAGTCGCCCTAGGCCCATTCAAGGTCATCTTCCAATTGAATGAGGTGGTTCTAAAAACTAAATTCCTTAAAGGTTCATACCACATGATCTTGCATGTTTTGCAGCTCAAGAAATTCAAGAGCCCACTTCCCAAGAGGCAAAGCCAGTAAACTCTGACAACTCTTATTGATGCTGAGCATGATGTTGAAGAACTTCTTGAAACAAAGATTCCATGGAAAGCGCTTGTACTTGGTCAAATGAGTCAGCTACCTCATGAAAGAGTCCACCTGGAAGACTATCAATGAATGCTAAAACTGTCCGCAGATAGTCCAGGGATTCTAAAACTGGAGGGGGCTCTTATATGGGGGTGATGTAACGGTCAAGGCATTGTATGACTTCCACATAGCCCTAATTTTCTCTATTGCAAAGATTTCAGCTCACTAGGTGGCTTACTAAGACAAATTTTCTAAATGGCAGTCTGATTTAATTAGACAAAAGGGGTATGATGACAAGTTTGTCATTTTAAATGGCAATATGATAAATCAGATGCTGTTAAACTATTCTCTATAATTCTAAACTTTATGATAAAAAATAATTGTCAACTGGTTTATGAATAATTGAATTATAAAATGGATGCAAAAAAGTTCGCAAACTATAAGGTTACCCATCCAAAGTTCTAAAATGGGTCATACAAAAACATTGGGGACAAAGTTTTAGAATAGACTCACCAAGGGCCAAGCAGCCTGCAGACTCCTTGGAACAACGCCATAAATCTTAAAGCCTCACCCATAAATAAATCTAAATAGAAACATGTTAGGATGCTTTAAGAAGCTTTCCTTCTATATTATCTAATGAAAACTTATTAAAGCAAAATTAATTTATCAAATTACAAAATTTATTTTTGTTGTAAGATGGGAAAATAGGCATGAAACTGGTAAAAGCTACACCTTTGAATTCAACAAAGCTTTTGCGTCCTTGTAAGCTTTTTGGAGTCAAGACCTTCCTAAACGCTTTAAGTATCTAACTTAATGTTGCCAATGGCTACTCATCAGTAGATCAGCCTATAGACAAGAGCCCTTACCTCTGGCACCTCTCCTTCTTGTGGGCCCTTACTTGGTCTTGCTGCTTAACTGCTAATGTGGGTTGGGAAGTATTCTGTCCATAATATGTCCTACCAAAAAACTTAAAGATGACTTAGATATTAGTGTCTATCTGTGGATAACCTACAGTTGAGCCATTATTACTTTGTTTTCTAAAAATGTAACTCAATTACCAGAATAAAAAAAGGGCTGACGCTAAAACACTAAGGATACAGCAAGACTGGAGACTTGCTGATATTTGACATAGTAAAAAATACCAACAACAATGTGTAAATTACCTTAATAAAATTTGGATTATGTTGGATTTTATATAATAATAAGTAGAATCCAGGAATTACTTCCTAAAATGTCTACACAGTTGTTTTAATTTTTAGTAAGGCAAAAATGCTATTAGTTGAGCTTAGTAGTAAAATGATAAAGATCAACCTGACCCAACGGCTCTGATTTTTCATCCGCCAGTTTTCAATCTGCCACCCACCCCACACCAGCTTTGGTATGGGGTATGATCCTACCTCCCCCTCCCCCAAAGCCTGTTGCTGCAGCTGCGCCAACAGCAACAAATCAGCCTCCTCCTCACCCCAGTGCCATAAATGCTCCATCCAATCAAGCACAGGACTGGACCCCAGTTTGCTCCCATGCATCCTCCAATGAACCAACCAAACCTCAGGAATATGCCAATTCCCCAATTCAATTCAACCAAAATCCTTGGGATCTATTGGCTGAAAGTGATGAGTCTGGTAATATTATTGAAGACCACACTATCCAAATTGAGAAGTTTATGTTTATTGATCATGATGCTGAGATACCCCCTCAATTATATGCCCCCAAGCAAAAACGCTGAAACGTTCCGTGGCAACCACCAGCTGGCTATTAAAGCAACACTAAGCCAGATTGTCGCCCTCTCCGCAAAGCTGCTGCCAAATCAGTGGCTATGCTCGCAGGAGGAATCCCTCCTCCCATAGTTCCCTCAACCGCCAATAAGCTATAAAAATATGTTGATTGAAGCTCACAAATCTGCTGGTGACGCCATCCAGCACATGGCAGTGGTAGCGCAGAATCCCAAATCTAAGATTACCTGCACCAATATTTCCACGTTCATAAAGCTCCCTGATGCACGTATAAAAGCTGAAGCAGCTTTGGACAATTATGTCAGAACTCTTATATAACAGCTGTATTCCTGCCACCCCAATTATCAGATATTTATCTCCACATCCCGCTGACACCCCAACGCCCCTTCTCTCCGCCATAGCCTGTGCCCTGCTTTGGGGTGAAGTAGAGGCTGAGAAAGAGCACCCTGATCCCCCCTCACCTTCTGCCATGTTGGGATAAGCAGTTCCCAATGTCCCACCTGGTTGGTTGTGTTCGCATTTTGTGTGACATCTGCTCATTTTGGGCAGTTAATTCAAGTTGTTTGGAGAAATTTGTTTGACAGGTTTTTGAGTTTTAGTTATGTCCATCCCCTGGTCGGCTTGCCTCATATAAATAAAGATCAACCTGACCACTCCAAAATTTGGCAATTATAAATAAAGTACCCTATATGACACAGGTGAGGTTAGTTGCCACACCAATGTGTTTAAATTCTAGACTGGAATATCCAAAAGATTACAAAATTGGTTACAGATACTTATACAGTCAAAAATGTAACTGATGGTTGGATAGAAATATGGAGATCATAGAAAACTTTAAAAGCTTGTATCTTTATTAAAAATAATTTATGAATATTGAAAAAGATATCACCAAAGAGAAATGTATAAAAACTATATTGGAAAAAACACGCTACTTTTTATCTTTTTATACTATAGATTATTAATTTTGCTTTACTTTTTACATAAACTTGCCTCTTTGGTCAGCCATCTATGACTCCTCTTAGGGGATGGGGATTAACCCAAACTGTAGTAATAGCTGATGTAATCAATTTAGCGTGTGGATACTTTTGAAGGACAAACCTATTTGCAGCTAAGTCCTCTGCTTGTATTGAAATATCCAACAAGCTGCAATGATGGGGAGTAAAGACAGAACTCGCCAGCATTGTAGCTCACGACCTAGGAGGTAGATTAAATACTATAAGTCATATTGGACTATAAATTAACCGGGCAAGTATTACTTAACCAAGAAGGAAACTGACATATAGTAAGCAATGTCAGAAATTAGATCAAATATTGTCTTTGTATGTTGACCAATCCAAGGAGTCATGAAATATCAGAGAACAGTGCCTTTGAAGCTTTATTGATGCTAACAAGGTAAATGCTAATGGATGAGTTCAGTTCAATTTAATAATGTTTAAGTTCAAGAAGATAAACATATTTGATCTGTCTGCCTCTACTAGTAGCAGGAGTTGCTAGGGACAATATACCAAGTTTTTTTAGCTAAGTGATTGGAGATATATTTTTGCTGAGAACCTCATGTATAGCATTAAAAAATTAAAAAGAGAGAAAACAATATTTTTACTGTATATTTGTCATGTGAATGGCAGAAGAAGTTTAGACCAGCCTGCCATTTGGGATGCATAAGCACCCAAAAGCAAGCCAGAATGCCAGAGGCATTTCCAACTGAACGACTTGATATGGAGCTGGGCATTGGGAAATGATGAATTGTTGGTGCAGCAAAATGGTAAGTATGATCCTGACGACAAACCACACTGAACCCACTCCTGACCCAGAAGGTCTTGTTGCAGGGGGTGGAATTAATGAAATAATCTCAATGAGGTCCTCAACATATGGGGCCATTTCAACCAGGGTGGCAAGGAGACAGATTCATTCTTGCAATTGGTGAACATATGGCCACAAGATCCCCGTGTATTGCTGCCAGAAGTTAGTGATAATGGGGTTGTAGAGCCAAAAATATTGGACTCGCTGAACCCAATTGATGACAGAGGGGGCCATAGTGACCAAGAGTACTGGTAGAGCCCATCTGGTATATGGATTGATGGACCATCATGGAAACGCCATCAGGGATGCGGCCAGAAAAGATAATAAAAATTGTTTGGTTTTTTTGGCAAAATTATATTTAAAGGGAAAGTAAGAAAATCAACCAACAATTTTCACAGTGCTATACAACTGATTAAATATTGGTCAATTGGGGTAGTGACAAGCTAGAATCAGGACCCTTGGTTTCAACCTAACTGGCGAATTATTCAGGAATGGGCGGGTTTGTTCCCTAAGAACTGAAATCGCAAAATTTGGTGGTGGGCCAAGTTTCTGTCAGTTTGACCTCAAACATCCGAACTGGGGCTCAGCTACATTTCTGATGGTTGGTGCCAACAGCATTTGGCCCAACAAGTGATGGGAATCCCCCAAGGCCACCCCTCATAGGGGCGGGTCCATTTGGTTGGGAACAGGTTTGGGACACCCAACCTGCCCACACTCGGTTGCTGGACCATTCATTCAGTCAATGGCATCACATCAGCTGCAACGCCCAAATTACCTACTGGGGCTTCAAACCCTCATTGGTGGCGCCCAATGCTATAACCTGATTGTCAAGGATGATCCTCGACGACTTTGGTAGGAAGGTGCTTTGTTTGATCAGCATATTGATCAGATTGGAACTGTTGGGCGTTCTTACTGATGCCTCAGTCTTCATGACTTTCCGGCCATTTGAGATTTGGGCATTGTCCAGATTGCCACTAGAGTTAGATCTGGCCAATTTTAATTTGACAATTTTGGCGCAAATTTTGCTAATTTCCCATAACAGTTCTGCCAAGGTGAGTGTGGGTACTGGGGGTGGGATCCGGAGCAGAAGAGCTGTTACCCATCACTTGTATACTATGTGAGCGAGATCGCCCTGAGTAATGAGGGGTACTGCCATCCTCTTCAGTGTCTTTTACTCAGAAATGGGAAGATGGACCAATCAACTGCCAGGAGATGTTCCCTGGGACTTACATTACCATTTCCTTTTTCCAAAGGAAGGGCACCCCCACCAGCAAACTGCACCAGAGCCACATTCTTTTGTGCCTTGGGCAACTTGATAGCCATAATTGTCGCAACTTTCTGGGGGGGGGGGGCGGGAGCCTTGGGGTGGGATATATGGAATGCTTCAACCAGGTCCATGCAATTCGTGCAATCGTGCGCCTTAACCCAACTATTTTCATAGGCTGGATACCCTTTCCAGGCCACTAGATATTGGATGGAACGTCGTGACTTCCAGGATGCCAGGATAGCCTTTACCTTGGCTTCTTCCTCATTATCGATGATAATTGGTTCTGAGGCCCGTGGGAATTGCACCCTTGACGGGCAACAGCTGGGAAACATGGAAAACAGGGTGCTGCTTCCAATGCGCAGGAATCTTCAGTTAGAACGCCCCATTACCCAATACCTCCTCCACTAAATGGGACCTGAGCGTTTACTGGAAAATTTTATGGGAAGTGGTTTGAATTTTTAAATGATGGGTAACAAGCATAACTTAGGAACCCACCGTAAAATTGTGACCTGGAAGACACTTACAATCCTCAAACCACTTGTAGTCATTGATGGCTTTGGTAAGGTGTTTCTGAACTAAAGCTTGAGTCAATCAGATATGGGCAGCGTGGTCCGTGGCAGCTTGAACCTCAAGCCACAAGCACAGCCCAACCAAAAATGAAGGATTATAACCTAACGTTGCTTCATAAGGGAAAACCCCGTAGACGTGTGGGTCCCATTATTGTAAGCAAATTGAGCGAGGGGCAAGTCACTGGCCCAAGTATCCTGCGCTGCTGCAGCATAACAATGCAGGTACTGTTTGAGGACTTGATTGACCCGCTCAGTCTGTACATCAGACTAAGGGTGATATGACGTGGATCAACAGGGGGATATTTTTAGGATCAATAGGAGTTCACTCCAAAATTGCGCGGTAAACTATGAACCCCAGTCACTGATGATCTCCTGGGGAAGACCAAAATTGAAAACATATGGCGTACAAAAAGATGGGCAGTTTCTTCCAACATAATTGCAGAAGTACGCGGGATAAAAAGGGAAAATTTTGTGAAATGATCCACCACTACCATCACCGCTGTGAACCCATTAGAACAGAGGAGTTCAATGATAAAGTCCATGGACACTGAGGTCCATGGACCTTCCGCCTGCTGTAAAGGGTGCAGGAGGCCATTTTTCCTGGAGCGATCTGACTTGGCCCTAGCGCAAGTAACACAATCAGCGATCCAAGCTGGGACCTCTTTTGTCAGTCCTGCCCAATTAAAGGTGCGCTTGATCAAAGTGATGCATTTCTTGTTACCAGGATGTCCAACCATGGGGGATCATGATGTGCATGGAATACCTCAGAGCAGAAAGAGGGGGAACCCAGATGTAAGAGCAGAAGTAAATGAGTCCCTCTTCTAAGGAGTATAGGGAGTGTTTGTGACTCAAGTGAGCCAACTGCTCGACCAACTCCACGCCCTCAGGACAGGCCATTTGACTGGCTAAAACCTGAGCTACTAGCGGGGCGTTGGGAGCCAAAGTGATGGAGGAAATGATGGGGGGAACAATTGACAGAATTTGGGTGGCAGGAATCATTGTACTGAGATCCACCTCCTCTGGTTCTGAGGGACAGTGGGCGGGACTGCAGCTTAGGAAATCAGGAAGTAAATTGAGCGCGCCTTTAATAAATTTATATTTAAAGTTAAAACTGCACAGGTCCCAATAGGTTTGGGCCTGCTGATGCACCAATTTTGGGGTTTGTGAAAATACAATAGGGCCTGGTGATTTGTGTGGACTGTTAATTCGTGGCAGGCACCCTGCAACAGATACTGCCAATGGGTTAAAGCCCATGTAACAGCTGCTAATTCCTTATTTTAAATGGCCCAAGTCTGCTCTGTGGCTGTGAACTTTTGGGAGAAAAAAGCGACCAGATGTTCAAGACCATCGTGCTCCTGAAGTAACACCGCTCCCACTGCTACCAACGAAGCATTGCATGCCACAATATACAGTTTGGTGGGATCAGCATGTTTCAAAATGAGCAGAGACAAATACCTCTTTGATCGATTTGAATGCCTGCTGGCATTTGGGCGTCCAACAAAATGGTACGTTTTTCCCAGTAAGGGGGTGGAGCGGTGCAGCTAACTGGGAAAGTGCTGGAGAAAATTTTTAGGAAAATGATAGTTCCCAAGAAACTCCGAAGTTGTTTCTGCATAGTCAGAGTTGGCCATTCCTGGATCGCATCTAACTTGTTGGGAGGGATTGCATAGCCATCTTTGAGAACCAGGTTAACGAGGAAAGTAACCTCCTCCTTATAAAACTCACACTTGAAAGGTTTGAGGAACAAACCTGCCTTATGCAAGGCGACCACCACTGCTTCCAAGTCAGTAGTGTGTTGCTCAGGGAGTTGGGGAGTGAACCAGGATATCATCAATGTATGCAATTGCACAGGTAAACTGGAGATCACCCAGTACATTGTTGATCATCCGTTGAAACATAGCGGGGGCATTCTTCATCCTTAAGGGCATAACCCAAAATTGAATAAATGCCTCACTTCATTCAGATCGCGTCTAACCATTCCTGCCCTTCCACTACCTGAATTTGGTTGAAGGCATTCACCAGATCCAGCTTTGAGAACACAAGGGATTTGGCAATTGCCTGGATGATTGTCTGCTCCAGCGGCAATGAGTAGGGATCAGAAACAGTTATTTTATTCAAATGACCATAATCCATGCAGGGATGGAGAGAACCATCTGATTTTTGGCGAAGATGATGGGGGAGGCAACGGTGAGGTCTCCTTGAACAACCAACCTTTTTTCAACGTGTCGTCCAGCCAGGTATTGAGTGCAACTTCTTCCTCCGCTGTATGGGGATACAACGGACAGTTAATGTTCACCAACTCCATAGTTGTGGAAAAATCTACAATCATACCTAGTGTGCTTAGGCAGGCGATCCGCCTTTTCCATGTCGAAGATTCTCCAATATTGCATTAAGATTTTGGGGAAATTGGCCAGAATGCCTGCAGAAGTAACCAGGGTAGTGATAGAGCTGGTTCCTTGTATCTTCTTGAGGGTGTTGACCAGAGAAAATTAAACCCTCTGAATCATCATTGATAAATGACAACATAAAAGATTCTAAATGAATCTTCACATGTTGTCAGTGCCACCACCCCACACCTAAGATTACCAGAAACACCAGGTTCAGCATAGCCAAAAAACGATTGCAAAAGGTGAACTGGTGGATTGAAAAGGGTACTGGTCAGCGAATGACATATAAGGACTGATAAGCAGATGAGGCCACCATCACTGAGGAGCCTGCATCCATTTCCAGTTTTAATTGTTGCGCCAACTCAACACTTATGAAGCTCCCAGCAGCTCCAGTATCCACCAGAGCTTCGAAGAAGACATGATGTGGACTGATACTGATCTTCATAGGCACAAGGAAATAAGCGAAGTTTTGTTTATTGGAAGAATTGACTGACTCATTTGAGACTGAAGAAATAATGGGCATATAGGGGGTAAGGTCGGGGTCCTTTGCTGGAGTGAAGATTGGAAGTATGAGGGCAGGGGAAACGACTTCCTCCATCTGGGCTTGGACAGAATAATTAATAGTTAACTCTGTACCCACCAACTCAGACTTGGGGGTTACAGCAAAATTGGTACCCAAGTCTACCGCTAATTTGGAGATAAGCGCGTCATATGCATCTACCTTTGGGTAATCCAATCAAGAAATTCGCCTTCTGATAATGGGTAACATGACGGGGTAAGGCATTGATGGTGTTTACTGAGGCACATATTTGATCTACTGATCCTTGGATGGTAGACCAGACCTCGTGATGAACGGAACCCAAATCCAAGCCTAATCTAAAGTCTGCCTGAAGCATATCAATAGATAGACCCGACTTGGGGCCAGTTCATGAAAGGTAGAAATCAAAGAAACCAAGCTAGGGGCTTCGGCCATGGCATAGATCAGTTGGAATAAGTGGTCTGATTGGACACAGGGGGTTTCAAGGCGGCTGATACAACAGCCATAAGAGGGTGGAGTCTCCTGCTTGTGAGGAAGAACGCAAAAGACCTCTCACCCAATGGCGGGTATCATCATCCACAGCATCTAACAATGCGAGCCCTTGTTGGTCATGAGATAACGTAGAAGCATTAATGAGTGCAATTGTTGTACACATTTGTACTTTGACAAACGCGTCAAGAACTTGATTGGCGATCGCCTGGGAGGGGACACACGATTTTTCCTCCAGGCCTAGAGGAAAGAAAAGGAGATGCAATCTGTGCAGCTTGGATGGCTTGAAAAAGATTTCCCAAGGTAGAGCAGAAACTTCTACCAAAGTCAGAAAGTGACCAAAAAAACACAAACAGCAAACTACTGATTGCACATTAATTTGGTAAAGAGTAACCAATGCGGTGCCCAGTTTGAAGAACAAGGCAGAAGTGGCTGGAAATAATGGTTGGTCAATTATGTCATGGAAATGGCAGAAGAAGTTTAGACCGGCCTGCCAGTCAGGATGCATAAGCAACCAAAAAGCAAGCCAGAATACCAGAGGCATTGCTGACTGAACAACTTGATATGGAGCCAGGCATTGGGAAATGATGAATTGTTGGTGCAGCAAAATGGTAAGTATTATCCCAACGACAAACCACACTGAAACCACTCCCAACCCAGAAGGTCTTGCTGCAGGGGGTGGAATTACTGAGATAGTCTCAATGAGATCCTCAACGTATGGGGCCATTTCAACCAGGGTGGCAAGGAGACAGATTCTCTCTTGCAATTAGTGGACATATGGCCACAAGATCCCTGTGTATTGCTGCCAGAAGTTAGTGATAATGGGGTTGTAGAGCCAAAAATATTGGACTCGCTGAACCCAATTGATGACAGGGGGCCATAGTGACCAAGAGTACTGGTAGAGCCCATCTGGTATATGGATTGATGGACCACCAGGGAAACGCCATCAGGGATGCGATCAGAAGAGATAATAAAAATTGTTTGGTTTTTTTGGCAAAATTATATTTAAAGGGAAAGTAAGAAAATCAACCAACAATTTTCACAGTTCTATGCAACTGGTTAAATAGTGGTCAATTGGGGTAGTGACAAGCTGGGATCAGGTCCCACAATTTCAACCTAACCGGTGAATTGTTCAGGAATGGGCGGGTTTGTTCCTTAAGAACTGACATCGCAAAATTTGGCGGCGGGCTGAGTCACTGTCAGTTTGACCTCAAACATCCAAACTGGGGCTCAGCTACATTTCTGATAGTTGGTGTCAACAGCATTTGGCCTAAAGAGCGATGGGAATCCCCCAAGGCCACCCCTCATAAGGGCAGGTCCATTTGGTTGGGAACAGGTTTGGGATGCTAACCCGCTCATGCTTGGTCGCTGGACCATTCATTTGGTCAATGGCATCACATTGGACACAACGCCTAAATTACCTACTGGGGCTTTGAACCCTCATTGGTGGCGCCCAATGCTATAGCCTGATCATTAAGGATGATCCTTGATGACTTTGGTAGGAGGGTGCTTTGTTCAATTGGCATATTAATCAGATTGGAACCATCAGGCGTTCCAACAAACACCTCAGTCTTCATGCCTTTCTGGCCATTTGAGATTTGGGCATCGGCCATATTGCCACTCAAATTAGATCTGGCCAATTTCAATTCGGCAGTTTCAGCGCAAATTTCACTAATTCCCCCATAACAGTTCTGCCAAGGTGAGTGTAGGTACTGGGGGTGGGATCCAGAGTGGAAGAGCTGTTACCCATCGCTCATCTACTATGTGAGCGAGATCGCCCTGAGTAATGAGGGGTACTGCCATCCTCTTTGGTGTCTTTTTACTTGGGAATGGGAAGATGGCCTGATCAACTGCCAGGGGACATTCCCCGGGACTTACAATATTCTAGTCAAGCCTATTTTATATGATGGTTATTTACATGACCACAACATCCAACTTTCAAATTAAAAATGAAACTTGGTTTGATTTTATATACACTTATCACCAATTATTGAATGGGGATGTTGGCTATGAGTGATAAGTTAGTTTAAACGCTAGGATTTAATTCTAATGTTGATGTCACTTGATGTTTTACTGGCCTAATTGCCAGCAATATTTGTATGTGCTTTACACATTTGACTTGTATAGTAATAGTTGATTCCATACATGAAGTAACTGAATTGATGTACCAATTTATTAGGGGTGTTTAGTTTAAGCTGCCAAAGTAGTGTATTCTTTTCTTGAGAGCATCTAGTAATGTGTTTAAGTGTCATGGCCTTCTTTTATAAAGTAGAAACTTAATTGCCTGAGCATAGTAAATAGCTTGTCAAGTTTGATCAATGTGCTGACTAAAGCGTTAGAATGCATTTTTCTTGGTCATCCTTAGAGAACCATAAAAATGGCAGCAATTATTGCTGTTTAAGTAGAGATGGTGACAGAATAGTTTCTTATTGATTTATATCTCTTTTTGTTAAAAAGCTTGTTGACAATGAATGCTGTTATAATCTGAGATACAACTAATGTGTTGGTCACCAAACTTGTATAATCTCAAGTACATAAACCATATTAAATAAAAATTGATTTATAATGTTAGATTGCTTTTATTATATATGCTCTTTAGAGGAGTTTAGTCCTATTTCATCTAATTTTTAAATTACCTTTAATGAGGTGGATATTGCTTGTTTTTAAATATATAATTGAGTATAGTTATAATCACTTATAAAGAAACTCAACGGGCTGCTTCTTATCATAAAACTAACATCTCATCATTTTTTAAATTAATTTAAATTGAATAATTGCAGTAAACTTTCCCATAAATTATACATGAGTTATTCCAAAAACATATAATGAGGTAAATTTTTTAAAATGTTTGCACTGCTATTAAAGATAATAACGTAAACAATTGATTTTTTATTTTAGATATAAAGATTATGGTAACGTAGATAGGAGTAAGCTAAGTTTTGTAGTTTATTTTAATAAAATCATTATACATTTTCAATCAATTTGATATTAGAAACTTAATAATTGTATTAAGTTTTTAGTTGGTTTTTTCATTTGCTTTTAGAGCAACTCTGAAACTAGATCAATCAATGGTCATTTTAAATGTGCCATAAAGCTAATTTAGTCTATATAACATCTATGTAATAATACAGAGTTGTAAATATAGGTAAAATTAACTTTATATTCTATGAAATTTATAAGCTTTCAATTTATAACCCATATGCTTAATTCTGGAAACATGGGGGTAAAGGAAAAATTAGGGTACATATTACATGAGTAAAGATGATTATAAATATGTGTAACTTATGTTTATGCAAGGGTAATTTTCTTAGTTAGTTTCTTTTATTAACGTTATGGTAACTAAAGCACATTTCTGTGAATATTGGCATGTTTGATTTTCTTGCATTATGTACTAGCTAAAGATACTATTGGGTACTTAGTGGCCTAACACTGAGTAGCATATCTTATATGAGTTTTCTAAAATTATGAATTAAATTAAAATTATAAGTGTAGTTTCCCCATTTTTCAT
Source organism: Massospora cicadina (assembly GCA_022478985.1). Classification (NCBI taxonomy): domain Eukaryota; kingdom Fungi; phylum Entomophthoromycota; class Entomophthoromycetes; order Entomophthorales; family Entomophthoraceae; genus Massospora; species Massospora cicadina. The sequence goes on along the minus strand of JAKSZP010004052.1, from coordinate 152,158 downwards.
CAGTTTGCTTACGTGGCACCTCTTTAATTCTTTTTATGGTTTTCTTGTTGGACAAATTACTTGTGTTATAGTCCAGGTTATGATGATTTGAATTTGCAATATAATATAATATATCATTAATTGCATGTCACAAATTGTATTTATATACTGAAGTGAATATAAACCTCTTACAAAAAAGTTTTTATCAATATATAAAAAAGGACAAATCTAAAGGATAATCAACGCTATAGTTTTTATTCATAGTTACTCTATAATGAAAGGTACTAAAGTAAAATGCGTAATTCATTTCTTTTACCCACTTAACTTCACATTTTATGTTGTAAGTATTAATTTATCACCTAAAACAGTTTAAAATCATGTATTAAAAAATTAGGAGGCTTAAACTATATAAAAAATAAGCATGTTTCATTAAAAGATAATTGTAGATTAAGACCTCGAATATCACTTTTCTACTATTTTCAGAATTGATGTGAGTTTCTAAATGTGTTTTTGATTAAAATATAAGAAATGGCTTATTGCTTAAGCTTACCACAGGTTCTATAGTAACAGATACTTGAAAAAATTTCGCTATTAAACTAATTCCTAAAAATACCTTTAAGATTTTGGCATATAGGTTTCTTTTTTTAGTACTAGATGGTTTTGCCATATAGGTTTCAAGAGTCTCAAAACACCATTAGAAAACAGGATAGCAATGTGAATAGTGCATTCCCTCCAAAAAATGAGGATAAAGAGAAAAATATAACTGGAAGAGATATAATTACTAACTAGCAAAGTCACACTGATAAATCCCATATCAGAACTATATCAACTGATATCTTGTCATCTTTGATGTCATTGCTAATCATACCATTACCATCTCTACCATGGGCGGTCTTAAGACCATATCAAAATCCCATCAGCCGCTGGCACTATTATTCTCTTGTAGGTGGACTTGAGCTGCATATCCAATTGCTGTATTAACAATAGGCATACATGAAAAATCCTAACTATCAGGATATTAATTAATGCATCCATTACCATCATTGAAGATCATGTATATATTTTTATACTGAAATTGGAGTGGAAACGTTTAGTAATACCATTTTTTCCTATATATAAACCACTTATGGAATCCAAATCAGGATAGAAAGCATTCTAGATATGAACTATCTTAGTGAAGACAAAGTTTTGCCAACATAGGCAAAAAAGGTTTTTAATAATTAATTAATATTAAGTCAATACTATTGTTTGACAACAATATTTTAACACTTCTTATACTTGACTGAACAATATGCATCTAAAGTCATGTTCCACTCATATTTTTGGATCGCAATCTGATGAAGTGAGCAGCTGGTGCAATGTGAGTGTCAAAAAATAAATTTCTAGGGCTTTTTTAGTCCTAAAAAGGTTACAAGATTATCAGTTTTATAGCTCACAGCAATCTTCACAGAAAACTTGGTTGGCTCTGGAATTACTTTTTTGTACTATTAGAAAGGAATTAATAGGCTTTTTGGAAGTAGCAAGGTTGGTAGATTTGGATAGTATTTAATGAATCCTAATTTATATGCTGGTTTAGAGGTCCCAAAAGGACTTTATAACAATAAATCAATTATAAAGAGGAAACAACGTTTTTACTAATTTGTCTGTACTTTTTTTGTACCAGATAAAAATTAAGATATATTTCAGTTAGAGTTCTGGAAGTTGGCCTAAATTCACTATCCCAATCATATATTATAAACTAATAAACAAGGTCTCATAAAGGATAGCATTGGGTTTGTGACTGGGAAAGGTGATTATTGATAAAGGTCTCGCCCTTTTACATTTATGTATTATTTATAAATTGGGTGTGTACTAACTTATCCTATTAGTCGGTGTACCAATAATTAGTCTGTCCATTTTCAAATCATCATATAAGCTGATAACTCTCACATACAGCATAAATGATTGGATTCCATTGGTAATTTAGAAACTAAGGAATATTACTAGTTTTGGGGTTTAAGACTGACAACATTTCATCTAATAGAAATCTAGAATAATTATAAGTTGAAAACAATGCAATGTAAAAAGTATTGGAAACCATAGTCAAAGCTTCACCCATATGAGAACAAAGCATTGCAGTGAGAATTTGAAATAAATGAGGAATTTCAAGTTCGTTTAAAGCGTGGCTAGATCTGTAAGTCAAGCGTGTTATTAGTGAATGCTGTGTGGGATGGAACAAGAATTTAGGGTGTGAGGGGTCCATATTATCTATATTTAATTGTGATAATTAATAAATGTATGGGTTGGAAGAAAAGTCAATAGGGCCTACAACTACCAGCCTGAGGAAGCATTTTTGATTCACCCATTTGCACAAAGGTTAGGGTGGCAGTTAAAGGTTCTTACTAGCGGTTAGTGGGTTAAGCAACGCAACCACTTTCCCATGATGTAATAAGCTAATATGATTTCTGTTATGGAGGTGAGTAGATTCTTTCTTTGATGGAGATAACCCTGGTCAGTCTCTAAATTAATTTTTTTCAATTCCTTTGTTTTTGGATATTGTCTGTTTTCATAATTAGCTTACTTATATAAACATTAAAATTAACATATGTTGAGTGTTAGATTTTTAAGAAAATATTTAATTGTATATATAGATATAGATCATTTTGTCTAATTATTCTATTCATTTTATGGCTTTTTTGGTAGGTATATATAAAAGAACTTTTTGTAACTATGTTAGTGATAAACCCATATTAATAGCTATTCAGGGTTAAGATCAGCGGACGTCTTCTCTTTCTTTTAAAAAGGGCCAACCAATGAATTTATAATTTTGCTCTTCTCCTGAAGCTGTGGTTGTCATGGAACAAACCTTATTGTTTATCTCAAATACCAGCAGCTCATCACAGCGGATAAATCTGCATTATGATTCTTAATTTTCTTTGCCAAGTTATTATAATATAGTTTTAGCTTCAGCGTTATTAGTACTAAAGTCATTTCTGAAAAGTAAAAGTTGAATCAAGGCCTGTGGTTTCTTCTACACAATAGTATAGAAAGGGTGATAATAATGGATGTATATCATATTACAGATAAATGGGCTTTTCTTGTTTCTTAGTAGTAATTGATGATGTACGTGAATAATGAGTTAAGCAGGATTATGATTCAAACTGATGAACAGTTTGTTGCCTTTCTCAGATAATATCTACCAGGCTGGAGCTTACACATCAAACAGTTTTGGTGGTCTTATAGTGATAATGGTTGTTACTATGTCATAAATGGCTATGATTTATTCATCTTATATAAGACATGTGAGGTGAGACAATACCGTTGTCTGTGAGAGTAAAATGGGGGCAACCATGCTGCTGTAAGATAATCATGATGAACAATTACTTGTTCATGTGCCCAGGACTTATATGGCTCGCACCTCAGCCCATTTTGTCAGGTGGTATATGGCTACCATGAAATACTTAGTGAAGCTTGAGCTGGTGATCGGAGGGCTTTTAATGTTAATGAATATAGTGTGCTAAGAAAAATGAGGCTTTATCAGCTAGTACACCGTCCTTTTGTGAGATAAATTTCTCCATTTGGAAATGGTGGTAGCACCAGAATTTTTCTAGGACATTAAAGTTCATACTTTCCCAATAGTAACAAGTCTTCATTAACTCTATAATACTACATGGAATTCTATGTTCCACTTAATTTTGTGAGTTTATGATAATCAGCCATTTTGAAAGGCTTAAAAAAGTTTTAACAACTCCATAAAGATATATTATAGTTTGCTATTTAGCAGAATGTGTTGACTGCATCTCAACCAAAGTTCATATTCCTGTGGCGGATCATCAGATTGTTTTACAATGATAGTTTTTTAAACATGTAAGATTTTTAAAATTGATGCTACAATGAAAGTCAGTAGTCATTAGAGGCAGCTTGTGTTCAAGTGTTTCTCCTATGCTGATGCAATATCTAAACATTTAAGCTTAAAACAAGCTAACATCATATTTCAAAATTCTTTTTTGCTTAGATCACTTTAAGATGAGATTTATAATTTATCTTTAATATACAACAAACCTTTTCTGTTCTGTTTTTTAAAAAACAGTTAATGACAAGTTTGAGCCCCGATGTCCACGTGGGGTGGCGATGCAAAACCTCCTTGCACTTTTCTGGCAGTTGCAAATTGCGCCTGGACTGGCTCACTGTCCCCCTGATCTCTTCATTTCTTTGGCCATATTGGGACTTAGAACAAATCCTAGCTCTCCCAGGCTGTGATTAAAAACCCCTTGTGCTCTCCCAAAGCAACTTTAACTTCAGCCTTCAGGTCAAGTATGGTAACCTCTTCCTTGGGTGAGTGAAACCAATCACTGAGATGGCTCATGTAGTATTCAAACCAGCCCGTTTTATCAATTTCTGCAACTTCAATGGTAATTTAACATTTGCTTCTCTTAGGCCCAAGCCATGGTTGCAACAAATATACCACTCTTTATTTAAATACTCCAATCCCTACTACCATAATTACTGCCAGCAGATGTCACTCTGGTGGTCCAGTTTGCCAGACTGCTTATCCATCTTTCCTTTGAGCAACTCTGCTAGGACTCAAGAAGGTTTTAAACACTTATGGTACTAATACTGTCATCCAGTTTGTGGTTCTTAATGGGGAAACCGCATTGAAGGGCCTTCCACTGAGAAACTCACTTGTCATTTCCCCTCCACACAGTAATCTGATCTTCCACCAACCACTCATTTTTGAGAACACATAAAAAGTAACCGCACCTTTTGCCACTTGATCCATGATTCTGATAACTCAAAGCGTTAGTTCCCTTCCCTCACCACTTAAGAAGCATCAACCCTCTCCATCTGGCATTAGCCCTGTCACTGATCTGGAAGTATTTTTAAATGGGTTTAGATACTCCCCCCTCAAAAGCTGCGGGCACTGACCCTACTGCACTTACCAATCAGCAGCAATCTTAACGGAATGTTCAGGAGCAGATTGCTTCTCAGGCCTTAGTTGAATTGCCTTAGTTGAGGTTTGTGGACTAACCACTTCTGCCATCAAGCAATCAGCTCGTATTGCACTCATGATTCTACCTATCTTAAATTCAATTATATCTCTTTAAAATGGGTAACCGATTTTTTACTAACCTTCCTATAAATATAAATCTTGATTGACACAAGTTCTATTCACCTCCTCCTAATCCCGCTCATCAGAGCCTCTTCAGCCCAAAGAAGAGCTTCCTAGTTTACAAGACCTACCATCAGCTCGTCAATGAAGTACCTGCTTCCCCTACCAACACACTACTCCATCAAGCCCTCCACATGGCCATGGAGCCACATCGCAAAGGAATTGCCTGCCCTAACTCCACAGCTGACTTCCCAGAAGAGGCTAGGGACAAAATTGAAGAGCTTATGTTTAATATGGGCTGCTCCTGTGCCAATGCTGTCATTTCATTGTTATTGGACCCTTACTAAACCCAAACCCACCAAAAAACTTATAAACTTACCTTGTGTACCAGAACAGATCAAGTACAATGAGAAATCATATTGCCCAGTACGTCAAAGCAATGTAACTGAATGCATCATTTATGAGTCAGATTTTACACTCTTTCTTTTCTACCACATTCTGCTAATTCTCCTACTAATATTTTATCCACACTAACGCGTGCTCTCGAGTCTGCATTAGATAAAGATTCCTAAATTCCTTTTCCATCTGATTTGGCAACTTAGGCTTCTTTCAAAGCACCATATTGTGAGTTATTATTACCAGTTTTGATTAGAACCTACAATTGAAAACGCATAGCCGCCCCTCTTGGGTTGGCACAATTAATACTAAGAAAAACAAGGAACCAGAAATTTAGCTGCCTTTCCTGCTTTGGAGTGTCTGTAACCATATAAGCAACAGTGTCCATGACAGAATTGAATATGATTATATAAAGTAAAAATTGTTTGGGGGCGTATATTACCTCAAGGAACTCCAATTGCATAATAGTGTAGTTCCATTTGTGAGAACTAAGTTCTACCTCGGGTTATGAGGTGCTCTATACCCTCCTCATCCCACAAAGCGAGCAGCACCCCAATAGTGGACAAGGGGACGTTGTTTTGAATTATTAACTTCTTTTACAAGTTAAAGTATATAGAAGCAAGGGCCTTGATACTAGCTGTCCTATATGTGCCAGAGGCGCGCTGACACTGACCAGTCAAGTTGGAATGTGAATTTATCTTTAGGAGTCCAAATTTCAGGTTGACAATATAGCTGAATCTATGAACCATCAAGATTAGTCAATTATTCCAAAGAAGACTTTCACTTCACACTTGTCATAATAAGTGGACACTTAACCTATGCCTTTGACATTGGTAGGTTCTGGCCATAATTTTTTACATCAATTTTTAAGCTAAGGCGCTCCAACTGATCCTTGAAGTAAATTACATTTTTCTTTACTTTCTTTTAGATATAGGCTTTAAGCCACAAAACAATCTTTAAGTGCTTAAGTATATTTTATAAAATCTTTATGAATATATATATATATCATTGCTTTTCTTTCTGCTCAATCCCACTTTCAAGCGATTTTATTCTAAAAGCTAATTAAATCTTCATCAACTTGCTGCAACACCGTTTCCAGCCAATGACCTTGAATCCACCACCTGCCACTCCAATGTGGGACAACGGCGCTCCACCCACTTGCGTTTACCACCTGGCAGGCAAACACATATGGACTGGCTCGTCCAGTCCGCCAAATACATTTGACCACTATGTACCTCCAAGGGACTTAGCACTCCACCTCGCACAAGTCCACCCACCCAACCTACCCCCATCCCTTAGCCTATCTTGATCCACTATCTGCATTTGCCTCCATGTTGAGTATGGATGTCTCTTCTCATATGTAACAAATTGATAACTGATCTGGCAACTGACGCCTTTGCACCTGCAGGATTTATAGACTTCCGCTCTTACAAGGGCTATTTTGATATAGGCTTCCCCACTGAAGAGGATGCGACCGCTGCAGCAGAAACGCCCTTAATATACAAAAACACCCCCATTACCACCACACATACACTTCTTCCAGATAATACCATACTTGTGGTGATCTTTGCAATACTCCCCTCACACCTTCTCACTCAAACACTATATGAGGAGTTGATGTCAGGGCTGTCCACTTATGGCAAAGACCCCATCCTCCAATTCATTGTTCCAAGTGGTGCTGAGTGCCTCACTGCACCTTGGGAAAAGGCCATCATCACCCCCACCAGCTGAACATGCCCAGCACATCCCACTACATGCCTATATCCCATCAGCACCTGACCATTTCTTTTGGGCTCACATCAACAACTGTTGCACAATTTTCCCTCTCTGCCGTGAGTTGGACCATACAAAAACATGAAAATATAATTTCAACTTTGCAAACTCTGCCAGCTCCACCCATGAGGCATCACTAATAGCATTTGAGTGGGGATTTTGGCTGCCCCCACCACCCAGGCTGTGCACTTGATGAATCAGAAAAATTTAGCAACCCAAACCCAATCTGGACAATTTACACCCATGCCAACCTATTGGAAGCATGCTTGGACCCATATTCAATCCAAAAAATCTCCCGCCCCATAACATACATGACCACAGCCACCTATTGCTGAATCAATCCAAGTCAACCAAAATCCCTGGGACTTATTGTATGAAGTGACCGAATCTGGTGAAATTGTCCCACCCCCAGCTAAACCATTTGATTTAGAACCTTATCTGATTCAGACTTTGATGCCCACTCCCGCCCAAACAATATGTACCCAAACCCAATGCTACCCCTTACCAAAACAACCACCAGCTTGCTGAGGCCATGGAGGCCTCACCCAAAAGCCAATATCTCCACAAAGCCGTGACAAAATCTGTTGCTGAGTTTAAAGAAGAGCTACATCTAACCATGTTCCCCTGATTTCCCTGCTATTTGAAAAGAGGATCTTACCCACCTACTAAAGCTGCCATAACCACTGTAAACATGTTTCTGAACTGGCAGATTCTTCTCCATCTACACAAGTCACCAGAGCCAACATTGAAAATTCTCCCAGCCCCCCAATGCCCACATCCAAGCTGAACACCATGTTGCCAAACTCATGGAGACTATGTTCCAGGCCCAAATCGTCATTGTCAGTTAACAATTATCCGCTTTTCCTTGACCCTCATCCCACCAGACGCCCCAACCCTATTGCTATCAGCAGTGATCCGCCTCTTCAAAGATGAACCTGATGATCTGCCTGATCCCCTTCTCTTTCCACCATGGTGGGGTAAGCTGCTCGCCGCTGTGACACCTGGTTGGTTGTTTTCTAGTTTTTGTGTGTCTCAAAGCTTGTTTAGGGCATTTGGCTCATGTTTTTGGTTTGGTTAGTTTTGGGTTTCTGTTTCAGTAATGTACGTCCCCTTATCAGTGTACCTCAAATAAAATTCAAGTGTATATATCATCAAGGTAAACTATAATACAGGTTAGCTTGAGATCCTGAAGATAAAATTCGTTTCTCATTGTAACGCCGTTGAAACATTGCACTATTCTTGAGCATTTGTGTGGTTTTTATAATTCTCTTTAAAGTTATTATGGTGCATTTATATTAGTTGACTTCATTTTTGATTTGAAAATGGCATAAATAAATCTATAAATCAAAAAATTTGATGCCGCTCAGGCCCTTTGTGCATTATCAATCTATGACAAGAGTACAAGCGTTTTGGTTATGTTGTTTAAAAATCGTGATAATATACTTTCTCAGTAGCTTTTTTATTTCTTCTTTATGCTTAACAGCGAGGAGTCCCAAGAGCTTTTAAATGGAGTCAACAAACATTATTCCAGAAGTTTTCCAGTATCACCAATAACTACTTCATCTGAAGCATGACAATGGTGAATTAGTTAATATCATAGTGGAGATTGATACATGTGTCATTCTGGTAGAATACGTCATGAGCGCATATTATGACATGATTGCCTTCAGCAAATATCCTATGTATTTGTCAAACAAGGCTAATACCTTATCTGGTCATCAATCAGCCCTGCTAGGATTTCTTTAGTACCACAGTTAGAACATTTAGTGAAGCTTCACTGGGTAAGAAATTTTTCCAGTAATATAATCAATGAATACTATTAATATTACTAACCAAAACCAGGTATATTTAGGTAAAAATCATGTTTTGCTTTTTCAAGTGACTATGTTTTAATTTGGCCAACAGAAGCTTTAAGTCTCCATCTCAATGTAATATCAGTCCAGGAGCTACATGAGATAATAGAACTGAGCGTTGGTATGGGGAGAGTACTTCTCTAAACTTCATTCCATATGTAAATTTCCAGCTCAGCTCACAATTACCTGATAAAAAGATTATTTTAGTACCTCAACTTTGTCAAAGAGGTAACCCCTAGAATTAGTAACTCTGGCAGGGTGAGACTTGGTCACCACTCTAACCAATGGTGTTATATGGGTTTACCATCATGGTATGCCAAATTACATGGCTGGTAGCATGTTGTCCTGAGGTAAACCTTATGATTTAAAGTAGATAAAATTTTATGGACAAAAACACTTTTCTTTACGCTCAATCTCACTTTGAGCGTATTTTATTAAAAAAAGCGTTTTAATTTCCAACTGCCATTTGGCCATGCCCATTTTCTAAAATATGCCCGCGGATCCACCGCCTGCTGCTCCAATGTGGGGTAGTAATGCTCCACCACCTAGCGTTTTCTGCCCTGCGGGCAAACACATTTGCATGGGGTCAAATAGCCCACCATCTTCGTCAGACCGTTTTGTCCCCCCACAGGACTTAGCGCTTCACCTGGCGCGCATCAACCCTCCTCACTTCCAACTCTCGCCCTCCCTCATTCCAGAATCCAATTTTGCCTAAGAGTCTACTAAGGGCATTTGTTCTCGTATGCCAACAAGGCAATTATTATAGTAGCCAAAGCTGCATTTTCACTGGCTGGCTTTATCAATTTCCACCCATTTAAGGGCTACTTTGATGTTGGCTTCCAGATGGAGTTGGATTCTGAAGCAGCGGCCTCTACTCTCATAATTTACAAAAATATTCCTATCCCTACCACCCAAACTCGCCTTCCTTCAGATACCACATTAACGGTGTCCTTCACATCCCTCCCATCTCACCTACCACCCCAGTTATTATATGATCAGTTAATGGTGGGGCTTCTGCTTATGGAACACAGACCAACCTTGTTTTCGCCATTCCTAATGGAGCACAGTGTTTTGCTGCACCTCGCGCCACCTCCACCATAATCCAACACCACCTGTCATAGCCCAACAAATCCCCCCATGCTTGTATTGCCACAGCGCTTAAGCATTTCTGTTGGGATTGAGTGGATAATGGTTGCCAAATTTGTCCCCTCTGTTTAAGACTTGACCATTATAAAAATCCTGCCCCAAGCTACTTTCTCTGGTGTAACCTCTGAGCCACATTCAGCAGATTCTGAATGGGGCATTTTGTTTCCCCTCCCTCTTAACGTTCTTTTTCAATGGGCCAGAGTGAGAAATCCTCCTCCACCAAACCCACCCACACTATCCCACCCAATTTCACCCACACTAATCAGAACCAAGCTTTGACCACCATTCAAACCCAAGCAGCCCATTTTAACTCTGCCCACCCCAAATCTCCATCCACTATTCCTGTGACCCAATATACACGGAATTATAGCCAAGATTGACGAATCAGGTATGTTGTCATCAATGAGGACTCTGGTGAACCTCTCAGCCCATTTGATTGTGTTTGGGCCAAATTTTACAATTCTGATTTTGATAAATCCCCATCCCCTAAGTGATTCAAATTGAACCTGATGCCATCCCCTACCAAAGTGACCACCAGCTCGCCTTAGCAGTGGTGGCCTCGCCCATTGCCTAAACCTATGCAATGCGGTGGCCCAATCCATTTCTCAATTTCACCAGGGGTTGAGCATAGTCAATTTCCCCCTAATTTCCCCAAAACAACAAAGGACGAAATTACAAAATTGGCGATGAAGACATTAATGCAGTCATGCATGTGGCACAATTATCAGATTTTGACCCATCTGCAAAAATCACCTGACAAAGTCTCATTAAATTTTCACTAATTTCTGAAGCCTGCATCAAGCTGAACAACACATAGAAGTATTTGTTAAAGCTGTCTACCAATCTGATCTTGAGGAAGGTAACCAAATTTTCGTCTCAACTACACCCCCACCACGCTGATGCCCCACATCCTGGCTCTCCGCTTTTGTCCATATTACAAAAAAATTCAGTGATGCTGACCAGCCGAATATGTCTGTAGAAGCGCCGCCTGACCCCCCTCACCCTCTGCCATGGTGGGTTAGTAATATTACGCTCCCCACCTGGTTGGAATTTTATTTTGGTTTTTCTATTTTGGTTTTTGATCCGTTCAATTCTTTCATTCAGTTCTTTTGCTCATGGAGTACTGGTAATGTCCATCCCCCAAGTCAGCATACTTCACATAAAATTTAAAAATTACCAATTTAATGGACAAAAATATAATTAGCTCACATTCTATGTAACTATGATCCTAAAATTTTGCAAAAATGCCTTTCTAAATTGTTATAAAGATGTTGTTTAAAAAACATAAAGTATAATAAGCTTTGCAATTAAACCAAATTGGAGGGCAAAAAGTTATATGCTCTATTACTTATCCATATTTGACGTCTGATTATAGGGCGACTTGGCTGTCATTTTAATAGACAAGTTATAAACTGGGCAACTACTAATAATTTTTGCCAAATATTATCCTCACCACAAAAAACATAATATGTGCACTCAAATTAAAAAGGTTTTTGGCTGTTTGGTAAAGTTTGTCCTATTGAGTTTATGCTGTTTGAGAAAAACTTAAGTTGTTTCTAATTTGCAATTACTCTAAGGTAGTCCTGTATACTGGTATATCCCTATTAAATCCTTCTAAAAATGTTGCATTGAAAGATGGATAAGTTTTTTTAAATTAGCCTAGATCACATATTTAGCAGCCGTACACTTCTTTATCTCATGGACTTCTTGAATCATGAATGCATTTGTTTGTGTACAGGTCATTACTGCTTACGTTTCAGTAGAAGTAGTCTAGTAAAATATATGTTCAGTAGAGGTGTATGGTTCGGCGTGGATAAAGTCAATTTGAATATAAGGTAATTGGGTAGTCAGGATGGTGGAGATAGAGTGCCTCCTTTATTAAACCTTGTCTTTTCCCAGGTTGTTAATAGTAGTATAACCAAATACACTACATTTCTCAGGGTAGTTAACTTGAAGTGCCCTTTTAGTAGCAATACAGAAAGTTGCATAAGTAATAACAATCATCAATCATCATTTTAAATTCTCAGTTTTGAGGGTTAAGGGTGATTATAACCATCTGAGTGGAAGGTTTTGCGCACTGGCAGGATAATAAAATTTTTGTGCATCATGTTTGCGTCCAGAAGATGGTGCCAAACTGGTTAAGTAGTAAAGTATTTTCATTGAGGTCATATCTCCTTGTAGGAAAGGCACCAGACTATGAAAAGTTCTTTGTGCATCTTCACTGTTTAGGTCATCACTATAACAAAAGAATCCTCAAATAAGATCTTTAACCTATGAGAACATATTTCTCCTGGATGTATGGTCTCCAGTTTCTTAAGGGTCACATTGCATGTAAAAACCTCTGGGCCTTTATTCATGTACAGATTCGCTTAATTTATAGTAAAATATTAAATTATGGATTTGTTTGTTGTATGAAGATAACTAGCCTAGTCAGCTTGAATTTTGAGTAAATCCAACCATACTTTGGCATAAATTGATAGGACAAGTGACTTCAGCCTCACTCTGGCAATTAATAAAATACAAGTGACTTCAGCCTCAATATGGCAGTTGACACTTATAAGGGAGGTGGCTTCTATTGAACTTTAACCTGAAGTAAAAAACTAAAAAATGATAACAATATAGCTTTGCAGTTCTAAAGCGTTTATTATTATAGAGATTGAGGACTATATATAGGAGATAGCATTGGAGGACATGTGTCAGGGTAAATGTGGAATCCATAATTATCTTGGCATGCCTAGCCAACAAAAAGAGATACTGGTTTGATATTAGAAAATCTCCAGTTAATTCTGATGATTAAGCTTATTTAAATTGCTTTTCAATCAGCGATCATGTCAGCTACTAAACATGATAATTTACCATGAGCAATTACTCTATCCGAGCTGATTTACTTATATCCATGTTGTTGACAACAACCTCCAATGAAATAGCAATTGTAACTTTCATTGAAGTTGAGTCCTCTATAAAAAATAAATTAAATTGGTTATTATTGCCAAACATATGTCATATTAAACTATTGTCTCAAATATTAATCTATAGGCTAAAGGGGAGAACACCAATGGTAGAGTATGGACTCACTACCACTGCCTCCCCAACTTTGATCCCAGTAAATGAACTTTGGGTTGGGGATGAGTTTGACAGTGTTGGTGTTGCGCACCAATGCCCCAAACTGAGATAGCGGAAAGCATGTCATTCCATGGAGTTCCTGGCTTATCATATTCCATTCGTGGAGGATTCTGGGTTTATTTTCTTTCCCATTAATTCAAATCTCCTTCATTGGTGTGATATCGTCCCCAGGTCGTCCCATCTCAAATAAAATTTAAGAATTTAATCTATAAGCTAAATTAAATGTATGAACCAATAATTAAATAAATTAAAGCTTTAATAATCCAAAGTTGGATAATTTGTTCATATAAAATTTCCACACATACCCCACTTGACAGATTATTCAGAAAAAATGTCTGCCTCCTCCAATTGTTCTCACTATTAATGATAATTGGCTGGTTTGGCTTAAATGGACGCCAACCTTTTCTGAGCGATGTAAAGACCCACCTGAAGAGATATCCTTCATGGCTCTGCTAGAACCAGTTCTTCAAGTCAAACAGATTCAGTAAATCCTTCCCCAGCCCTCCCAACAATGGTGCCTATCCTTGAAGAGAAAACAGAGATGGTCCTCGATTCAACTAATTCACAGTTGTTGTTCCCTCTTTTGTTTTTATTGACTTGATTTTGAGTCACTCTTAGATTGAGCTCCATCTATGCTGAAATTAACAATAAACCTTGAGCTGAATTAGTCAATCCTCCCCAATTAGATCAGCTGTTTTTTCTCCAAATCAGAACTACTGCCAGAGTTTCTATTCTGAATTAGGCAGTTTTACAAGTCAACAATTTTGTCATTGGAACTGACAATTTAGAATGATGAACATGTTGAGCTCCTTTATGTGGAACTTTGAGAGGAACTAATTGAGGCTCTTGGCATCTCTTTCAACCCTAATGACCATGATAGTATGCTGGAGTAAGGAACTGCAGTATATGTATTTGATTTTCAGGAAACGTTCTTCACACACGGGCTTCAAAACACCCTGCGTTGCTAAATTTTCACTGTTCCTTTTCTTTCAGCTTTCAGGGGCATGTAGTCATCGCCTCCAAGATGCTGTTAATTGCCTGCATGACTACCTCATGGCTGGGACAATTCAGTGACATCTTCCACCCATGGCAATAATCAGGGGTGTGGTCCAACAACCACCCGTGCATCTTCCTTATCTGTTTTTCTCCCACATGGCTAGTTTACTCAATGAAGCTCGTTGCTAAGCACAATGGACACAGCACCTGGCACCTGTGACCTATAGGGATTACAATGTTGTTCACCAATTGTGTCTTCCTTCATTGTTGCTTTCCACCAAGATTTGGGGTTTCTTCACTCACAAATTTAGATGTTCCAGGTTCACTACCAATCATTGCATAATCTCAGAATTCTCCCCATTTTCAAAAAACATGGTTTTGTGCATCTTTGACTCTTACATATGACCAATCTCAGATTGACTTTGGCGGCCTCTTTTTCCACAATTGTCACTAACCTCCCTCTCCCCAGAGATGTCAAAGGAGGGCTTGTGCCTCACAACCCAAGATAGTGAATAGAGAAAAAATAAAAAATATATATTTCATTAATTTTCTTACTTATATATTATCTTTTTCCAAATTCTCTTAACTTTCTAGTATTTTAATCATTCCTTACAGTATTTATATTTTTTTCCTTTATCAGTCAATCCCACTCTTTTAAAATTTAAGATGTATTCTATAAATCACATGAACAGATTTAACATTTTTGATTGTGTAGGTATCTGTTGCTGATTTTGTTATAATATATAATGGTCCCACCATAATGCACCCAGCTTATTCAGCAACTGAACCCATGCATGTCACAATAAGTAACTTGTTCTCCAACAAAAATTTCCCTCAGGCTAAGTCAAACCTTATCATCAGCCTTCTGAGCCTATACTCTTCTTTTTATTGTTGTTTTACAATCCCAAGATTGGAGGTCCACTATTATATTTTCAAGCTCATACAGGTATTTATCAACAGTCATACCTAAATCAGTTCCAACGCTGAATAGAGAATTGGCAACAATGCTGCCTTTAACCATACAATAACTTTTATGGAGTTTTCCACATCACCAAATGGAAACTGAAGTTGTACACAATTGTCACCAAACTTAGATATATGCCCATGACAACACCTAAACAAAGCCAGTTTTCTTAGTGTAGCGGACTACCTCTATTGACACATTTAACAAACTCGTTTGTTTCAAGCCAATATGGTGCAGAGATCACCCCTTTAATCCCCATCAGGTCATTCAGGTGGGTAACTACAAAGGTGGTTAAATTCGTACCATTATCACTCAATAGCACCTGGTGACATCCGTGATGGTACACCACCTGTTCTTGGATAATTTTCGCGAGACTTAGTGCATCCACTTGGCTTTATGCTCATGTTTTACCCCACCTCATAAGGTGGGCAATTGCCACTATGATGTAACATACTCCACCTGTGATCACGTTTAAAGGTCTCATTATGTCAATTAAGACTGTGTGACACGCAAATCCTGATTTCACTAAACTGTAGCTCATCATATTCCTATGCAGTTTATGGAGTTGAAAATTTACACAACAAGTAATAAAATTGGCAACTTTAAAAAAAACAATTCCCAAGAATAGTATTGGCGAATGTGTTTCAACGTCTTCTTTAATCCTCCTTGGCTGACAACCTTGTGTGCAGCCTGGATTATCTCTGTTCACTCTGAAGGCTTCAGATACAAAGCCTCTAGTTGTCAGTTATCTTAATTAGTTGACCATTGATGATTTCTGTCTTCTCCAATGTTTTTTAACGCGGTCTGAAATTTTGGATGGTTCCTCATCTAGCTCTACTCAAATCATTAGGTCAAATAGATCATCAGCTCTATCTTACACTGAAAGAACGTCTGGTAACCTAAATAAACCATCAGCATTCTGATTCTTATCTCCTGCTTATTGCTCTATCTTGAAGTCGTAAGACTGTAACTTCAAAGCCCACTGTACCAATATCCCCTCCAATTCCTTGAGATTATGTAGCCATCAGAGAGAGACGTGATAAGTCACTAATTTAAAGTGCATTATTAGGGATGTAGACAAGAAACTATTTGCAGGAATAGATTACCACTAGCTATTCTCAATCTGTGACAATTTAGTTCCTTTTGCTTTCACCAAAGTATGGCTAATTTAAGACATGGGGTGTTCTTCCTCATTATTGTCAACTTGACCAAGGATAACTCCTAGCCATATCAACAACGCATCTGACTGGATTGAAAGATTTTTCATAATCAGATATTTCAGTATCAAATTAAAAGTCAAATAATTCATCAGTTCAAAAAATAAAATTGAGCTTCACCGTTCCAAACAAACCCCTCTTTTGGATCCTTCAAGAAGTGAATAGCAGTTCAGACTTTTTTGCAAAATTTTAATGAATCAGCAATAATAGTGACCATACCCAGGAAATTTGAATATTGTGAATGCTCTTAGGGGCGGACATTCATTTAAATCTTTCACTTTTTATAATTGGAGTTGAGGCCATCAGCACTAATCAGGAATCCTAAATATTCTAAATCTTCCTTGAAGAAATGTAATTTTGCATTTTAATCTTGGGAACTTCCAAAGCCAGTCTTTTAAACACACCTTCAAGGTGGTGCAGATGATCTGTATTTTTTGGCTGAACATATTGAAATTTTCCAGATAGACAAGGACACAGGATAATCTAGATATTATAAAATCGTGTACATTGCCCACTGAAAACGTCACTGTGGCGCTAAACAAGTGTTGTGATTTTTGCCCATATTTCCAGCCAGCTAGATTACCAGGGGTCGCTAGGGATAATTCCATAATGCGATGTGAATTGAATATCAGTTGACCCTGATTTTGGGGTAACTATGTTTTGGGGGATTTTAGGTTATTTATCTGGGTCATATCCATCAAGGATCATTCCAGATGAATGCTTAAGATCTTGTTGGGCAGTGTTGCCAACAGAAATAGGGCATCTGATAGTTGATTGACTATCAGGTGTACCAATTGGGATTGGTTGGGTTTCATCACTGACTGATTGGAAATTTAAGGAGTAAGTTGTGAGGCAAGTGATGTCACCCACAACTAGCAAATTGATCAGTTAGATCAAAACTTTCCTTAATGGGTAACAAGTCCCATTATCTAAGCAGGTCGCTTGCCAAATATGGTTGGTTTTCTTGGATCAAGAGGAAAACATTAAAGACTTTTTTTCTGTCTCTTTCCATTTTAGGTCTCTAGGATGTCCAAAGATGGAATCCTAGCCAGGATGGGAAAACCATCGCTGTTGAGATGATGATGAGTGATTCAAGGGTAATGGCTGCCGTTTCATCAAGAAGGTGCCAACTGAAGATTGGGCGCCGAATTCCCACAATAAATTCCCTAAAAAATTCACTAATAAAGAACACACTACTACACAAAGTTAGGAAGAAATACAGATCGACCTGACTCTCCATTTAGGTGTCACCCATCCTGGGGTTGATACAAATGATAAGGAATTAATCGTATAGGTGGAAAGATATCCTTGTATGGCAGGAAGCCAACACACACTACTTACACTATTTTACAGACTTATTACCATATTAATATTCTATTATACTTATACCAGAGTCCATCAAAGTTCTATTCTTTATCAAGGATATTATTGCTGTGTGCAATAATTGGGAGGCTCTTTAAGTAATGAGTAATGATTTGAGCGTGGATCCAGAGAAGAAGCTGAATCAAATCAGGATTGCTGCTGACAGTGTGTAGAACAATAGAAACTGTAAACAGGGATCTGAGCATAGATTAAGTAGGCAGTACAAGTGAATGAATCCCTATTCAGGACATCATTATTATTTTGAGAGGAAATACTAGACGAGCGTTTGACTAAAATCTAGTACTTCACTTAACTATGGATAATAGTTGCCATACTATTATTAATGATTATATCAACTACTATCATACAACGCGTAGAATTGCACAAAACCCAAACCTGTGCAGTTAATATATTTATAAGGGTTATAAACTTAGAATAATCAGAAAACCTATAAATTTTTACAAAGTGGTGCTCACTACATGTTTAGTGGAGTAGAAGAAATTAGAACGTGAAGTCATATAAAGATGAGATAAGAAAACTATGGACAGAGTTGGCAAATGTTAATCAGAATGCCCTGAACTCAGTGGATCATTATGAATTCGCAGCCTTGGAAGAGAGAGTCACCAAGATGGAGGAAGGGGTCAGTAATGTTGCAAGTTTTGGGAATGAGTTACTTGGAAAAGTAGCGTCGTTAGAGAAGAAAGAAGGCAACCTAATTTGAGAAGTCTTATTTTTGTTAATGGAGCGTGAAGTGGATCTTTTTTGTTTAAGAGCATTCAGCACTGATATCAAAGCGGCTGATTAAACAGGTTGAGGAGTTAAAAAGTCACAAATGTAAATGTGAGCAAAATGTGGCGATCAATGCCAAAGAAAGAACACCCCATATGATAATTGGGAAGATGAATACCCCAAGAAACATGCTGCCTGCTTTTACTGCTATTTTGGAGATGATGTCCAAAATCACTCCTCAAGTGAGCTGAGTAGCTGAACCCAGAGAGGTGGCTAGAGAAACCTTGGACGAATTCAAATTGACACCAAAATTGCTGACTTTCCATCGGGATAATGCCCCAGAATTTTTCCAATTGTTCAATATGACAATGTATGGATATGGTGATCGTCAAAAAGCATTGACGGTGATGAATTGCCTAGATAACAATTATCAAAACCTGTTGTTGCCTCATCTAGAGGGGGACAGCTGGTTGTACGCAGAGGCCAAAGTGGCCAATATGAAGGAATTCAGAAGCCCAACGTGCATGTCAAAGTACAAACAAGAGTTTATAGGCATTTAAATCATAAATATGAATCCTTAGCAAGCTTCGCTGATTGCTTCTACCAGGAATCACAAATCCTTGTTGGAGAGAAGGTGCTGGATATTTTTGATGCCCAAATTACATTACAAGTGGCCCTTTGACCCACCCATGATTTGTATCAGATGATTTCTTCTGTGTTCACAATAGAAATTACCATATCTCAGATGGTAGAAAATTTAAAAATCTTGGGAGCTACCTTCGATGCCCTAAATATAAGTTTCAAATCAAACCCAGTACAAAATTCGAATCCCACAAAGGGTAAAAGCGTTAAGGAGATGAATAATTGAACTGTGCTGGGAATAAGCCTGAAGACTTTAAACGGATTAATAATAAGGAGAAAGTCTGTTACAACGTGGAGGAAAGGGAAAATTCACTGTACATTGCATGAAACCCAAGAATCAAAGCAACGTGGTCCAAGCAAAAGAGTCTGCAACTGCAAAAGAGTCAGTAAAAGGGTGCGCAGCTTAGACGTGGGAACAGTCTAGAGCTACAGAGAAGCCTGTTCCTTCCGATATTATGCACAAGGAGATTGAAATTAGTGATCTGTTTATAATGAAGACATACATGATCAGCTATATCAAGTAGTCAATTTGGACGTGAATGAGGTAACAAGATCCAGAGTGAAGGGGATCAACCCAGAGATAATTAAAGAAAGTTGCTCAGATGTATGCCTGACAACTAGTGGACAAGATTTGAGCTGCAGATAATACCAAAGAATTAAATGAAGCTCAACTGATGAGGCAAACCTGTCAATCCCCCTCAGCAGGATCAAGGAATTGTTTCCTGATTTATTAACACAAATCATCCACACCCTTGATTTGGCTAATAAATTCTGCTATACACTCAGTAAATACTATATTACAATACTCTGAGTGTACATATATATATACTAGTTAATTGAGTATAGGTGAGGGCGACTGTTGGCAGCGGAGCGCCTATTAAGCTTGTCTCTACCAAGATAGTGAAAAGGATGAAGATCTACCTGACTTGGAACACAAGAAGGAGTATGGGACAACTGGGCCAAATACCACCATCTCATGTGGTGCGTATAGTGCTCTGACACTTCAATTAGTATCCCCTACCAAGAATTGATGATGTACTAGAATCATTGGGAGAACCAAAGGTTTTCTCCACGATGGATCTGATATAGGGATATTGGCAAAACAATTTGCCAAGAGAATATTAAGAAAAATGAGCAATTTATTACCGCAAAGGGGCTATATCAACAAATGAGGATGTCCCAGGGTCTGTGCAATGCGCCTGCGACGTTCCAGGGCCATGGATGCTATACTAAATGACTAGATGTTGTCATGCATCCTGGTGTACTTGGACAATATCAATGTGTTCAGTAGGACATTTACTGACCATTTGCACCACTTGGAGGAAGTTTTCAAGAGACTGTCCGTGGCCAACCTGGAAGATTAAGCTGAGGAAGTGTCACTTCTTCGTGAAAGAGTTGGAATATCTGAGATTTGTGATCAACTCTAGTGGGCTGCAACTGCAACTCTAGAATATCGAAGCCATAGAACAAATGGTTGTGCTGAAAAGTGACCAAGATATCCAAGTGTTCCTTTGAATGGTCGGATACTATAGAAGATCTATTTGGGATTTTGCCATAATGGTTGAGCCCTTATTCCATCTGATGAAGGATCCAAAAAAGGATTCATATGGAATGAAGAAGCACAGAAATCCTTTGAATAGTTACGCCACTACTTGATAGATTCTTCAATTTTTAAATATCCTAATTTTGATTAAAGAATTTACTATACAAAATGATGCTTAATTGACGGTGATTGGTGCCATATTGAGCCAAGTAGACAGACTTGGGGATGTACATCCGGCGGAGTATGTGAGCTGGACACTCTCAGATTCTGAAAGGAGCTATACTGTAACTGAGCATGAATGCCTTGCAGTCATTTACGCCTGTAAATAGTTCTGGGTGTACATCCACAGAACGCACTTCAAAGTGGTGATGTATCACTCTTCATTGTATTGGTGAACAATTTGCGAGAACCAGAAGGACAACTGGCCCAATAGGCATTGAAGTTACGGGCTTACAATTATTAGATTGTCCACCGAGAGGGGGCTTCTCATCAGAATGCAGTGGCTTATTTTGGTTACCAATGGTCCAGATGGTATACCAGCAGGTAGATTATTTATTCCAGAGAATGGTCAATGGAGAAATCAGGAATGAGCCCTGAGAAATACAAGGTACGCTTCAAAAAGTGATGGAAAACACTTAGACCATGGATAAACAAGTTTTCAAGATGGTTAATGGGAAGCGGTTACTATTCCCAAAGCCATCAGAAAGAGCAGCTATCGTTCAAGCTGCCCATAAGATTGTTGGGCATGGAGGCCTGAGAAAAATGACCAACCATATTTGCCAGTACTACTACTGGGAGTCAATCAACTATGATGTCGCTGACTATCCAGCTTGTTGTGTGGAGTGCCAGATGCACAAGGCACATAAGAATATGACTGGATACTGACTGGTCCACCCTGGATTTACTTCACATACAGCGTCCATCGATATGATGGAACTGCTAACAATGAACACAGGGGGAGCCAAGTACATAATAGTTGCTATTGATCATATGATGAAATGGGTCAAGACAAAGGCCCTGGTGAAATTAGACGCTACCAGTACTGCGAAGTTCATCCTAGATTAAATAGTATACTGACATAGATGCCCGCAGGTCCTGCTGAGTGAAAATGGGAAAAACTTCACATCTCATATGATCCCATGATTAAATGATATAACGGGGATCCAATGAGTAGTGTCTGTACCCTATCAGCTAGAGATACATGGAATGGGTGGAATAAGTTAATGGGACGCTGGCTGAAATGCTGAGAAAGCTGGTCGCAGGAAGAACTTCTACGTGGGAAACATACCTGAGTTTAGTGCCGTTCACCTACAATATCAGTAATCATAAAGCAATGAGAAAAAAGCCATTTGAGTTGATATATGGGAAGAAGGCCACGTTGCCACCAATTTTATATTTAATGGTGGAACCAACATTGGGGATGAGTGCTGAGCAGTACTTGAACTGATTGACAAATATCCTGATTGAAATGCAATTGTAAGCATTTTATATGACTTTATAGAAAAGGATATGAGTAAAAATGATGGATGATAAGAATCAACTAACCTTATCAGACTACTGAATAGGCAAAAGAGTTGCCTATTGCAATATGCATGGTTTTGGGAGAAGAAACAAAATTGAATTCATTGTGATCGGGTCCATTTGAGAATATTGCCAAGATGGCAATAGACTCCTAGTCCATCAAGAACCTCTTGGATGGAAGGATACTAAATCAAGTCCTCGCTAAGTATTAAAGTTTTGGATAGAGAAAAAATTAAAAAAAGAGTTCCCAAAGAACCGCTGAACCATTAAGTTGGTTATGTCCTAATAATTTGGTCAAGTCTTAAAAAGAGACCTTTAACCAATCTAGGTGGTTAAGTCTTAAAAAGTAAGACCTCTGAACCATAGAAAACTGGTAGGTCTGAGTATACCTAAGATTCAGTTTGGGGGAATAAAATAAAAAGATGGACCGCTGAACCAAAAAAGGGTCAAGTCCCATGGAAAAAAGAAGAAAAAAAATAAAATATTGATAAAAATAATAGAAAAAATATTATTAAAAACTTCTTAGAAAAAGACTGAATATTTTATAAATTTTTTGATTGATTATCCTCAATACAGGGATGATTCCGCCTATGTCGCCTCTTGAGGGAGGGAAGATGGAGCGCAGTAGGAGTAAATAACCCATCAAAATCTATGAGAGATCGGATGCTAGCAAGGGCTAGACCTACACAAAACCAAATTAGTTGAGCGGATGCAGAACCCTTCAAGAAAGTGACTAGGGGAAGGTAAATGAAATGTCAGAAGAAGCCAAAAATGATACCCTGGAGTGGGGAGGGAAGCAACAATACAAGAAGAGGCAGTTGGCTAATAACCCTGAGTAATCCTGATATGGTACCGGAGCCAGAAGATTAGCCTTGAGCGCTTGCTGATGGGCTTCATCAAGAACACCAGACATATGGGCCAGCAACAAACAAGGGATACTAGACAGGGGTTGCTGAATCATGCCCCCTATCAAAGTCATCAGTGGAAGATACCTATGGGATACACCAGAAATGAGATAGTCATTCAAGGAGCGAATAACATCCTGAAAGTGATGACTAAGAGCTTTTTGGAAGCTGAAGCAGAAAGAGTGATAGAAACTGGGAGAAACTTGAAGCTTCATGGCCCAACTTTGAAGAACTTGGCCTTCAAAGCGAAGAGCATAATCTTCAATATCCTGAACTAGGATGTTTTAAAGATCATAAGAATTCAGAGTTATGGAAAAAGCCTCAGTGACTTGGGCCATTTAATTCTCTATAGGGGAGTTTAAAAAGTACGCCGTTGCTGATGGTTAGTTTGTTGGCCAAGACAGCCGGTTTGTAATATAGACCAAGTCAGAAGAGGAACTCCAGAAGCAAGTCTGATCTGGCGAGAAATGAACGATTGAGAGCAAAGGGCTTTGCTTCAGGAGGTTTGACAATGATGTTAGGAGTATATGCAAAGGAGCCAAATCCAGGAGAGTCTTAAAATCTAAATCTGGAATTGACAACAGATGAAGGATTAGTCACAAGTCATTTGAGACAATTACTAGCCTGGTTTCAGTGGGGTTGGTTACCATTTAAGGTAATTCCATGGAAGGACTAGCTACTAGTATTTGACTAGGAGCATGAGTCCTTAAAAGTCCAAAGAAAAGGTTCCATTGCGCAGATTGAATCATCCGCTGGAAGAGCTGAAGGTCTTGATCGGACAAACTATTGAGCAGCTGTTGGTAATGCGACTCAGAATTCAACATATGAGCTGGACAAGAGGGGGATGTCAGACGTATATGATAGTCAACATAATGCACTCTGAAATCAATTATGCTCCAATTTTGGAGAAATTAATCTCAAAATTAATGAGATAAGCTCTCCAGAGAAGAATTAAGAATGATTTGAGCCAAGAGGTTATGAAGAGAAAATAACAAGGGTGAACATAGATGAGCATTATTAATTGGGCCACAAAATGAGCATTGACGGCAAGAAAACCCTGTTTAGGATGAGGATAAAACCAGAAAATTGAGGACGCCAGACCAAGAATCTTTAATATGACAGCAGGTCATATGCCCTGATAGGGGGAAAACTGGAACTAGGATTAGTATTGTCATGAGTAAATCAGTCAGCCCAGCATGACAGAAGGTCATGGGGACCGCAATCTGAATAGGCGGTAGCAAGGAGAAAGAGGATGAGAGCCACATGCCGAAGGTCATCCCAGGCAGCGTTAAGTACTAATGATTGTACTTTGCTTGAACAAATGAAGTATTTGACTGAGTGTCCAAAGTGGTGCTCTCCTGCCCCAATCATTTTCTTGCTCTGAAATCTAGGCACGAGGGGGATGTGTTGGTATTTTTGCCCATATTCCCAGCAGGCCAGATTACCAGGGATTGCTAGGGGATACTTCCCTAATGTGAGGTAAATTGGAGATCAGTTGACCATGATTTTGGGGTAACTATGTTTGGGTAAATTTTAGGTTAATTGTATGGGTCAGATCCATCAGGGATAATTCTGGATAAATTCTTAAGATCTCATCGGGAAGAGTTGCTGGCGAAATAGGGGCATTTGATAGTTGATTAACTATCAGGTGTACCAATTGGGATTGGTTGCAGTTCAT
The DNA here is from genome assembly GCA_022478985.1 of Massospora cicadina. Lineage (NCBI taxonomy): Eukaryota > Fungi > Entomophthoromycota > Entomophthoromycetes > Entomophthorales > Entomophthoraceae > Massospora > Massospora cicadina. The sequence goes on along the minus strand of JAKSZP010004052.1, from coordinate 127,242 downwards.
CACTGACTGATTTGGAATTTAAGGAGTAAGTTGCAAGGCGAGTGATGGCGTATGCAACTATCAAATTGATAAGTTGGTTTGTGACCTGCCTTAATGGGTAACAAGTCCCATTACCTAAGCAGGTCGCTTGCAATTTATGGTTGGTTTGCTGGGATTGAGAGGAAAACGTTAGGGACACAATTTTTGACCTTTTCTGCTTTAAGTCTCAGGATGTCCAATGACAGAATCCTAGCCAGGATGGGGAAGACCATCACTGCTAGACGAGGATGGGTTATTCAATGACAACGGCTGCCGTTTCATTGAGGAGGTGCCAACTGAGGGTTGGGATCTGAATTCCTCACATAAATTTCCTAAAGTATTCACTAACAAAGAACACATTACTACACTAAGTTAGGAAGAGATACAGATCAGCTTGACTCTCCATTTAAGTGTCACCCATCCTGGGGTTGATACAGGTGATAAGGAATTAATTAGCCAGGTGGACCAAGATCTATGTATGGCAGGAAGCCAACACACACTACTTTACACTTTTTTATAGACTTAAAACCAGAGTATTATCTTAGTTACTTGTACAATAATCTATTTCAAGTTTTATTCTTTCTCAAGGATATTATTGCTGTGTGCAATAAATGGGAGACTCTTTAAGATAATGAGTAGGGATCTGAGTGGGGATCCAGAGAAGAAGCTGAATCAAATCAGGGATTGCTGCTGACAGTGTGTAGAACAATAGAAATTGTAAACAGGGATCTGAGCATAGATCAAGTTAGGCAGTATGATTGAATGAATCCATATTCAGGACATCATTACTATTTGAAAGGGAATACTAGACGAGCGTTTGACTAAAATCTAGTACTTCCATTTAACTATGGTTAATAGTTGCCATACTATTATTAATGAACATATCAACTACTATCATACAACATGTAGAACTGCACAAAACCCAAACCTGTGTACTTAATATAGTTATTGGGGTTATAAACCAAGAATATTCAGAAAACCTATAAAATTTTTACAACAAGCCTTGAGGCATCTTAATCAGCTGGTAAAACCCCTGTGGTAAGATTATGCCACTTTTCTCTTGATCCTTTAGAGTCATATCTATTTGCCAATAGCTGGAGATCAAATCCATGGCGGAAAAGAATTCGGCGCCTCCCAATCAATCTAGCGCATAATCAATTATAGGCTGGTATATATATCTTACTTCATGATTTTGTTCAACCATTAGTAATCGTCTTGACTTGATTGATCCGCCCTTTTTCTTAAGTATCAGTATAGGACTTGCCCATGAGCTGGACGATGATAAAAGCATTCCATACTCTAATAGCTACTCAATTTTGTCAGCAACAACAGTCTCTGCTGCTCTAGGCCTCTGAATAAGTCTCAACCATATTGGTAAAGCCTCTCCTGGTTTAACTCAATGCATTATGACCTTTTCACACCCCAGATCATGGTTTTCTTGAATTAAAACTCAGTACTTCTCAAACAAGGATAAACTTCATTCTGGCCCTCCATCAATACTGCTGACCAATCTCTTTTTCAATTAATGTGTGTGTATTCCCACTTGATTTTTTAGATAATCTTCTTCTCATCAAGATCTGAATTCATGAAGGGAATAAATTTATGCTACCAGATGAAAATGGGCGAATGCAACCCTCTGGTACCGTTTAGCCTCCATATGAGTATTTCCCAGAATAGCCAATAGGATAATAATATCCTCATGACTGGGTATTTAAATCTCTGGGTCTACTAAGGTTCAATCCTTGATCATTTCTAAGGAGATTTGATCTCCACATATAGATGTTCCAGGATCTTTTATGTCAGCCTGGTTTCCATGACTTGCTGCATTCATGGCTGAATTGTAACTTCCCCTTTGTTCATATTGTAATCCCGCGATTTTCATTCACATATATAGGTATTCTTTAGACCCTTTTCCTGACCAATCTGTATCTGACTGGCAATATTCCATACTTATATGCCAGATCGATAAAATCATACCTCTTGCTGAGGGGCGCCTTCCCTTCTCAATGATAGATCAGCGGCAATGTCTACCCCAGAATCAACAAGGTTTTTTTATCATAATCACACTTGACCCCATACTTTGCATGAAGTCAATGCCAATGAGAATATCATAATTCTGGTTGTTCAGAACAATTGCTGGCACCAATATGACAAAGGTTTCCAACTATAATATAAAGGTGCTATAGGCCCCACAATAAGTAGTAGAGTTAGGACCAGATGTTCTTTTTGCTTCTGATGCCCTAAATACGGTTTGGCTTTCAATCTTTTGACTAATTTAGTCAAGATGGTGTTAATTGGCGCTTCAATGCCTTGATTGCCCTGACAGGGACTTGGTTCATTAAATTAACCATATATATATACACTCATAAAGATAAGATATATTATTGTATGCTGCATGTATGATGGATTCTTTTGTCAAATCTAAAGTTTGAAACAAATTAGGCTTAAATTTTAGGTAACGTCTCTCTGATAATACTGATAGGAATTGATAATATTGACTTCATCTAATATAGTATTTAATAGGTCAGTTTCATCTTTAGAATTTTGGACCTTCTCAACTAATTGTAAGCATATATAAAGGCTTCCTCTTTTACTTTTTTGTAGTGATCCCCTAAAATTTGTAATAATTATCACGTTTACATTTTGGAAAACTATCTAATAAAGATGATCTAGCTCAGGCTTTCCCATAAATAGTTCCAATTTGTCCAAAACATAAGGTTTATCAGGGTAACTTGATCACTTGTGGTGTTTAGACAGTCCCACGTCTAGACCACATGATCATTTCCTTGCCTTCAAAATTTCTTTTTTCTCCTTTGGCTTAACTAGGTTATCCTGATCCAGCAGTTTTCACTGTCCACAATTGTTGGCGAGATGTCCAGGTTAGCCACACTTATTACAACTCAAAAATGGCTTGGGGGGTCTAGATCCTTTTAGTGCTTGTCTTGATTCCAGCAATTATTGTAATCTCTGTAAATATGAGGAACAACTCAAACTCTTGTTGTTTTTTGACTGATTGTTTGGTATTAAGGTATAATTTGGTGTGTTAAAAGTCCTGATAGTTCCTTCAGATACTCTACACTTTGGATAATGGTATATTGGCTATTAAGAGATATTGACATTGCATGATGAAAATCTTGGTAAGGGCACAACACGTTTTGCATAGTGACTCTTTTATCAAAATCGCTCATCACATTAACTCCACTAAGGATCTGAGCCTCCTTGTAAAAATGATCAGTGAACGCCCCCGCCGTTTTGTTTTTATTAAACTGAATTACTTTAATTTCTTGTTTCAAAGTTGACATTTTATCCATGATCACAATTTTTTCAGGATCTCTTCCTTTGCCATTTATAGCCCCCATTTTTCCCATGAAAATAGGGCAAAACTAGAGTTTATTATGAGGTATTGAGGCAATTTACACGGTGACAGCTTTCTGATGGTCGCTGTAACTGTACATGATCATTTTGAATAATTGGAAAAAAGCAGGAGCGTTGTCTCAAGGGAAAAGGCAACTTAGGAGTACACTTGAAATCTTTGACAATAATTAATGCAGACTTCTAAGTGTTATGCAAACTGATACTGGAGTAGTTTTGGGTGTTACTTCTGAAAAAGTATTGATTGTCAGGGCATCTCCAAGACAGATTGGATTGTGCTTTTGGCGCAACTTTCTAGTTCATTAGATGACAATTCTTACTTGAATAACTCCGCCTTATGATACTCATCTCAAATGCAAGTACACTTAGAATTTTTGAGGTCGTCCAACTGTTTGAGGTTTTTTCTCTCCAAAGCCAAGAGTTTCAAGTCATTTTCCCAAAGTTAATGAATCTTCTCAATATCTGATTCTAGATTCATTTTTCAAGGTTTTGACTTACTTCTGGAGCGAAGCCTCTCTCTTTTGCATGTCAAATAGATTATCATATAACCCAAAATTTCGTTTTCATATTTAAACGATCATTGTCTAGCTTAGTGACTTTGAGCTTCAGTGAGTCCAATTTTTGGATTGAGTTGCAGCTACAAAGCGTTCTTATTAATAAGTTCTACTTCTGTGTAAAACTTATCAATTATGGCGTTCATCTCCTCTTTAAGATTCTCAAACTGTCTCTCCATGTCTTTAATGGTGTTCTTAATTTCCTGTCTCCCCTTGACCACTGTCAGGACCACGGGTGTAATACCTTGTATCCCTCAGTATTTTGAGGCCAGGAGACCCAAAGTTTCGGAGTGTTTGATTGCCTGTTTTTGATTCTCTTGGTCAAGAAGTCTTAGACAGAAGCTACGTCTGGAGGGAAATTCCTAATAAAAATATATCAATTTTAATTTAAATTGTGAAAGGGGGAAAAGCGTAAAGTTTATTAGCTTAATACCAGTCATATAAGGGTAATCAGGGAGGTGTTTTGGGGAAAATCTAAGCAGCCCAAGCTTAGACCTATAAAATAAATGAATTGGGGATTTGGTGGCAGTCAAATTATCTCAGTTGAATGGCTTGTGCTCGTCTCATGGCTCAGGTTTGAACCTCAAGGTTGGGTAGATCTGAGGGATCATGATTCAACTGTGTTGGTCAGGGTTGATCTTTGGCTCTGATGATAGTTGACTTTCATCAGGGATTATACCTGACAGAAGTCTGGGCTTTTTGATTGAATTGAGATTGATCTCCAACATTGATAATTGTCAACTTTCATCAGGGATTAACCCTGATAGAAGTTTGGGCTTTTGGTCAGTTTGGGATCAATTTCCATGATCTGACACATCCAAATCTGCCGTTTGGGTAGGAATCCCAACAACCACGTTGAAAATAATTGTGTGGGTTTAGGTATTTTATGGGAAATCATTGTCTCAATTAAGTCCCAAGCTCAGATCAAATTGATGATATTTATTCTGCCAGTTGCAGTGTTTATCCAAATAATGTTTCCATCAATGATTGAATCCAAGCTGAATTATCTTTTTGACAATCCAAAGAAGGTTTGTATTTATATTGGTCACCAGATTCTTAATTTGTATTTTTGACTGTTTAAAACATTTTGACGTATAGTCCAAGCCAGCGCAAATTTGTTGTAAGCTGGCGTCCAATTGTCACATCAATGCCTGCTGTTGCACACTACTATTGTGAGTGTATGAAACCAGATTGGCAATCACACACCTGCTGTCATGTTTAGATCATTCTCATATATTGGTAATTGGCTGCACATATTTGATAACATAATCACTGATTTTACCAACAGAAAGTAAATACCCTAAAAGAGTTATAGTATTCATATGAAAAAGATGATCAAAACGCCATCTTTGTGCTTAATGATTGGTTGTGTGGTGAAATAACCCACAGCTCCTATACAGATTATCAGTAGAAAAATCTGAAGCCCTCTCATTAGGATTTTACTAATTTCGGTCAAAATTATCTCAGATTTAATCTGAGGGTGGTTCATAAATGGTTACTGATTTTTGTTCACTACAAAAATTTGTTGATTAATATATTGGGGATACCAGCATACCGCTTCTAATAGGATATTATCTTGGTGAGCTGCATATGATCCATACTCCTGGTCTCTCATGTGCTCCAAAATATTGAAATGTTTGTCACAATTTATTTTAAAAAAACTTGACTCTTCCCTGTAGTGAGCACCAAGTGTAAAAACCGTTGGGTCTTTACTGATGCACAAAATCACTTAACTTGTAGTTTGAAATTAAAATTTGGGCTTGTTGGCTGTATGAAGACAACTAGCCTAGTCAGCTTAAATAATGAGTAAATTCAACCCTACTCTGGCATAAATTGTTAGGACAAGTGACTTCAGCCTCACTTTGGCAATTAATAAAATACAAGTGACTTTGGCCTCACTCTGGCAGTTGACACTTAGAAAGGAAGTGACTTCTCTAGAACTTTAACCTGAAGTAAAAATGTAAAAAAGTGATACCGATACAGTATTTGCAGTTCTAAGGCGTTTATTAATATAGAGTTTAAGGAATATATAAAGGTGATATCATTAGAGGACATAAGTTAGGGCAGTTGTACCAACCATGATGATCTCAGCATGCCTAGCTAATGAAAAAAAGATAGGCTGGTTTAATATAAGGAAAGTCTTCAGCTGATTTTCAAGATGGATAGCGCATTTAAATCACTTTAAATCAGCCATCAAGTTGGCTACTAAAAACAACATTCCCTATATGTTATTGCTCTCCCAAGCCAATTTACTCATATCCATGATGTCAGCAACAGTCTTCAACTAGTAATCATAACTATCATTTGATTTGAATCCTATGTAAAAAACAATTAACCATTTGAATATTTATTATTGCCAAACAAATGCACATAAAACTATTTTCTCAAAGCTTAGTCTATAAGCAAAATTAAATATATGGACAAATAAATAAATATGTTATAGCTTAAATAATTCCAAGATGGATAATGTGATCATATAAAATTACCACATTGAATATGGTCAGTGTCTCAGCCTTTGAACGCTACTTTGGTAGAAATGTAGCTGAATTGCTGATTGGGGGGTTGTAGTTACACATATTTGATTAAAGAGTGGTTCTGATAAATTGAGAAATCGAAAAAATCGTTGGTGAGTAAACTCTATTTACTTGGCAATTCAGCGAGTAACCCAGGTAAAACTACTGTTTGCTCTTCTGAAAATTTCTTCTGGGAATTTCGTTGCCACTTCAGCAATAACACTGTACATTGGCCTTCTAGGCAAAATTGAATAAACTCTGACCAAGTTTTTTTTGTGAAGCTCAATCTTAATAGAGTGTCCTCTTTGCAGTGTCTCTTAAAAACTCTAAGGATGATATCTAGCAATACAGCTCTTTCAATTGATCCCATACTATTTACTGGAGATCCTCTTACTTAAGATAAAAATAGATAAACAGGAACAGACATATGATTTGTTTTAAGAAGTATTATATAAATTAATTTTAAATTACTTTTTACTTCTAACGTAATCAAGATATATGATTTATAAAAGAGGATTGTGTGTATAAGGTATATTATACTTTGATAAGACTTCTAGTCAAGCACTTCTTCATCTCAGCTCTCTTTGTGAAGTTCATTTTGCTCAAGCTCCCTGATCTATGGTATCCATATTTTCTTTAGATATATCTTAAACATGACGTTATATTTTTCCTTGCTTAATCTCCACATCCTATTAAGACGTGGAAATGTTATTACTTTATAATTGATTATTGCCCTTTTTAAAGCCTATAAGATTATAGTATGGTTAGTATCTCCATTTCAAGGCATCTAGACTTGGTGTCCTTTTCATTATTTAAAATTGGCCGTTCATCTTTTATGGTAATATTTAGGTCTGTTTATGGTTTTATTAAGGGGTAATTTACTTTAAGCTGATTACCAATCATTTGGCCATAAATAGTAACATTAGGCTGAGTTCTTCCATAATAAGAAGTTAGCAAATATATCCCTCATCCTGGTGTAAAAAAGGTGCCTGATAGCTGCCAAATGGAAGCTATCAATTTATTATGTTTATATGAATAAAAAGACCTCAGCCATGCTGAAAACTACTTTCATTATTGTAGAGTGTATATGTTAATTGATTGCTTCCATCTGCGACTCTTATACTTTATTTCTATTAGATCTGCTGTCCTTTTACTTAATAGACCAATTCCTTCATGAGAGTGAGGAATTATTATCCAATGTATTTGTGGCTTCATACATGACACACTCCTTCCAAGACAAGAATATGTCAAGGATATAAGGTATTGTGCGTGTACTCTGATGGAAACAATGTTGGTTTTGTCATCTATAATGGAGTAATCAGCTTGATGTTTGTCCTAAACAATTGCTCGTCCAGTCCAGAGATCTTATAACTTCTTTTACTGTTTAAGAATACAATCAGAATAAATAATTCCTGTACTAAATTCAGATATTTTATTTCTTATTTAACTCTCATTTTGAATCTTTAAAGTGGTTTCTTCAGTTTTAACCACATCTTTATTTATCATGATTAACTCATCAGCTAACTCATGCTGATAGTTGCCAGGTGGTAAGTTATTGTGGCCCACGTTAATGAATGGGGCTAGTAAGTTAGTCAATGTCACTTTTCTTTCGTAGTGAACCTTAGATGGTGAATGCTTATCACCCTGAGATGGCAAATTATACAATCAGGAGAAGAGGAGTGTAACAGTTAATCACATTTGACTTGTAGTACATGGCTATCTTATCAAAAATTCTTCTAAGTTGCCATTCACATGCTCAACACTTACGATTTACAGTTAAATCTAGGGGTAGTGAACTAATTTTTTACCATTATTAGATATATAAAAAATTCATAACACTTCAGAAAATGAAGTTCTTGCCATTTTCAAGAGCAGATATCGAGGCATCCATGCGTGTGATGACTTTAATGTACAGGAATCACACTGTTGATACTTCATTGTATAACTTCACTGCTGCAGCCTTGACCTAATTTGACAAAATAGTCTATTGGTACTATGAAAATATAACTTCCACTTGAAATCTTAAGTATTGGTTCAATCACGCCAATTTATATGTTGTAAAAGGGCGCTGTAGGTGAGTTGGTTTGTACTTGTTTTTTTTCAATATGATGAAACTTACACATCATGCAAAAAGTTCTAATGCATAAGAACTTAATTGTCATTGAATTAAAATAAAAACTTTCGTTGAGGTATGGCGGTGTTTTTATGACAATGACCATGCCCAAAGTGCTTGTGTGCCTCCATCATCAGGGCCATTCACTATCCAGGTCAAATGTAAAGGTACCTTTTCACTCAAACTATTTTCTAAAAATTTAAGTTAATATAAAGTATATTTAAAACATCTTTTTATGATAGCCTCACCTCTTCAGTATCTCCCTGCTAATAATCTTATGATGATTCTATCAGGTCATATAACGATCCCTCTCATACGCTTGAAGATGAAACATGAAGTATAGCCATTCATCGGCGTTAAAGTGTTTGCTTCTGCTCTGTGTATGATTTCATTATCATAAACTTAGAGTTGTACAGCAGATCTGAATCACTTTTCGTTAGGATCCTTTATGTTGCAGAGACAGAGGAGTGATGTATGATCCATCACCACTTCTAAGAGTATTCAGTATACGTAGGAAGAAAGTGTTTGACTGCACATATGACTGTTAGGCATTATATTTCAGTAATAATGTATTACTTCTCAGTTAACGTAAGGACCTTAGAGTAGTATCTAATGGGATAGTCAAATCCGCCTTCATTCATATGGTCTTGTATCTCTCAAAGCCTGACATTGCTAGCATCTGTATACAAGTGTAACGTCTTCATGAAGTCTGAGTATGTTGATCTTTGGTACTTCTAACAATTTTTTAACTCTTGTGAATGCCTGAACTTGCTCTAGGCCCACTAAAACTTTTATTCCTTGTTCAGGCAGTAGGTAAAAGGTGAATCCAAATCCATGGAATGAAGGATAAACTTCATATAATATCCCATCTTCTTGAGAAAACTTTGATATTGCTCAGGCTTCTTAGTTGTTCCATGGCTACTATTGCTCAAAATTTTTTTCTTTATTAATTATTTAATGTTGATCTAATGTCAAAGTTAATCTAGTTGAGACTTTATACAAAACTTGCTTCATGAAACTACAAGTCGGATTTTTATATTCATATAACACTTCTCTCAGTTATATGATTTAGGCTTGGAAGGTGCTATAGATTTTTATATACAGGTATTAGGACGAAAGATTATTAAGCTTTTCATTGATTACATACAAGTCTCTTTAAGAAGTCGCTTGGGCGTTGTAGAGCCCTTAAAGAATACTTTATAGGTTCTATGATCTATGGATTGCCAGAAACCAGCTGTTAATTCTCAGCGTATAGGTTCGATGCTGCCAAGTCAGTTTGCACAGGGTATTAGCCACTGAGCAACCAAATTGGATGATATGAAGATCGCTGACTTACTAATAAAAACTCAATAAACTATATATGGAGCTATCACCCCTGGTTTTGACTTTTATTTAATATAAATTACAGACTTATCTGCAATCACTTAATCAACTCAGAAAAGACCTCCCCTTAAATCCTCCATGTGACTCTTTATATCTCAGTTTCCAAAGCCAGATGCATCCTCAGCTTGGTAGTTTTCTATTTGTCTTCCCTTTTCTAGAAGCTTTCATTCCTATAGAATCTCAGCATAATTTCCCTCAATTTGCCAAATGGTCGTCATTTCAATTGATTATAATTTGTATACCCTTTTCATTAAATCTTGAACTTGTCTCAATTCACCCTCCAATCCACCTTATGGGTAGCGTATTGTCCAGTCATAGCAACTTCCTGACATAATTCCCCCCTTTGACTGGATGATATGCTCTTACTGTTTATATGCTCAGAGGAACTTTGCATGAACTCAGTTGATAATCTGACCCCCGTAGGTTCCTTGATAGTGTAGACATCTGTACCAGTCTTATTGATTATCTAGAATGGGCCAGCCTAGATGTTGGAGAGCTTGTTTTTCCGCCCAAATCCATGCTGGTCATGGAATAAAACATGGTCCCCCAAAGCAAACAGCGGAAGTCCTCTCCATCTCTTCTGATTGGCTGCCTGATCATGAATCTTCTTGGCCAAAATGGTGCGAGTAGGCTTCTGTTTGCAGCTTGATCAATGTATCTGTAGAAGTCTTCAGATATCGCTGGGGATCCACACCACCAGTGTCCTCTACACACAAATAGGGCAAGGCAGGCAGAGCCAGATATTGACCATACAGCAGTTGAAACAGGCTCTTACCTTTGAATGAATGATAGCTGATATTATAAAGAACAAAGCAGTAGATAGAAGGGCACTTCATTATAAGGGCTGATCTATTACCAATTTACAGAGTATGTTCACTAGGGTTCCGTTGACCTGTTCCACCATCCCATTTGATTCCAGGTGATAGGGGGTGATCAAAACCCCACAGATAGCCATCAACTCGAACAACTTCAGCAGGATATGTAAAGTGAAGTTGGTTCCATTATCCATCAGAATGAACTGTGGGCAGCCGTGTCAATGTATAACACACATCATAATATTCTTGGCAGTGGTGACCGCGCCCAAGTTGCTAATAGCCCTGGCCTCCACCCATCAGGTCAAATGATTGATGGCAACGATTATATACTTGGATTGATTAGCGCTAGTTGGCAGAGGTCCCACTACATTGATGGAAACAGTGTACCAGGAGAACTGGGGCTTAACCGGCTGGTATGTGGTCTTCTTGTGGAATGGTTTTTCACTTGACACTGATGGCAACAACTAACCATTTCCAATATGTCATAATGTATGCTCTCCCAGTAGTATTGGGATCACAAAAACTCCAGCGTTTTCCACAATCCTCCATGTCCTACAGCCTGAAGCATCCATAATAATTGAGGGTCTAGCCAAAGGTTTAGGGAAACTCAGCGTCAAGTCTTCAATCCACTTATATAGTTCCCCCTCATGTAGAAAAGTATCTTTCCTGAGCCCATCTAATACCTTGATCACCTGTGGTGGCTCATCCTGATATTTGTTCGCCACCATCTTCTTGTACATTATGTCAGCTAAATCCACCGTGATAGTGACCTTTGGCAGCTGAGAAAGACAATCCGCGTTTTGATGTTTTGCTCCCAGGCGATGTAAAATCTCGAAATCATATGCTTGAAGCTTCAGAGCCCAACGTGCGAGCCATCCTTCCAGTTCATGCAGATTCTGTAGCCAGCGCAAGGAAGCATGATCCATCACTACTTGGAATCTTACCCCATGCAAATATACCTGAAACTGTTTGTAAGCATAGATCACTGGTAAACACTCCTACTCAGTCATGGTGTAGTTTCATTCATGACAGTTCAAGCTTCAAATACAGAATGTGACAGGATGCTCCATGCCATCATCGTCCTTCTGGGATAATACTGCCTTTATAGCGTTGAGGGATGCGTCTGTTTGTACTATGAACTGTTTGTCAAAATTGGGATATTGCAAAATGGGTGCTCTTGCTAACACGGTTCACAACACATCAAAGCATTCTGGCATCATTCCGTCCAATTGAAGGAAGCGTTTTTCTTTAGAAACTTGAAAAGCGGGGCCCCAATGCAACTGAAATTGGGAATGAACTGTTGGTAATACCTGACCATCCCCAGAAACACCTGAATGTCCCGCTTATTACCTGGGCGAGTCATCTTGCTTATCTCTTCCACTTTAGCTGGCTGTGGTTTAAGCCCATTTGAATCCACAAAGAACCCTAGGTATTTCAATTTTTCTTTAAAGAAATGGCACTTCTGAGGCTTAATTTTGATATTAGTGACAGCGAGGCGCTGAAACACTTGTTCCAAGTGGGCAAGGTGCTCTGTAAATGTCCAAAAGAACACATTGATGTCATCGAGGTAAACTAGGACGCAGGACAGCTTTAAATCACCTAAAATCATATCCATGGCATGCTGGAACGTAGCCAGGGCGTTACACAACCCTTGTGGCATGTAAGTCAGCTGAAACAACCCTCTCAAAGTGATAATCACACATTTCTCCCGTTATGCTTATGGTAATTCGATCTGCCAGTACCCTGAGATCAGATCCATGGTGGGAAAAATAATTTGCCCCACCCAATTCGGTCTAACGCATCATCAATCCATGGAAAAGGGTAGGAATCCTTCTTTGTTACATTATTGAGTTTATGATAGTCAATAACTACTCGATTTGAGCCATCCTTTTTCTTTACAATGAGCACAGGTGATGCCCATGGACTGTTTGACGGCTCTAGCATTTTTTGCATGATAAGTTTATCCACCTCGTCAGAGACAACCTCTTCCACCACTTTTGAATGTCTAATAGGTTGCAATTGAATGGGAGGGTGATCCCCCGTATCTATCCAATGTACCACCCCTTGGGCGCACCCCAAATCATGATCTTCATGTGTGAAAATATCTTGATACTTTTCAAATAATGCCATAGCTTAATCTTGATGGTCCGCCAATAATCCTGTGAGCGCTTCCAGCAGAACCACAGTCAGTACGCCAAACAATGAGCTTGGTAGTCTGAGATCCTCCCATGAGCTGAAATCATGAATATGGTGAACTTCCTCTATAAGGACTAAGTGTAGGTAAGCCACCACTTGGTGCCACCGGATCATTATTGCCTTCTTCTGTAAGTTTGCTAGCAGCACTTTCACCTCCCCATTCCCAGGTAGCAGTAACCCTGGAGCCACATGTTGTTCAAGCTGCGAGTGCTGGTGAGGCGCCATAATTTCTCCATAAAGCCCTTTAGGGACATTAATTTCAAGCCCAGTCCCTACTATGCACTGGTGTCCAGATGGTAGGCTAAAAGCGCTCGTTGCCTAAAGCGGGATCCCTTTGTACCCATATATATGGTTGGGGAGGGTCTTGGTCTGCCAACTCAGTCATCAATAATGAACAGGAATCACATTATCGCTGTACGCTAGATTGATTTATCTAGAGCGGAATGGATCCATTGGGATTCCACAAGAGGTAAAATATATGGGGATCTGTTGGCCTAAAATAGTAAGAGTTTCCTCCACCATATTTAACACAACACCAAATTTCCTCATAAATGCCACGCCAATTAAAATGTCATAGTTGTTATTTGGCAAAACCACTGTTAGAGCAGACACCTGGATTGACCCAAATCATAAAGGCAACGCGCTATATGCTCCTTCAGACACAGTGCTATGCGTTCCCACGGTCCCATATACTACTCGTTGGTCCACATCCAGTTTTAACAGAAGTTTATTACCAACCAAGTAGAGACTATGTTCATAGGGGCTCCCGTGTTTATGATGGCGCGGATTTTTGTGTTTTGAACAAAAATGTCGAGTAAGTACATTCTGAGTAAGAAGAACCACCAGCGTTTATTACATGTACGTCCAAAGGCTTTGTGTTACTTAAAAAGTAGGAAATGCCCTTGCCGACCTGAAGATACTTACTAGCGATTTTCTCTACAGGAATGGCTACATTAACCCCCACTAAAGAGGTGACATTATTCGAGGGATCTGCATTGCTGGTGCCAGTCTGTTCCATGATCTTCCATGCATATGGCTTCTGCACGTCCTGGCGGAACTCTGGGCTCTTGGGTGAACTTTTACTCATGGAAGTGGAAGCAGGGGTATCTGACAAAAGCTGCTGGTATAGCAAATCATCCGATTGAGGTTCAAATCAACCAGAAAAGACGTTTGGGAATTGCTAGGGACAAGTGAATTGAACTTAGCAGAGGTAGAGCGTCCCATCTCTACTCTGCTCGAGCTTTTCACTGCTTGATTTTCTCATTTGGCATTGCATACACTTGTGGCTTGCTAGGGCAATTACCCGCATAATGCCCTCTTAGGCCACACTGGAAGCAAGTGTTCACAAAAGGTTCGTGTATATAGCTTGTGGTAGAAGGACCAGTTGGAAGTTGCCAGTATGGTTCCAAGGTCGTGTATGAACTGGCGAAGCGTACATGGGCTGACAAAGGTCCACTGACTCTTATGAGGGATGAATGTGTTCCAGCAGCTGATAACCCAGTCGCTGCAGCCCATATCCTGAAGAGTTTGGGGCAGAGACAGCAGATGCTTTTCAGGCTATGTTAAAGGCGCCGATTGTGGCGGAGAGTCAATGTAAGGTGTTCATGATTCGGATAAGTCCATCATCTCCATCCAACACATGAGACATAGCGTTATATAGTTCCCAATGTGGTTTGACAGCTGACGTCATTACTATACCGACATCCTCAGTGGATAAAATGTTAGCTCCAAGTAGGGCATGTGCTTCCGCTAAAAAATGATCAGCAAATTCTAACAGGGTCTCATTTCAGTGAAACAGTATAGTCATAAAGTTGGCTTTCCATTGGGCCATCTTGGTCACACCTCTGAACAGCTGGAGAACAATCGTTTTAACATCTTCATAGGATACTGAGCTATTTGGAAGATAGCAGGTAACTTGGTCAGCGCTTTCCACATCTAGAGCGGACAGCAACAGTTTTGCTTTCTGTCAATCAGTAGCCCCTTCCACAGAGAATTCAAAATGCTTAAAGTAACCATGTATATTCCTGTCATGACCAAAAGGAGGTAATTTATTAATACAAATGACTT
The DNA here is from genome assembly GCA_022478985.1 of Massospora cicadina. Taxonomy (NCBI): domain Eukaryota; kingdom Fungi; phylum Entomophthoromycota; class Entomophthoromycetes; order Entomophthorales; family Entomophthoraceae; genus Massospora; species Massospora cicadina. The sequence continues at coordinate 112,211 of JAKSZP010004052.1, read as the reverse complement.
TGACTTGCTCCAGATTCCCACCATAAGGAACAGGCAAATTGGTTTCAGAGCAACTATGGGAACCATTCCTTTGTGCGTTATCATACAGCTGGCCAGATGGACTTGAATTCATCGAGAAGGGCTCAGAAGAAGTGGTGTCACATGAGGGGTCCATCATACCACCTGAAGGATATTCATTTGCTGATCCATAGCATTCTTCCCCTGAATCACCACTAACTGCCCCACTTTCCTCAGCTCCAGTGTGCCTCGCGAAATATTTGTTGATCAACTGCTCCACTTTAACTGAATGGAATTTACACCGTCCATCATGAAATTCCTGTTGCAGTGTGTATACTGCTGTTGCAACTCCTGGCGGAATTCCCTTTCAACGTTCAGTTTCTGTTCCATGGCTTGTAATTGAGAGAGGACCTCTTCTATTATGTTTTGCAGCTGGGTATGCTGCCAGCTAGCGTTATCCACTTGTTGATTGGCGTCATTTATTTGGTTACCTAGGGAGGCTTGTTCCTATACTAATTCCTCATTTGCCCGTCAAAGGGTATCAAGGTACTCTTGTATGTCCACATACTCTCTTGTCTCACCAATTGGAAGAGGGAAGGCTTGTAGGCGCTCAGCCTGACTAACAGCTTTATTTGTGTAACCTAACAAATAAGCTGGAGATATTTGGGAGAGGTTGACCAAAGGACAAGCGCGTTATCTGCCATTCGCTGGGTACTCCATTCAATATGAAGTTGGGTTAATTCAGCTGATAAAGAGCTGACTTGGTCCACTCACTTGCCATTCCATCAATGTCATTTTTTCCCTAAGCTGGGCAATAATGGCTTTGAGAGCTTCCACCCATTCAGCTAGCTCTGTCATGAAGCGCTCAGTATTATTCCCCAATGTTGTTATGTCTTAAATCCATTACACTGATAGGCCATGCTGGTCTAGCGTTCTCTTATTACTCAAGGTAATTCAAAATTTAACTGTGGTACCAAAAGGTCTAATTGATGGTGGACGTCCCCAACGCGATGGTACATCTGAACCAGCGCCCCTTGTACCTTCGAAAATAAACAATCAAGGCTGTTGAGCAGGAGGTGAGTATTGTGCTGCTATGCTTGAGAGAACCATAAAAGATCTCCAATTTCAATATTGTGGCGAGCCAGCACATGCAGTAACTGGTGAATTGATGGTCGCACATAAGTGACTAGATATTCCTCTATTCCATGGGTACTGAGGCGGTGAGCCAACCCCTCTGTAGTCGCATCAAATAAGACATGTACAAGGCGTAGCAATTTTCTTGATCGTGTTGGTTATAGAATAAACTCAGGGCATTTTCCCTAGCCTCATCTTCTTATAGGCAATATCTGCGCAACAGCCACTCCATAATATCTCTCAGTTGCTGAGGAGTCACATTTTTGGAGCATCCTTGTTGGTTGGTCATCAGCTCAGGGCAATTCTCTGATTGTAGATTGATCATAGCTTCTTCATCCCTCCAGTTTGGACACAGTAAATACTGTTCTTTTGTTGTTAGGTGCCTCTTGTGCTTCTTCAGCATACCGCATACAGAGTCCAATCAGATTATGTCAGAACAAATGAGGGCCCATTATCGCATCCTATCAAAGAAAAACTACAGTTGGCCAGTGGCCCCCTGTAGTGAGCACCACTGTTAATTCTCAGCATATAGGTTTGATGCTGCCGAGTCAGTTTGCACAGGGTAGTAGCCACTGGGCAACCAAATTGGATGATATGAAGATCACCAACTTACTAATTAAAACTCAATAAACTATATATGGAGCTTTCGCCCCTGGTTTCAACTTTTATTTAATATAAATCACAAACTTATCTGCAATCACTTAATCACCTCAGATAAGACCTCCCCTTCAATACTCTTTGTGACTCTTTATATCTTGGTTTCCCAGGCTGGATGCATCCTCAGCTGGTAGTTTTTATTCGTCTTTTCTTTTCTAGAAACTCTCATTTTTATTGAATATTGGCATAATTCCCCTTAATACGCTGAATGATTGTCATTTTGATCGATTATAGTTTGTATACCCTTTTCCATAAATATCAAGACTCATCTCGATTCCCCCTCTGATCCACCTTATGGATAATGTATCATCCAGTCATATCAACTTCCTGACACCAGCATTGATTCTCTCCATAAGAAAGCAAGCGATGAGCTCCTTAGCCATAGTCAAGTGATGGTTAGAAATAGCCGTAGAAAACTATAGAAATCCTCTTTCCTCAATAAAGTCCAACTTGGGGGTCAGTATGGTCTCATTCCTCGAAATACGGAATAGGAGACATAACTAAGAACTGGCTGGGTAGCCTTTTCTACCTGGTATACCAAACAATAAGGAATATGTCAGTTTTAGTGTCTTGTGAGCCACCCCACCCGCGGTTGGGGTTCAATTATGAGCCTTGATTCATGCAGTCTAAGTGCAGCGGGGGCAGTATCCCAGGTTTCATCCTGCAAACTTGACTACACTGGGTGCACTTAGGGGAACACAACTCAAAGAATCGTTTTATGTTCAAACAAACCCTGACTACTTATCAGGGAGCATAGACCTGATCCTTTGGTGACAAATATCTACCACTTACTTTGGCCAGGTCGTCACTGAAAAGTACTTTGAGCTTCCTAAGTAATTCAAAGCGTTATATGTTTTGGGAGCAGAATGAGTCCTTCTTGATACCCTTTTTAATTTTGGTATCCATAACAACACGGTGTGTTTCACCCTTCTTTCTAACTAGTAACAGCGGTGAAGCACATGTGCTCTTGAAGGTTTGCATCAGGATAACTTCACAAAGGTGATTGTGGCCTTTGCAATGATCTCTTATTCTGCTTTGGATTGGCGTCATGGTTTAGCTTTAATAGTAGAGCTGATACAGATGTTCATACAATACACTTCTCCTTTTCAAAACCCACATTACTTTCTCCCTTTAATGAAGATGTCTCAAAACTCATCCAGAAGCTCATCTAACCTTTTTTTCTTTACATTTTAAAAACCTAAGTCATTAAAACCCCTAGCATCATGTACTGATTTTATGATGTTGAAAGCAATAGCTTTCCTTTGGTTACAGCTTGTATCTTTATCACAATAATTGGGTGCTTATTATGTTCCACAAGATAATGGTAAATTCACCAGTGAACCTTGAACCAAAGAACCCAGGGGAATCTCGAGGCTCCTGCTCTCTAATCCCATCACAGCTGAAGACTTAAAGCATAGTCCTTTGGTTATTTCAGGCCATCTAAAGTGACATAATTTTAATGTTCACCATTACTTATCTCTACATTCTCACTCTCAATAATAAAGCATCTTTTGCGCAAACTATGGCAAGTAGTTTCCAAAAACTCTCCTTGAGTGTAATGTATGGGATACATAGATTATCCATTGCAACTAATAATATTTGCTGTTTTTGCCATTTACCATCTTATTTTTTAAGCATAGGGCAATTAGTAATTGACTATTATCACTGTACTATTGATAAAATTTATCTTCACACTAAGATAAATGAGGAATTGCGTCTCAATTAGGATGATATAGTGTTCGTTGTCTAGAACCACCGCTGTAGCCATTAGAACAATCTGTACAAAACATTTAGGCAAATGGAGTAACTCCTAAAGCGCGCGTGGTGTCAGATCAAACTGTCCATGTAATTGACATCATAATAGATGTCTAAGATATATTTTAGCCTCTTCACAAGTTTGGAAAACATGATGTTGACTTATGCGCCAGTGTCAAGAATGGCAAAGCTCTAATTCTTTTACAACAACTTTGAGTTTAGTTATAATTCATCCAAATACTTTTCCAGTTGTTATCATTGGTCGCTAACTTTTCAAGCTCATCTATGCCTCTGGTTTCTGTTTCACTGATTAGTACTCAAGTACTGTGTCTCAATTTTATATAGGTTTTAAGACAATCAGCTCACCCTCCTTAAACGGTTCATTGGTTCTTGTAGGTATAGTGGCATGCGTCAATTAGGCAGTTATTGATTAGTTTTCTATTATTTATATTTACTTGTATCCTTACAGTTATAGCCCTTAGAGATAGGTGCCCTTAACAAGAGGTATTCTGAACTAGGTACATCTTCATTCTCGTAGCCTCTCCTTTGAATGCAGATTCAAATTAAATTAATGTTTTGATAGTCCCTTCCTTAGTCAAGGTATACTTGTTATTAGTAGCATCCAGTTAAAAAGCGCCAAAAGTTTCTCAGCTCATTTCAGTTATTACAATTAAGTTCCCTTAATGGTAAGAGTTCAACATGATCTGTTTTTTTCTCTCTTTGCTACACACTTTTTTATGAATGACATAAACATACTTGCCAAGTTTACGAGAAGTTATATAACAACCTTGGATTCCATCTTGTATGTACCTTTCATATTGAGTAGTGCTTACTTATTTACATACATTGAAATTGCTGTTTTTAATATATAGGTCATGTGCATCTTGAGAGAAGTATGCATCTTTAATGAAATATAAACAATGTCTTTGCTGTAGGCAGATCCCTTTCACCATTAGTCTACAACTGTTGCATTTTTACATATTAGCGAGATGCGTAGTTAAAAACTGATTCATTCTTCCTCAACAACAACAAGAAGCCCTATTTCATATTCTGGAGGTATTGTTTGCTGTCAATTCAGACAAAAGTACCTCTATGACTTAAGACCATGTTAGTTATAGTTGTAATCTTGACAAAAGATCTCATTAGCCTCATGACTCATACAATCTTGAATGTGGCGATTTTTCCAACATCACTTGCACCAATAATAAAGTTCTTGCACATATGTTTGAAGACAAAGATTTTTTCCTCACCATAGATAACATCTTAGAAATAAGGCCCTAAAAACAAGTTACCCTCAACTGGTTCAGAATGTACAAGATTTGTGGGTGCTGTTGTCATTTATCTACCCAAAATCGGTGTCTCTAGACAGTTTTCATCTCTCAATGAACTTATCTTATGGCGTGGCAAAAACTATATTGGTCACTTCATTTACATATTACTTATCAAATATATACATGATAGGGTCATGTTAATCAAATGTTCTTCTTATTCATTCAGGATAATATGTAATTCAGTTTCATTTTTAAGGGTCATAATGCGATCACCAATTTCCTTTAGTGTAGATTAATCTTCCTAACAGATGGGGTTCAACCAACTATGGGTGTAGTGGCGACGCAAGCTCTTCTGGATATATCCTTGACTTGCCTAACCTTTCTTTGAAACTCCACCATTTGTGCTTACAGAGCTTTAGCCTTACCTGGATAACACCCTCTTACATCACCAGGATCTCAGAGAATCATAAAGCATTGTAAACTTCCAAATTTTCAACATCACTCATTTATCAATGGTCTTACTACCTTATTCAATTTGAATAATTGTGTCGCGCTTGTAGCGAGCATCAGACTTAATACTTTAGCCTTTAATCACTTAATTTGTGTTATTTTGTGACCAAGTTGCCACTTGGGGGTAGTGAGTACACAAATTAGAACCAAAGAAAGATATGATGTGTAATAAAAGTAGAAGTAATTCTTGATGAGTGACCCTTTTCTCACTTTGCATTATATCAAATAACTCAAGGAAAATCTACTCTAATATAAATTGAAAATCTCTTCTGGACACTATGTCACCACTTACTCAATAGAACTTCACGTTAGCTCTTAGAAAAGACGCAATGTATACTTGATCGACCTATTTATTTGTGAAGATCATACTTAGCAAGGTGCTCACTTTGCAAATAAGCCTTTGAAAGATCCCATTACCAGTTATTGACTAAAATCTCAAATCTGATCCAAAAAGGTTACATAAGGATACTTCACTGTAACCATATAAAGTGACTATAGACAAAGACAAGCTATTAATATTTGATAAAATGTTTATTTTAAAGTAAAATTGAAGTAGTTTTTATACCTTAAGCATAAATTAAAATAAATGATTTAACACAAGATATGTGTGTAAAGGGTGATTAGCCAAGCGGGTAAAACTGCTTCCACCCCTAGCGCAAGTTTTGAGTTTAAAACCTGTACTGGCTAGAAAACATTCTTGGTGTGGTATATTTGTCCCAAGCTGAACAACCTCAAATAAATTTTTGTGTAAACATGCGATATGTGGGTATGGGATATGTTGGGATTTTTGGCCATGTTACCAGCCTGCTAGATTACCAGAAATCGCTAGGGGATAATTCCCTAATGCAAGGTGAATTGGTGATTGGGCGACTCTGATTTTGGAGTAACTATTTTTGGGGGATTTTGAAGTATTTACCTGGTCATATCTATCAGGGATTAATCCAGACAAATGCTTAAAAGCTCATTGGGCGGAGTTGCCAACAAAATAGGGCTCTGAAGGTGATTAACTATCAGGTGTACCAATTGGGATTGGCCAGGTTTCATCATATGATTAGGAATGTAAGTAGTAAGTTGCAAGGCGAGTGATGCCACCTGAAATTAGCGAATCAATCAGTTGGTTTGTGACCTGCCTTAATGGGTAAAAAGTCTTATTATCTAAGCAGGTTGCTAGCCAAATATGATTGGTTCGCTTGGATAGAATGGAAAACGTTAGGGACAAGTTTTCCAACTCTTTACATTTAGGTCTCAAGGATTTCCAACAATGGAATCCTAGCCAGGATGGGGAAGACAATCGCTGCTGAGACAAGTATGGGTGATTCAATGGCAACGGCTGCCATTTCATTGAAGAGGTGTCAACTGAGGGTTAGATGACCAAATTTCCACTATAAATTCCCTAGAATACACTTTTAATAAAAAACAGAGTTATATAGATATGCAGTTCAAGTTTTTATTCAGTATATAGTTTAAGTAGTAAACTTTATCAGCTTTCAATTTTTCTATTCTTCTTAAGGATATTATTGCAGTGTGCAATATTTGGGAGACTCTTTAAGGAAAAAAGTAAGGATCCAAGCGGGGTACCATCTAGTACTAAAAAAAGATCCAAGCGGGGATCTAGAGAAGAAGGAGAAACAATTGAGGATTTCTGCCAACTGTGTGTCAAACTGGAGAAACTGTCACCAGGGAATCTCAGAGAAGATTGGGTTGGACAGTACAAGGGAATGAATACCTATATCAAGACATCTCAAGTATTTCGAGCAGGAATACTGGGTGAGCGTTGGGCTGAGATCTAAGAATTAGAAACAACTATGGATAATAGTTGTCATACTTTTATCAACCAATAATGTCAAATACTATACAACGTGGATGAATTGCATAAGAAACAAACCTGTGCAAGTAAAAAGTTTATATGGTCATTAGCCATTAATAACCAAAACTAATAAATTTTTACAAATTAGTGCTCACTACAGGGGTGTAGTTGAGTAGAATAACCTATAAGGATATCATATAAAGACGAGTTACAAAAACTATGGATGGAGTTAGCCACTGTAAATCAGAATGCCCTAAACTCAGTGGAACATCAAGAATTAGCAGCCTTGGAATAACGAGTCGCCAAGATGGAGGAGGGATCAATAATGTCACGAGTCCTTGGGAACAAGTTACTTGGAAAAGTAACTTCATTAAACTAGAAAAAAGGGGGACCTAATTCGAGAGGTCTAGTATCTGAAAACAGAGCAAGAAGCAGATTGTGTTCATTTGAGAAATTTCAGAATTGATATCGAGTGACTGATCAAGCAAGTTGAGGAGCTAAAAACTCACAAATGTGATTGTGAGCCATTTGTGGCAAGCGATGCCAAAGAAAGAAGTCTTCATACATTAATTGGGAAGGTGAATACCCCAAGAAACATGCTTCCTGATTTTTCTGCCATTTTAAAGATGACACCCAAAGTCACTCCCCAAGTGAGACGAGTGGCTGAACCTAGAGAATCAGCTAGAGATAACTCAGAGAAATTCGAGGCAACGCCAAAATTGCCAACGTTCCATCAGGATAATGCCCCAACGTTTTTCTGACTTTTCAATATGACCATGTATGGCTACAGTGATCATCAAAAGGCATTGATGATCATGGATTGTCTTGACACTGACTGTCAGAACTTAGTGTTACCCCACATGGAGGGGGACAGCTGGTCATATGTGGAGGCCAAAGCGGCCATCATAAAGGAATTCAGGAGACTGACGCGCATGTCAAAGTGCAAACAGGAGTTTATGGGAATCCAGTTCCATATAGACGAGTCTTTAGCAAGCTTCATGTATTAGTTATACCAGGAGTTGCAAATCCTTGTTTGAGCAAAGGTACTGAATGACTTCAATGCCAGAATCACATTACAAGCGACCCTTTGACCCTATCATTATTTGCACTGCATGATGTCTTCTGTGTTTGCAACAGATATTACTACCTCTCAAAGGGTAGATAATTTGAAAATTTTGGGAGCAACCTTTGATGTCAAAAACAGAAGTTTCAAATCCAATCTGGTACGCAATTCAAACCCCATGAGGGGGAAAGAAGGTGCTAAAGAGATGAACAACTGAACCATGCTGGGGAATAAGCCTGAAAAATTCAGATGGATGAATAAGAAAGAAAAGGTCTGCTACTAATGCGGTGGGAAGGGACATTTCGCTGTGCACTGCAAGAAGCCAAAGGATCAAATTGAGCGTGTCCAAGCAAAAGAGTCAGCTGCCACCAAGGAATTGGGAAAAGGACCCATGGCCTAAATGGGGTACAGTATAGAGCTGCTGAGAAGCCTGTTCCTACTGACATCATAAATGAGGAAATTGATATCAGCGATCTGTTCGTGGATAAAGACGTATAGGATCAACTGTATCAAGTGGTCAATTTGGACATAAACACAGTGAGCAGATCGGGGCAAAGGAAATTGGCCCTGAGATAATCAAGGAAGTTGCCCGGCTGTACGCCCAGCAACTAGTGGACAAGATTTGAGATGTTGAGAATCCTGATGTTTTGTCTGAAGTCCAATTAGATGAGGCGAACCTGTCAATCCCTTTCAGCATGATAAAGGAATCGTTTTTGATTTATCAGAGCAAATCATTCACACCCTCAATTCAGCTAATAAGGCTGCTATACACTCAGTAAACACTATCTACAATACTCCAAGTACACATATATAGACATACAATTTGAATCAGTATGAATGAGGGTGATTGTTGACAGCGGAGTGCCCATTAACACTGTCTTAACCAAGATGGTGAGGAGAATGAAGATCTCGGCTGACTTGGAACACAAGAAGGAGTACGGGACAGCTGGGCCAAATACCACCATCTCATGTGGAGCATATAGTGCTTTGCCAATATGATTTGGATCCTTAGTGGTAACTGCACCAGCAATAGTTTTGGCCAACCAAAACTATGATATTCTGATCGGGATGAAATTTCTATGCAAGTATGGAGTTAAATGTAACTTTGAGGATGATACATTGACCATATTGGGTCAGACGTTATAATTGGTATATCAGAAGGATGGGGAAACTCCACTGAATAGGAGAAACAACTTCATCAATTTTAATATACAATGACGGCATTGTCCCAATTTGATACCAAATTTTTAGATGGAAGCGATGAGAAATGCTGACAGAATTCCTAGAGAACTGGGGAATTCCACTAAGGATCAAGAATGAGAAGACTATACCGCCAGGATCACAGATGATAGTCGACACAGGGTTGATATTGGAAATACCTAAGCTGTAGTATGGGGAGGTCAGAAGCCCCTGGAAGAAGTCCAGAGTAGAGCCTTAGGTGGCTCCTGGGATAATAATTCCGGGCCATGGAGAAATTCGAGTTCTTCTGGTGAATTTAAGTGAAAAACTGATGAAGATCAGGAAGAATCAGATCATCACATTTGTTCATGTAGTCCCAATGGCCAAATTGAGGAGATTCCACAATTTTGGGACTCTTGATGAGATGGGATTAACGGCAGGGGTAACAGAGAGTATCATCCTATTGATTGATTGAGAGCAACTCGCTGATCTGATAGAAGGACAGCAAGAGGAGGTGCTCAAATTGTTCGAAAAGTATTGAAAAGTATTTACTCAGGATGACCACAATTTGGGATGCGCAGAAATGTGATCCACAAGGTTGACACTGGGGAAATTTTGCCAATCAGGATGAGATTAATCTGATGATTGAAAGCAGCTGAAGCAGTAGTGGAAGATGAAATCAGCAAACTAGTGAAGCATGGGCTTCTAGTTCCATCATTGAGTCCCTGAGCAAGTATGATTCTAGTCATGAAGAAAAAGGATGGCTCCAATCGGGTGGTGATCAACTACTGAAAGCTGAATAAGATTATGAAGAAGATTTGTATCCTCTACCAAGAATCGATGATGTGCTAGATTTATTGGGAGAAGCAAAGTATTTCTCTGCGATGGATCTGATCTTGGGATATTGGCAAACTAATTTTCCAAAAGAAGACCAAGAAAAATGCGCAATTATTACCGCATAGGGGCTATACCAACTGATGAGGATGTTCCAGGGTCTATGTAATGCGCCTGCAACGTTCCAGAGGGCCATGGACGCTATACTGAGTGACTTAAAGATGTCGTGCATCCTAGTGTACTTGGATGATATTATTGTGTTCAGTAGGACGTTTACTGGCCATATACACCACTTGGAAGAAGTATTCAAGCGACTGTCCGCAGCTAACCTGAATATTAAGATGAGGAAGTGTCACTTTTTAAAATAGAGTTGGAATATCTGGGATTCGTGATCAACTCTAGTGGATTACAGCCACAAGCCCAGAAGATAGAAGCCATAGAATGCATGGCTCTGCTGAAGAGTGTCCAAGGCATCCAAGTGTTCCTTGGGATGGTTGGATACTACAAAGATTTATTCAGGACTTTGCCTGAATAGCTGAGCCCTTATTCCATCTGATGAAGGATCCAAAAAAGGATTTGTATAGAATGTGAAAGCGCAGGAATCCTTTGATGAGCTACGCTGGTACCTAATATATTCTCCGATTTTGAAATATCTGAATTTTGATTGAGAGTTTATTATACAAACTTATGCTTTGTTGATGGCGATTGGCACCATACTAAGCCAAGTAGATGAGCTTGGTGATAAACATCTGGTGGCATATGTGAGCCAGACACTCTCAGCTGCTGAGAGGAACCACAACATAAATGATCATGAATGCCTTGCAGTCATTTATGCCTGTAAGCAGAATCAGGTGTACATCCACAGAACGCACTTTAAAGTGGTGACATACCACTCTTTGTTACGTTGGCTCCATAATTCGAGAGAACCAGAAAGCTGACTGGCCTGATGGGCACTTAAGCTACAGGCTTACAATATTGAGATTGTTCACCAAGTGGGGGCTTCTCCTCAGAATGCAGATGGCTTATTGTGGTTACCAATGGTCCAGATGGTATACCAGCAGGTGGATGAGTTATTCCAAAGAATGGTCAATGGAGAAATCAAAAACAAGCCCTGAGAAATCCAAAAAGCGCTTCAAAAAGTGATGGAAAACACCAAGACCATGGATGGACAAGTGTTTAAGATGATTAACAGGAATTGGTTACTATTCCTAAAGCCGTCGGATAGAGCAGCTATCATTCAAGATGCTCATAAGGTTGTTGGGCATGGAGGCCTGAGAAAAATGACCAACCATATTTGCCAATACTACTACTGGGAGTCAATCAACTATGATGTCGCTGACTATCCAGCTTGTTGTGTGGAGTGCCAGTTGCACAAGGCACATAAGAATACAACTGGATATTGACTGGTACACCCTGGATTTACATGGCATATGGTGTCCATCGACGTGATGGGACCACTGATGATGAGCACAGGGGGAGCCAAATACATAATAGTTGCTATTGACCATCTGAAGAGATGGGTCAAGATGAAGGCCCTGGCAAAAGTAGACGCTAACAGCACTGCGTAGTTTATCCTGGATCAAGTAGTATATTAACATGGATGCCCGCAGGTACTGCTTAGCAATAATGGGACAAACTTCACATCTCATGTGATCCCACAACTGAATGAGATAATGGGGATCAGAGGAGTCATTTCTATATTCTACCAGCTGGAGATGAATGGACTGGTAGAATGAGTGAATGGGACGCTGGCCATGATTCTGAGGAAGCTGGTTGCAGGAAGAACTTCCATTTGGGGAATGTACCTGAGTTCAGTGATGTTTGCCTACAATATCAGTCATCATACAGCAATGAAAAAACCGCTGTTTGAGTTGATATACAGGAGGAAGGCCGCATTGCCACCAATTTTATAATTGGTGGTGGAACCAACGTCGGGGATGAGTGCCAACAGTACTTGAATCAACAGATGAATATCCTAATTGAGATGCAATCACAAGCATTTGATACTATCTTAAAGAAAAGGTTATGAGCGAAAAGATGGACAATAAGAACTGACTGGCCTTAGCAGAATATCAAATAGGTGAAAGAGTTGCCTATTGTGATACGCATGGTTTCAGAAGAAGAAACAAACTAGATGCATTGTGGTCTGGTCCATTTGAGATTATTGCCAAGATGGCAATGGACTCCTAGTCCATCAAGAATCTCTTGGATGGAAGAGTTGTAAATCAAGTCCATGCTAAGTATTTGAAGCGATGGATTGATGAAAAAAACAAAAGAGTTCCTGAAGGACTGATGAACCATTAAGTTGGTCATGTCCTTATTATTAGTCAAGTCTGAAAAAAGGACCTCTGAACCATAGAAAACTGGTAGGTTTAAGAATACTTAGGACCAAATTTGAGGGAAAAATAAAGATGGACTGCTGAACCAAAACAAGGTCAAGTCCCATTAAAAAAAAGTAGAAAAAAAATAAAAGATTGATAAAAGAAATTGGAAAAAAACATTATAAACCGCATAGAAAAAACCAATCTCTATAATTTTTATTTTTATTGATTATCCTTGATATGGGGATGATTCTGCCTATGTCACCTCTTGGGGAGGGAGGATGGATTGCAGTAGGAATGTATAGCCCATCAAAATCTGTGAGATCGGATGCTAGTGAGGGCTAGACCTACGTGAAATCAAGTTCTCTAAGAGGACGCAGATCCCTGTGAGTAAGCGACTAGGGAAAGGGAAATTGATTTGTCAGAAGAAGCCAATCGTGAAACCCTGGAGCGGGGAGGGAAGCAACAGTTTAGAAAGAGGCAGTCAGCAAATAACCCAGAGTAATCCTGATTTGGCACCAGAGCTGGAAGATTAGTCTTGAGCGCCTGACGACGGGTTTTATCAAGAACACCAGACATATATGCCGGCAGCAAACAAGGGATATTGAGCAGGGGTTGCCAAATCATGTCCCCTACTAAAGCCATCAGCGGAAGATACCAATGGGAAGCACCAGAGATGAGATAGTCATGCAGGAGGTGAATGGCATCCTGCATATGGTGACTATGAACTTCTTGGAAGCTGAAGCTGAAGGAGCGATGAAATCTGGGAGAGGCTGGATGCTTCATGGACCAACTTCAAAGAGCTTGGCTGGAAAAGTAAAGAGCATAAGTGGCAATATCCCAATCTAGGATGTTCTCAAGATTGGAGGGATTCAGCGCTAGGGATAAAGCCTCAGTGACTTGGGCCCATAATTCGGCGTATGGGAGTTCAAAATGAATACTGTTACCTATGGTGAGCTCAGTAGCCAAGACATTGGGTTTGTAGTATTGTCCAAGTTGGAAGAGGAACTCAGGAAGCTAGTCCAACATGGCAAGAAAAGAGCGATCAAGAGCGAAAGGCATAATTTCAGGAGCATCCACGATGATGTTTGGTGCATCTGTGAAAGGAGAGAAATCCAGGAGAGTTTTGAAATCCAACTCTGGAATTGATTACAGAGGGAGAATCAGCTGTGAGTTGTTCAAAATGATCGCTAGACTGGTTTCAGAAGGATTAGTTATTATTTTTGGTAATTCAATGGAAGGACTAGCCACTGGTGCCAGACTAAGAGTATTTTTCCTGGAAGAACCATGAAAGAGGTTCCGTCATGCATCCCAACTCATCTGCTGGAAGAGCCAAAGATATTGATCAGACAAACTGTTTAGTAGCTGTTGATACCGCAACCCAGAACTTGACATATAAGCTGGATGAGAGGGGGGATTTCAGACTTATATGGAAGTTGACATTATGCACTCTAAAATCCATTAAGCTCTAATTACGGAGAAATTAATCTCAAAATTAATGGGATAAGCTCCCTAAGAGAAGAATTAAGAATGAAATGAGTCTAGAGGTTATGAGAGAATAGTAAAAAGGGCGACCATAAATATGTATTTTTAATTGGGACACGAAATGAATATTGACAGCAAGAGTCTCCTGTTTAGGATGAGGAGAAAATCAGGAAATTAAATACGCCAGACCAGGAATCCTGAATATGACAGAGGGTCATATGCCCTGATGGGGGGAAACTGGATCCTTGGACTAATATCGTCACAAGTAAATTGATCAGCCCAGCATGACAGTAGATTGTGGGAACAAAGCTCTAAGTAGGCAGTAGCGAGGAAGAGGAAGAAGAGAGCCGCATGCCAAAAGTTGTCCCGAGTAGCATTGAGTATTGGTGATCATACTCCGCTTGGGCAAATAAAGTATTTGACTGATTATCTGAAGCAGTTTTATCATGCCCCTGTCATTTTTTCTCTCTGGAAATCTAGGCAAGAGGGAGGATGTGTTGGGATCTTTGCCCATATTCCCAGCCTGATAGATTACCAGGAATCTCTGGGGATAATTTCCTTTTGTGAGTTGAATTGGAAATCAGTTGACTCTGATTTTGAAGTAACTATTTTTGGGGGATTTTGGGATATTCGCCTGGTCATATCCGTCAGGGATTGATCCAGATGAATGCTTAAGATATCGTTGGTCAGAGTTGCCAAAGATATAGGGGCATCTGATAGTGATTAACTATCAGGTGTACTGATTGGGATCAGTCAGGTTTCATTACCAACTGATTGGGAATGTAAGTAGAAAGTTGTGAGGCGAGTGATGTCACCTGAAAACTAGCGAATCAATCAGTTGGTTTGTGACCTGCCTTAATGGGTAAAAAGTCCTATTACCTAAGCAGGTCTCTAGCCAAATATGGTTGGTTTGCTTGGATTGAGAGAAAAACGTTAGGGACACGTTTTCTAAACTCTTTCCGTTTAAGTCTCAAGGATTTTTAATAATGAAATTCTAGCCAGGGTGGGGAAGACCATCGCTGCTGAGACAAGGATGGGTGATTCAATGGCAACGGTTGCCGTTTCATTGAAGAGGTATCAACTGAGGGTTAGATGACAGAATACCCACTATAAATTCCCTAGAAACTACTTATAATAAAAAACAGAGTTATATAGATATACAGCTTTATAGTTTTCATCCAATATATAGTTTAAGTAGTAAACTTTATCAGCTTTCAATTGTTCTATTCTTCTCAAGCTTATTATTGCTGTGTGTGATAATTGGGAGACTCTTTAAGGAAAAGAGTAAAAATTTAAGCAGGGATCTAGAGAAGAAGGAGAAACAATTGGGGATTGCTGCTGACTGTGTGTTGAACTGAAAATACTGTCACCAGGAAATCTCAGAGAAGATTGGGTTGAACAGTATGAGGGAACTAATCCCTATATCAAGAATCTCATTTATTTCGTGTGATTTACTGGGTGAGCTTTGGGCTGAGATCTAAGAAATCCAATTAACTACGGATAATAGTTAGCATACTATTATCAGCCAATAATATCAAATACTATACAAAGTGGACGAATTGCACAAGAACTGAAGCTGTGCAAGTAAAAAGTAATAGGGATTATTGGCCAACAATAATCAAAACCAATAAATTTTTACAGACTATACTGTATTTCATTTACTTCTGGTTAAGAACTTCTTCATCTCTGTTCTCTTCATGGAGTCCATTTGATCACACCAAGATATAAGAACACCATTTAACTTTGCATGTAAATAGAACAGGATGTACTTTTCTTTCTTTTAACGTCAGCATATGGTCAGGTATGAAGAACTTGTTACTTTTTAATTTGGTTCTTGTTTTTTATACTTTATAGATTGGGGTTCAGTTGGTGGTGCCATCTCAAGTCATCTAGATTTGGATGTAAGGATCCCCGCCACCGCTATTAGGCTGTACAGGAAGGTACACCCATTTCATACAAAGTTAGGAAATGGCCCTGAGCATTGCCACTAGAAAAATCCTGGACCTGGGGCACACCCTCAATGTGAGGTGAGTGGCCGCCGCTCCCCCAAATATGCCAGTCTCAAATTCATGTCATCAGGCACCCTGAACCCCCTATTAAAATAAAGTACGCTGAAGAAAGTACTACAAAAAAATGGGTACATATGCTAGCAAATGTAACCCCTTTTCAATGGATTCCAGATGAATCCTGGAAAGAGATGAAATTTTATTCCCAATCGAGGGGATATTCCCAGAGAAACAAAGTTAAAACCCTAGGCGCATCATTGTAATAAACATAATATGGAGAAACCTTAAGGGAAAAACAAAAACGCCTGAAAAAGTCAAAAATAGATACTCAAGTCATAATTTTGGGTGAGAAGCTGCATATCCAATTAGGAGGCCTTGGAAAAAATGGACGACTCTTATGTAATAATGGACATCTTCCGCCAGCAGGGGAATATTTGACAGCGGTCCAGTTGTCATACTGGGGAGAGAGACTTCCCCCTCCTTGGTTGACGCTATATAAACCCAGCACTCTGCTTATGGTCTGTGCTGGTTTATTTTGTAATCTCCTTTGGAAAGCAATAATGTCCAACAAATACAACTCATACAAATTTTGAATCTAATTGCATTTAAAAATCTTGTTCCCATGATGAAAACCCCATGATCAATTGAAGATCCTCACTCCCTGTTCTCTTAATAGAGGTCACTTTCTCCTTGTTAATTTTGGCACTAGCCTCACTTAGAAGTTATAACAAAGGGGTTCGCCCTGTGAAACTTGCCTACCAACTTGCCACCCCTGGACATGCAAGCAACGATTCCTCCCATAACTCAAATCAGATCAAATCAAACCTACTTATTGGGGATAATCCTCGACTGATGAGACTACTGCAACAGAGATAAACTCTCCTGATGCTGCCAGAGGATAAAAAATGGGGATTCTTTGAACCTCTTCAATGTCAGAAGTAAGGACAATTCAACTTGGGCGCTGAACCTGAATCAGGACGACTGCCATATGCTCCCACACTCAAACCCATTGGCCCTCCTACTTCCTGGAAGGCTCGGAAGAAACTTTTTCCAGTCCTCAGATTGATAATTGGAAACAGATTGATGTTTATTGAATAATATTTCCAGATCTCTCCCTCAGTAAATCCTATTTGCACATCCTTAGAATGGCGATGCCATGTGGACTATGGATGCTATCATGGGTACTCGAGTACCCCCAATTTAAGCCAAGTCTTTCCTTGACATGCCAAATGCCTGATATAATACCCCATACACTTAATACAGCAGTGATGTCGATGCCCAGAGTACTGTTGAACTTGATCCAATAAATAGCTATAGGTAGTCTATATGACCTCATGCATGCACTCCCGGAATGCTGGTCATGGATTACACTCTTTAGAGCCATTAAACAAGTGCTCCTAGCCTGAGCAGAACAACTGACCTTCTCCTTTAAATTCTCAAACTTGCAATGTAACGGTGGTTAGACCCAATTAATGTCCCTCAGACAAGATAGACCAGCAGGTACTGGAGTGTTAGCTGAACTGCGCTTGAGAGCTACCCTAAAAGGAAATATATAGACCCCTGAGGAACAACATTCGCTGGCCCTGCTTGATGCCCTGCAAGTTGATATAAAAACATAAGCCCACATGGTTCTATACCAAAACCCCACATCTAGATGAGGCTCCTCCCTCCCTCTTCAAGATCATCTTATCACTGGTGGCCACCCTGTCATTATGACCCAGCTTAAATAGTCCTTATTCCTCCAGCGACGATTTGCCCCAACTTTATTTGAACACATCAAAGAATTCTGACAGATCATTGACTCCCTCCAGCTCCCAGAGGATGTCATCATCACCGCCTTCTCGGCCTTCCCTTAACCATAGGGAAAAATCACTCGCGGCTTGGTATAATGGGACCCAGACCCTGGAAGGAGCGTGCAGCTTGGCTCAACAAATTGAAGCCCACTCCAGGTACATATGGAACAGAAAATTGACTGCACCAAGACCCTATTGCTGGGCCAGTAAACCATCCCCGCTTCCCTGCGATTATGACATGTTTATGCTAATGGATGGTAAAGGGGAGACATTGGGGATAATGAGGAATCAGAAAAGACCACAAATATCACACTATATCCCAACCCAGCGGAAATGTACCACCATATGATTCACCCCCAGGCACTGCAATACTCGCACACGCCCCCTTTGCCTGCGCAACCCCAGTTCAGTGTAATATCTGAGATGGCATTACCCACGCCATGACCCAGGCCATGTAATTAAACTCCGCACAGGACAGCCAACTGTCTTCACAACCAAATGAGTGCTGCAACCTCATGCACAGCTCCCCTGGAATTCTGGTGGCGCGTTATAACCCTGAGGGCCCAATTCACGAACCTCATAGGTGACATAGCAAATAGACCCTTGAGTAAGCTTTTCATCTCAGTCACCCAGAGACCCACATGGTGTCCCCTGCCAAATCGAGATGATGGAATAAATGCGAGAAGAGCACCATTAAAATCTAGTTATCTAGAATCTCAACCACATCTTCCCACTGATGGATCCAACTAACACCACACTGACCCCTCTATCCTATTCCCATGCGGTGGCAATGCCCTATTCCTAATGGAATCTTAAGACCAAGATAAGTTGGCCACGACATAGATACCAATTCAGTTGTATGCGCCATTAATTGCTTCAATAAACACGATCAAACTTACTTCTTGTTCTTCATAGAGATCAAAGTAGGATCAAGACGGTCAACAAAAAACGCCTTAGTGGCATTGGCATCTCTGTAAATTTCATCAGCCTCAAGGTGGCCCAGGCACTAGACCTAATAGTTACTATGGATGCCCATCAGTGTTTTCTCCTGAATACTGATAATTTCACTGCCCCTCTGTGAGACGCTGCACTTCTATGCCCATGTAAACTACTTTAATGCTAACTTCGCAGCAATCCCATACTTATTTTACTCAATGATCTTGGGCATGGGATGGTGGCGCCAGCAATCAGTATCCATCAACCTTTAGTAGAACACTCTCTCTTTCACCTCCTTCTACCACACAGGCAAAATTCCCCTGCCCCTTAACCGGACAGAAGCCAACGCCATCACTGCAACTGTGGAGCACACCCCTCTGACGTTGTCCCTAAACTGCCTACAATGGCACACATCCTTAAGCCATAAAAGAAGACCTTTGACGTCAATGGCGCAAATCGCCTGCCGCCACATTTTGAGTTCAAATTAGATTTCCGCCTAATGGACACCATCTATAGCAACTGCCCGCTTCATCCACACACCACTGTTGAAGATCAAGCCCTAAAGACCTGTATCAATGAGATGCTAGATAAGGGATGGTTAGTAAAGAGAACCTTTCTAGTATTATCTCCTATGATGTTCATCAAAAACTAGATTGTAATATATACCCTTATTTGAATTATAACCACCTAAGCAACGTCACCATTCCTGACACCTACTCTCATACACTCAAGGCCTCTTTATCACAAGCAATTGCAAAGTCCAGGGTGTTATTGAAACTTGACCGAGTGAACGCATCCCAAAAAGTCAGAGTAAAAGAAGGTCAAGATGGACTGACGGCGATTTATACCTGCCAAAGCATATACAGTTCAGGGTCATGTCATCCATCCTCAAATCATTCCCATTGAGTTCCAAAGGGTCATTGACCATGCACTGGGTGACTCCACATTATTTGTGCCATAGCATACAATGATGACATTCTAGTCCACTCCCCCACGCTGGAATAGCATGTGAAGGATCTAAAAGCTATGGCCACCGACCTACGGAAGGCAGTCCTGCATTGAAAACCTTCAAAATGAAAACTTTAAGGAAATTGTTCAGCTTTTAGTGAACCAGTACTCAAGGATGGACACGCCATCACTCCCTACAAACTGGAAGTGATACAATCATAGTATATCCCCACTACCAAAGGCAACTACATATTTTCTTAGGATTAGTCACCTTCCTGATAAAATACCTCATGGCGATCTCAGAACTTGTCACCAACTCCACCCTTATAGGCAAATATGCGCCTTTTGTATTGTCAAAAGAATATCAATGGGATTACAATGCCATTAAATATTTCTTCACTACTGCACTGGTACTACGCCACACTAATAAGGACAAACAGAATATAATAGCCCAAGACGCCTCTAAATCAGCCATGGGAGACGTCCTACTTCAAGAGCACAACGGACGGGAACAACCAGTGGCGTACTTCTTCTGAAACTTCGCAGGCGTTGAATGTATGTGGGCGATCTATGACAACAAAGAAGCTGCTGTCGCTTGGTCATTGCTGCACAGGTGATACCTGCTTCAAGGAGCGAAACACACAGTGACTTTGTGCACAGACCACAAGACACTAACCTTTTACCGCAAACCCCCAGAAGTTGGTGCACCAACAAATGATGATGAAGTGAGATTTCCTCAACTTCAATATGAATATGAGTTTGTATGAGGGCCAACGCAATACTGCCGGACATCCTTAATAGAAGTCCATCAGCGTGACCCAATCCAGGGGGAGGATGCCTAACTAGTGATGGTGATTCCACTAAAACATACTGTGGTAGATCCCCCAGAGGAATCAGCATCTATCGTTGCAACCACTTACATCACTAAAGCAAGATAAAAACCCCTGACAGGCTACTGCTTCAGCCCAATACCGACCTCAGTAATCTCAGCCCACCCAATACCCTCAGAACTATCTACAACAACTGGCCCCATACTCCCACTCCTCAAGAATTTACTACATGACCAAACCAAAAACACAGAAGGACAAGCCCTGAATGAACGGATCCAGACAGGGAAAACCCATCCAGGTTGTACGCTTAAAAGGAGAGTGTAATTTGCTTTTGCAATAAAGTAAGGGTACCCTAAGTTATACGCCCACAGATCATAAGGGAAAGTCATGACCCACCAATAATAGGGCACCCTAGCGCAAAAAAGCATTAACCTGATCAACGGCGCATATGACTGAAAGGTTTAACAATGGAAGTTACTGTTTTGATGGAATGCAATCTCACCTGTGTGCTTTCAAAACCAGATAGGAAGGTTAGAATTGGACTTATGCACCCCCTCTAACAGGTGGAGGGTCATGGATATCAATATTGGTAGACACATTGTAGGACTTCCAACCTCACAGAGGTATGATGTGAACATGGTGGTGGATCATTTTATGATTTACTTTATATTCATCCCCTGCATGCAGACAACAACCGCAGAGGACATGACCATTTGTTTGTGTCCCACATATTTACCATGTTCGTTGTTACTCAGGAAGTCATGAGTGATAAAGGGCTAATTCACTGGGAATTTTGGGACGCCCTGCGTGGGGCATTAAAAATCAAACCCTGCTGGACATCCTCATACTACCCACAGTTCGACAGATGCCATATTTATATGACCTGATAATAGGCACCAACCCCAAGGATAAGGCTGGGCATCAGGAGGTCCAGAAGGTTAAACTTCAAGCTCTTCCTGACCTCAAGGACACCTTGGACCAACGCTGGGCTTAAGCCAAATATGCCCAGGTTGGTACAAAATGAGGTGCAAAACGCCCATCCCCTTGTTTCAGCTCAGGCGCTAAAAATGGATGAACTATTTGATGAATGACAATGGGGCAATCCAGTTACTTGGGGGACGGAGGTTCAAAACCCAGTCCATTTATAAAGTTATGAGCTCAGGTTGGGTACACTCTAATTAATCACTTGAGTGAGGTCAATTTCTAAGTTTGCTCCCCTTTCAGATGGGATCTTGCGCCTATTGGTGCACCAAAGCTTGGGATAACTTCCGCAGACCCAGAAGTTTTCCCTGAGGTTATTTAAGTATGTTCACTCATAACCAATGTTCCTCGTTGGATGACTTTAAAAATAAAACCTTTCCATTATTTTGCATTATATTATTATTGTTACATAGCGCATTTGTGTGCAGACCTCTTTGAGGAGGTCTTTAACATGTGGGATATTATATTTTATCTCAAAAACATAAGTTTCTGGTGCACTTTTGGGCCGCCCTGGTCCCCTCCAGATCGAGCACCTAAGCCTCCTGGCACCAATTTACACTTGATTATGGACTCCCCTTAGGGTTCCACTCAAGTTTTGATATTTCTTGGTTATCTCATCCTGTATACGGCGTTGTACACCCTTGCCTTGGGTCCCTTCTGCTCTGGCACCATGCGCGGTGCCCTGTTTCGCATTATATTAATGGCTAGTTCCCTTGCAGTGTGGGTTTGCATCACGCACCATCTCTCAGGGAATGAGAGAGTTACAATACTCTCTTAACAATGGACAAATGAAAATAATCAACCAGTAACTGGAACAGTATCTTCATTGCTAAGCTACTGCCTCTCAGGACATGTGGGCAGAAGACCTCCCCTTGGTTCAGTTTGTGTATAATATCTTTACCACACCTCAAAGGGGATGTCTCCATTTTACGCTAACTTAGGTTACAAACAAACATCTACTATTGGCCTCCAGATATGCACCAACATTTCTACGGCAAACAGCTTCACAGCCAGTATCTGCAAAATACACAAATAGTACAAAAACAGTCCTAAAAGCTGCCAAGGATGACAAATGGCTTGCTTGGAAACGTCGCCTTCTCTGGACTAACAGGTGGGTGACCTTATTATGGTTACACAAAGGATCACCACATCAAGGTTTCCTGCTGGAAGCTGGCGTGCAAGAGAGCTGGCCCTTTCCCCATCATCATGATCCTACCCAGCGTATCCTTTCAGGTAGAGCTTCCACCACTGAAAAAGTTAATTTGGCCTTTCATGCCTCTGCCTTGTCGCCTTTCAAAGGAGAAAAACTGCCAAGATTAAGTCAGTATTGATGAAAGGAGTGCCACTATTAAGTTTGAAGAGCTCTAAGACTCTAGGAGAATTAAGCAGGGAGCCTAATACCTGGTGACCAGGAAAGAATACCCAGCTTTGAGAAAAGTTGAATTCCCACCAGGACTGCACCATATGCTGAGACTTAATCACCGATTCTCATGCCAAAACCTGAGGCAACAGTAATCCCCACACACCCCTGACCCATGGGCATTGCAGCCATCAAGCTTCACTCGCCACATAAGAACTATGCGTTAGTCTAGGCCCATGAAGGAGGAGTTTTAACTATTCTCCTAGAAAGGGGTATTATAAGGATCCCTGCCGCCGCTATTAGGCTGGACAGGAAGGTAACCCCTTTCATGAGAAGTAAGTAAATGGCCTCAGAACATTGGCTCTGAAAAAGATCGAACCTGAGCTTACTCTCAATGAGCAGTGGGTGGCTGCCATTCCCTTAAATATACCAGTCCCAGACACATGACAGCAGGCACCCTGAACACTAAATTATCAGAATTCCACCAAAGAGAATATTACAAAAAAGTAGGGACATATGTCAACAAGTACACTCCATTTTCGCTGGATCCAAATTGAATTACTGGAAAGAAATGAAATTCTATGCCCAATCGAGGGGAAAAGCCCAGAGAGACCATTTAAAACCATGGGCGCATCATTGTGATAAACATAAGATGGAGAAACCATAAAGGCAAAAACAAAAACGCCTGAAAAAGTCAAAAATAGATACTCAAGTCATAACTGGGTGAGCCAGCTGCATATCCAATTAGGAGGCCTTGGCAAAAACGGATGACTTTCATGAAATAATGAACATATTCCGCCAGCAGGGGATTATTTACCACCGGTCCAGTTGTCATACTAGGGAGCGATACTTCCCCCTCCTTGGTTGACGCTATATAAACCCAGCACTCTGCTTATGGTAAAGTGCTGGGTTATTTTGTAATCTCCTTTAATAAAGCAATATTTCTTAAAAAATAAAACTCAAACCAGTTTTAAATCTCATTGTATTCATGAAACCTGTCACCCCAAAAATTGCAATAACCAAAGGAAGTACCCACTCCCTATTCTTTTTTTGTGGTCGCTTTCCCCTTGTTAATTTTGGCTCTGGACTCACATAGTGGTTATACCAAGGAGTCTTCCCTGGGGAACTGGCCTGCCAATCCGTTGCTTCAGAACATGCAGGAAACAATCCTGGAACTCCAATCTATTTGAGTCCAATTGGCCTATTGAGGACAATAAACTAATATTATCCAATGGAGTGAAACCTTCATGATGCTGTTGAAGGATAAAAAATGGGGATTCTCTGTACCCTCCTCAATATCAGGTGCAATGGCTATTCAACTCAGGGTGCTGAACCTGCGTCAGACAATTTCTGAATGCTCCCCGAATCTAAAACCACTGTTTCTTCCACATCCCAGGATGCTTGTTGAAGCTATTGCCAGTCCTCAGCTTGATATTTGGAATTAGATTAATGTCTTTTGATCAATATACCATGCATCTCACCCCTAGAAGATCTTATTGTGCATCTATACAATGGCAATGTCATGTGGAATATGGATGCTATCATGGGTACTGGAGTAAACCCAATTAAGCCAAGTTTTTCTTGGAACGCCAAGTCTGACATTACCGTCCCTTTTGTAGTTGGATATTGGATTTTCAACCGATCTGGGATTATTAGTTCAGTTGATATTTTTTGAACTGTGGTAAAAAACTTTAGGCTGAGTATTAGTCATTAAGTTATCAAAGACAACATTGATATAAGTTCTTTTTCACCAGATATCAAATTATTCTACTTACCTGGGTTATAAAAGAGTCATGATAATTGCCATCGCCATATCAAATAATTTCAGACGATGTGTGTAAAAGGACTTTGTCTGCATGTTGAAATTTTTTTTGAGTATATAAAAGGTTTGATTTTCTCCATCCAAGACTATTATTTTAATAAAAGCAGTTCTTTATATTCTGTTCATTACTCAAAAAATTCCCTTAGAGGGCGAATAATTATTGACTGATGTACTCATGGCTTATAAAAAATAAATATGACCCTGATGGAAGGAAAATTTGCTTTATATTTGAAAATTTTCGCTTCCCACATCCAGAAAAGCGTCAAAATGTCTTTTTGACCTTCTGGTAAGAACAGAACAATCCATTATGTAATAAGTAATTTGTTGGTGCTCTCACTTTGAGAATGGTGTTTAAAAGTTAAAATTCATGCCAATCTGACGATATTTTCATGGCAATCTCAAAACTTTTTGAAAACCCTTTGTTTGTTCCCATCCAGTTAAAGGGGGTATTTTATCAATGGGAATGTAATTTTCCAACTTGTAGCCATGTGGTCTTGACATGGATGGTGCACCTCCCTTATTTTGAAGTCAAGTCAGGATGAGAAGGAGTGGCAGATTAAAAAGCTTGCTCTCTTCATTAGTATCCTAAAAGTAGGTATTTAAGAAAGCTTGGGCAATGCGTTAAGCACAGGATGGATTTTCTTAACAGGGATCTTCAAAGGGAGGCAATTTTTTACTTTAGAATTGTAGCTGAAGGCAGACTCATTCTCTTAATCAACTTGTTTTTCATAAAAAACAAAGCGGAGGGTATTCTGGTTTACCTTTTCTATACTGACAGTCATTCACAGAAATTTGCTTGAAGGTCATTAATTTTACATCTAGCGCTTCATCAATAAATTTTCAAAGCACTAAATTACTTAACTAGACAACTTAATCGCTCCAGGACGTCGTCCAGGGTATCTCATAGCTGAGAAATTTTGCATAAAAAATTCTGAATCCTGGCAGTTGCATCATCCAGCTATTCATGAAGAAAATGTCACATATTATATAGGTTATTGATTTGTGCATGACAGCGAGATTATTTTTCATCTGGTATACTCAGAGTTGCAGAAAAATTGATAGACTTAGGTCTTTCATGATCATTAAGTCTTTTACATCCTATCTACCTGATCCAGGTGATTGATAAACTTAATGTATCTAAGGTTTTCTTAACAGTATGATCGCCACCCCAACTGTCTATGGCTTGCTATGCCCCCAAAAGTTATCTGAGTTTTTCTGTGAACAAGTCTTCAAACTTCGTGAAATAGCAGTGAATGGAAATGACCTGGGTGTGACTAATTTAAAAGGCAGTGACAGTATTAATGATCCAGTTATGCACTTTTTGCATGGAAAAATGACAGTGGCTCTTTGGGTGTTGATATTTCAGATCCATTTGAAGGGGGTCTCTGTTCTTTATAGATTCAACTATGACTTTATGAACTCATCATTCAGATGTTGCATGATTTAGTATTATTGTATGTGTGCATCTATAACGTGACTTTATTTTTGCTCTACAGCATTTCTATCATCTGAAAAAGCATGGCTAAGGCAATCAAGAGGTTAAATATCATAAAATTTTACTGTCTAAAATTCATCAGGACACAAATACTGATGTTCTGGTGAGTTATTATGCGAAGGAACTAGCAAATGGAAGGCTGAATGAGGAAAGCGATGTATCTCAGAATATTCTGCTGATATGGAAGTCTTTTACTTAGATCTGTGACTGTCAAAATTACCTTTTATAAGTTATGTAGCTCTCATTATGTTAGGTCTGGTCCTTGTGATGATAAAAATACTAAAGAAGTTTCCTATAGCATTTTTGAGTGCAGGCGTAGCTTCTAATGACCTATTCTATTCTCATTCATAGAGTTGATCAAAGTGAACATGAATGTCCTTCCATGCTGGGATGAAGCGAGTTCTAGGCGATTGGCGGGTTGTATTCCTGTTGGGGTCTTTTTTTGATCTGAAGGAGCCTCAACAGTGAAGAAAAGTCTCTTTACCTAAAGTTTTCATAGATTAACCTCAAGGTATTTAGAAAAATTTCCAAAAGGTCTGTGAATGAACTGTATAAGGTATTGCGACCAGACAAATAAGATACCATTATTGTATATGAGAAAAGATAGTTGTAGTGGTTGTTTTGTGGCCATGTAGTGAGTACCACTATGGATTTTTTTGTATAATCATTATTTGGCTTTAAAAAGCCCTGAGGGGCTCCTAGTGCAGGCAACTTTGCGGGATAAAGGCCAGGGGTACTGCCCCAACAACAATAGGGCTGTGAAAACATAAGCAACACCAAATGGGGCCTGACCGCAATTGGGTGTAGCTCACACTATCCCTAAACTAACATATTCCCGCCCTGTTTAAGTACTGGGCAGTAATCTGTACCATCCAGGACAGGCGATATGTCTCTCATCCCCCTTGCAGGAGACAAGACCAGATGACCACCAGGTTTAAGGCCCCAGAGGGGGAGAAGCCTAAGCCATCCCTTTTTCACCAGATTTTTTGGAGGAGTTGTGCTCTATGGCCTCTTTTTGTCCAGAAAGTTTTGAAGTCCTTTCAGATCTGCCTTTTTATCTGCGTGATCTGTTTCACCACCAGCCATTACATGCTAACCAAATTAGCAGCCAGCTGAGCTTCAGGCCAACTTTGCAAACCGTAACATTTATTGTAGGCAGGTGCACCAAATTGCTGCCAACCAGGATTGTCCCTCCCTTGTCCTGGGACCTGCACCTGTGCAACTTCAGCTCATGGGGAGGCCGTTTGACAGGCGCCATGCCCAACTCATACCCCCTTCCTGCCTGTGTTCTCCCATTAGGGAGTGGTAGAAACCTGCGATAACAGGTCAGAACAGTCATCATTACCATCCCACACTTCTTTCAGGCCACAACAGGACCTGACCAACGTGCCTCTCTGGGCTTTGGTGTTAGGTACTCACTCATGTTTCCACGGGCTTTCCCCAGTTGTGCTATAAGGAGGTCCCAGCTTACTTAACTAGCTCAGCTGTATATTCATTCTCAGATTCCCCACACACAACAGACAACATGATAGCAATGTGAGAATTTTACACCTTTAAAAGTGAGGATAAAGGAAATAGAATATAATTTAAGTAGATATCTGTATTTATTGGAAGATTCTTACTGCAAAGTCCCATCACATGACAATATCAATATACCCTCCTTTGCTTTGATGCCAACATTATTTATATAATTACCATCTCTCCTGAGGTCTGTCACAAAGTTTACATTGATATCCCACTGGCGCGCCAGAGAAGTTATTCCCTTTGGTGTTAGACTTGGGCTACGTAGTCAATTGCTGTATTGGTATTAGGCATTTGTGAAACATACTACTTTTTTGGCTGTAAATCATTGCACCTATTCTTAATAGGGACAATTATGTTTCTTCAAAATATTAGTTTAAAGTTGGAATGGAAACTATAATTAGGGTAATTAATTCTTTATATAAACATAACTTTTTAAGCTTGATAAGTTAAGAAAATCATTGGGTATAAATTATTATTTTTAATAGTAGAATATTTCCAATATGGACGTATGAAGGTTATTAAAATTAGTCAATCAGGATATACTTATTGTTCAGATAACCCTTTTCTGACAAAACTTATTTTCATAAGTAGATACTTGTATAACATATAATGATTCAGAATTATTATTGTAATGTTTCAAATTTTACTTTGTTAAACACCAAAAGGGCCCAGTTTAGCTGGAAAGCAAAGCATTGATGATTGAACAACAAATAATTATATTACATATAAATTGGCTTCAAAGTGTTATAAATCTATATATTACAATAAGTGGGACTCTTTTAAAATTGTGAGAGGATCAAAAATGCAACGGCGAGGGAAAACAACTGAATGAAGGGGGAAACATGCATAAGGCTCAGCTGAATCCGACTGTGCCATCAAATCAAAAAGAAATATGATCTGATAAACTGTTGGGAATAACCGAAAGGTCTGGAATTATGCACTGATAATTCTATTGATCATCAGAAAGATAAGTGCTTGAAACCAAGCCATATTTCTACAATGTGAATGTCACAATTTTTGTTGGTTGGATCATGCCATACCCTCTGTAAAATGTAGGCATAATATGGCAGCATTGGAGGTAATTAGAGAGGGGAATGACATACACCAGGTGTATGAGTGCAACAGGCCTATGAACTGGGCATTTTGCAAGTATGTCAGTGGCCCAGATAAAGTTCTATGTGGTGGCCAACAATATAAAACTTGAAAGATCTCAAGATTAAGAATGTTGCATTAGTAAAACAAAACACACACTGTAAGAAAGTTCCTATATTGAACATCAATAAAAGCAAGTACCCAATTTATTAAAAAAATTCCTGCTCGAATTGCAGCTTAGAATCTCAGGTGATGCACGGCCTATTTACTAATGGCCCACTTGGATGAGACATAGTGGTCAAACGTTTTCCCCTTTGAGTTTTTCTGAAATTGCCTACATATCACTAAAGTTAGCAACGGAATTAAGAGCTCACTTATCTAGACCATCACTAATAAGTAATTTGAGATATCACAAATTAATAGAAAATGATATTTATATTAAGTGAACAGGTGGTTATTTGAGGGACAGTGTGACGAGAATATGTTAGAATTCCAAGCTGGGATTAAAATGTTGCCCTAAAATATAAAACAGACCTGATAGCTAAAATTCACAAAAATTATGTAGGTCCAAGAGTCTAATTTCCCGGCTTTAATGGCTGGCCAAGAACTAAGCTGATTTTAAAATTCAACTATGTAAAAAATTATTCTATATTCGTAATATTGAATTTTGTTGCAATCTATGCTGTATAGATATTTCCTTTAAACTCAGCATTAGGGAACCCATGACAATTTTAAACAACCATTACAGTCTAAGAACATACTCGTTGTTTTCTTAGGCACTGGCTTGAAAGACAAAAAGGAGCGCCTCAGAAGAGCACTTGTTAGAGGGCACTGGAGGGGGAAAGAAACTATGGGTGAAAGCATTCCAACTGAGGGAAGGACAGGGGGCGGGAATGTGGAAAAAACTATTAATGGCATGTGGACTTGGGACACAGTACTTTTGCAAAGAGGGTATAACATAAAATGTTAAATAATGTAAAAGAGCAAAGCCAGCAACATTTCCTAAATACCAAAAATCGCTTAATGGAGCCAAAGGCAAACCTCTAAGGTTTGGATAACAAATTAGTTTATAAAAGTTAAAATGAATGTATAAATGATCCCTAGGCTTATAGAGTTCTAACAATGGTTTCTCTTAATCAAAGAAGCTTAGATACTGAACATAAGAAGAAATATAATGCATGATAGAGCACACGCTTTAAATTTCCCTGAAAATCTAACTGCGCCATCATTCAGAAAAATTTAGGGCTGATAAACTGTCAGATAATATAAAAAATAAAAAATTACAAAATGGGAGTATTTAATCTCCAGAGAGGTAAGTGATCAATGACAATTTTTCTCTATAAATGTCACAACGAATGTTGGTCAAATCATACCAATTATGACCACAATAAAGCGCATAGCAAATAACTGTTAAGAACTAAAATAGATATTCAAACCACAAAGATTTATAGTATAGGTAATTTTAGATTTTAAATATTATTCTGGGAAGGATGACCATGGGATGGACACTTCTGGTAAACATCAACAACATAACACCAAGAAACCCTAAGGCACCCCAGAGGAGCCAAATCTACCTCCTGTAGCCAGCAGGACCGCCAGTGGAAGGAAAAGGGGGACTGTCAGGTGAGGCATGTGCCAAAACCAAACACAAATTAAGGAAAAGGTCTGATGAGAGGAACCAGATGGGAATCTAAGATGACACCAACTGGCGGAGGTGGGGTGGCAGGTGGCCAAACAACTAAGCCTGAAAGTATCCATAAGGTGAGAATGGAAGCGATGCACAGCTTTGCGGAGGGTGGGGGTAGTGCCAAAAGTGCATCAAGACAATTGTGTGGATCGTCCATAATGCTATTGCAACAATTAGGGCGCAGTGAGAAGAGTGGGTAGGGGAGGTCATGGAGAAGCAATGATGTTCTTATAAATGCTGAAAGCCTGTACTTGTTCCTGGAAAAAGAGCGCATGACTTCCCACAAAATCGCCTGTGATGGCGGCAATCTTTCTAAGTGATGGATTAATGACCCATATTGATTACACACAATGCATGAAAACTGAGAGGCATTGGACCGCTCAGAAATCATGTAAACCTTTCTCAGGAATCTCCACACATGGGAGCAAATCTGGGGTTGTAACAGAGGATGGTGTGTGTACCGCCAAACGTCCTTTTGGGTCTCCAGAGAGTATTGGATAACCAGCTTGTTAAGGTAGTCCACTCAGGCAATGAAGGGGAGACATTGGGGTACCAGGCTGTTTAAAAAGACTTGCCCACGGTATTATTGCTTGAAACAGGGAGTAGAGCGACCCCTTTGAGCGGTGTGTCTATTAATGATGATTCTCCACTCAGTACTCTTCATAGAAAAGAGAATTTGTTTGAAGTGGGGTGACGTCCCATGTGGGCCTGCAGCAGAGGGATTAGAGGCCAGATATTTAAGCAAAAAAATGAGGTTGGTTAGCGTTTTTTAGGAATAGGGCGTAAGCGAAGTTGGAATGGGCTGCGCGTGATCAATGCTGGTCTGAGGGTGTGCGGTTGGTGACAGCAGAGATCCAGGAGCCAAGTATTTTGGCAACATGAGCCTCAAAGTTGAGCAGGCCCATACCACCACTATGGCGAGGGCCAAACACGACATCCAAGTGCTCCAGGGGAGGGCGGCATAACCAAAGACACAATTGTAGGAGGGCGTATAAAGAGGTGAATAAAGATGTGGAAAAGGAGATAGCATGGGCCCCAAACCAAACTTTAGATAGGAGCATAGAGTTGGCTAGCACTACCTTGCCTGTGTCGGTAGTCTGGTAGGCTCTGAGGGAGACAATGCGCTTTTTGACATTGTATAGTATGTGGTGCTTCATTACCAATGAGGCGAATCCTCCCGCCTCCAGCCACACTCCCAAATGGCACACTGGACCAGCTGTGGGTCTTGGTACAGAAGAAAGTACAAGTGGGGAAGTATGGGATGACCAGGGAAAGCAAACCAGAGATATAGCTACCAAAGTAGTCTGACTAAAGGCTGCTGGTGACCGGCAGGCTTGGTATCAGACGAGGAGAATGATTTTGGTTTTAAAGGCTTTAAGACGGCGTTACTAACCCTGTAGTAATCCTAGATTGTTGCCTCCAGCGCTCGTGCATTATGGTTGTCAGACACCCCATCCAACAATTGTCAGTGAACGCTAGCATCTTAACAGGTGCTTGGCCTTGCACATAGACACAAGCAATGCGGCCATTCCCATTTCATAAAAGTGGGTCAAAGCTGAAGTTGTACAATAGTAGAATCAAAGGTTCCCCTTAGCGGAGATCCCTTTGAGGATGAACCACATCAGTGAGGAAACCTTGGCCACGCAAAGCCATTGTGGCGGAATCCATGAGCAACAACACCCAATTTATGAATCGGTGGGAGAGGTGGTATTTGTGGATAAAGGCTTTGGGGTATTCCCAGTTGACCCTATCCTAGGCTTTTTATTGGTCTAAGAACGCAAACGCCCCAGTAGCCGTGGATTGGCAGACATTGGCTGTGGTGTGTAGGTTGTCCCATATTGACCTCTAGAGGATAAAACCGAACTGCTCAGAGGATATTACTTCAATAGAACTTCCAATAGGCGGTTGGTCATTATTTTAGTATATAACTTAGTGTCTGTATTAGTATCTGAGTTGGTGCGTCAGTTCAACAATTCCATCTTATCCCCCTTCTTATACAGCGTTATCATATAGGCCTCCTGGTCCCCAGGAAGGAGGCGCGTTTCTGAAAAGACATTTGTTCATTGAGGCAAGCATTAGCAAGGAGAAATAGTTAAGTATTTTTTGTAGATATAGTATGGAAAACCATCTGGAACTGGGCACTTCCTGTGCAGTGCACGACGAACAGCAAACCAGAGTTCATCATGAGTAATTAAATTCATTCACTCTGGCTAGTGGGAAATGGTACGGAAATGTGCACCATTCTGAAACTTATCAATTGCAGCAGGTTTGACTGGTTTGGACTTATACAACTCAGAGTAAAAGTTTCAAACTTTGACTGTTACATAAGCTGGAGTGTCTGCAATGGTGTTGTCCAGCCGCCTCACCTGTGTGCAGGCCAAGCTCTGTTGCAATGCAAAGAATTTGCAGAAAAAGTGGGCGTAGCACTTATTGCCCACTGTCATATTTTTTGCCTTGTACTGAACACAAACGTGATGTTTGTGTTGTCTTAACAGTGCGTTGAGATGAGCAGACACTTCTGCCACTTATGAAACCAATCCAGGCTGTACCCTGCAGCAGGTACATTAGACTCTAGGTGGTCCACTTCCACTAGCGTGCACTTAATGACTTCCGAGGGAGCCCAAGAGCGTTGCAATGATATTTGGCGTTCCTGAAGGGTGGTATTTACTTTGAATGCTGACCAGGTAGAAAGTGGATTAGCACAGAATGGTGTGGCAAAATCTGGTACCCAAGTTTCGGTTTTCATCCATGCTGAAAACATGGGCGACGTGATTTCAGCCAGGCAAAGTTTGCATCATTTTGGCGCCTGTGCCTTTGGGCTTGATAAAGCGAAGGATATTGACACCATCCTGTGGTCAGAGAAGTCAATTTTTGTCATTGTAAAGTGTGCAAGCTGGGGGTGAAAGTAAATTGGGCAAGAATGAGGTCAATGTGGGACATAGATATCAGCTGAGCTAA
Source organism: Massospora cicadina (assembly GCA_022478985.1). NCBI lineage: Eukaryota > Fungi > Entomophthoromycota > Entomophthoromycetes > Entomophthorales > Entomophthoraceae > Massospora > Massospora cicadina. The sequence continues at coordinate 78,766 of JAKSZP010004052.1, read as the reverse complement.
TTGCATATGGGGACAGGAAATTTTAGGTAGCAACGGCGCATGCTTGGGGAGGGTATCAAAAGTCTCAAGGTAGCTTTTAGGATGCGGAGCTTGACATGCCCCTGAGGGGGTGCGTTGAAGGCCAGCAGTCAGTGGCTGGGTTGGCCCAGCAGTTCAGGTCATTCCACACAAAGAGATCAGGAGGAAGTGGAGAAAGGTTAAAGCTTAGAGGAAATCCCAGCGAGCTTGCACACAGTTGGGGCATAAACATTAACTATAGTTTGCACTTCATTATCCCATGAAAAGGACACGACCAGCACATGATAAAAGATACAAATTTCTAGATATAAATTTAAAACTATGGGACGCATGTATAAGCGCCCCACAGTGTGGTGGCCAAAAAGAAAGGGAGGGGAGGAGCATGGGTACTCATTTGTCCTCGGCACCATGTGGACAGTGGGATTCCTGAATTGCTAAGATGTCCACAAAAAATTATTTTTTAAGAACTCGGTTTTCTAGCCCATGATGGTGAGGCCTTGAGTCCAGCGATGTTCAACATCCCTATTGTGAAGGTGACCCCCATCACACCTTAGGTGCAATGGGAAGGGCCCCCTTGCCCTTCCTTTGCTTCTTTTTCAGCATGCGCTAAGGCAGCTCATGTGCAGGCAGAAATTGAGTCATAGTTATCCTTAAGGACAATTTCTATTTTTATGTAGATTTTTATAATTTTTTGGCTTTTGACTTTGACTGATTTTTTACATTGAGGTGTTACTGTAGTGCACCTTCATAGGTAAATTCAAGTTCAGGGGAGGTTGAGTTGACAGAGTTCTTTCAATTGATGCATATTAACTTTGCTCAGGTGAATATGACTCAAACACCTGGTCCGCAGGTTGGTGGGCCAATTAGATTGGTGAGAAAATTCTCAAGCTGCTTTAGCTGCAAATGTCTCATTGTTAGCTTGAGTCTGGGTGGGCAGTATCATGAGCGCTGCTGAAGCTGCTGCCTTGTCCTCTGCTCTAGAGGTGTTAGGTTTTTTGACCACCTTTCCAGCCATTTAGATTACCAGGGATTGCTAGGGGATATTTCCTATAGCAAGCGAATTTGATATCAGTAAACCACAATTTCAGGTTAATAATGCTCAGGGGATTTTAGCTATTTTTCCTGATTCAGATCTGTTAGGGATCAATCTGGGTGAATGCATAAGATCTCATTGGGCAGAGTTGAAAATAAAATGTGGGCATCTGATAATTGATCAATGGTTAACTATCAGGTGTACTGATTGGGATTGATTGGGTTTCATCACCAACCAATTGAAAATCTAAGAAACAAGTTGCTAGGTGAGGGATGCCACCTGCAACTATCAAATTGATAAGTTGGTTTGTGACCTGCCATAATGGGTTTCAAGTTCTATACCTAAGTAGGCCACTTGATAAATATATTTGGTTTGCTGGGATTGAGTAGAAACTGTTAGTATACATTTCTGACTCTTTCTGTTTTAAGTCTCAGGATGTACAATGACAGAATCCTAGCCAGGATAGGGAAGACCATCACTTCTGAGACAACAAAGGTAAATTAATAGCAATGGCTGCCATTTCAAGGCTGAGGTGCTAACTAAGGGTTGAGCATGTAATTATCTATAAATTTTCCTTATAATTCACTTAATAAAAACCAGACATTACCAGAATTCATAATTAGTTTTATTTCTATTCATCTTCAGGAAATTATTGTTGTGTACTTTAATTACAGACTCTTTAGAAGGATAAAGAGTATGGATGGAGGATCCTTAGAAGAGAAGCTGAGCTGAGATGGGAATTGCTGCTGGCTTTGTGTCACCAGAGAGAGGCTATAAACTAGGGATCTGAGTGTGGATCAAATTAGGTGGCTAAGGGTATAAATCCCTACTAAAGACATCTAGAGTATTTTGAGGAGAAATACTGGTCAAGCATTGGACAACACTGGTTATCTATTCAACTATGGATAATAGTCTTCATAATTTATCAATCATATCTATATATATAAAAACATACATACATGTCAAATGATAATCTTCTCCTTTTTAAAGTCAATTAATAAAAATGGATGATGGTATATCTGTATATTATCTATAGATTCTGACACCATTTGACTGATCACCCTGAAAGTTAGCACATATGAATGTTTTTTCATGGAGAAAATTTATGAATTTTAAAACTTATTATTTTCATAGTAAAATAATACGTTTTATTTGTAACAAGTGAAAATCTTATATGTCTTTGATGGTAATTGGTATAATGTTACAGCTGATAAGTTAGATATCTGGTTGATTATAAATCTTAAAAGCTTTTGTTAAGTGGTTAGTAGTCATTTGGCTCATTAAAAAAATCTAAATTAAAACTTTGAATCAAAACCCCAATGGATTTTAAAAATACCTCCTCTAGCATTACCAGCTCAGCTTTTTGCTCTAAACTTGAATTTTATAAAGGTCAGTTGTTTGAATCCTGGCACAATCAATTTTTATTTGATTACTTTTTATCATTTAAACTGTTTATATAGTTAAAGCTAATATTGCAAGTGTAAGTAAAACTAAAAAATAATGAGTCAACATAGTAATAACTATACTTTTAAGAATTTTGTCTATATATAAATGGATGTTGGTATATATCTCTATATTATTATCCAGTCAAAATTCTCAATTTTATTGGAGCCTCCTGGAATGCCACTGCACATAATAACCTTGAAAGTTGGCTAACCAATTTTTGGGATTTTTGCCCATATTCCCAGCTTGCTAGATTACCTGGTGTTGCTAAGGGAAAAATTCCCTAAAGTGAAGTGAATTGAAAATCAGTTGACTCTGATTTTGAAGTAACTATTTTGGGGGATTTTGGGATATTCGCCTGGTCATATCCATCAGGGATTGATCCAGATGAATGCTTAAGATATCGTTGGGCAGAGCGGCTGATGAAATAGGGGCATCTGATAGTTGATTAACTATCAGGTGTACTGATTGGGAAGGTTGGGTTTCATCATCAACTGATTGGGAATGTATGGTGAGTTTTGAGGCGAGTGATGCCACCTACAACTAGCAAATCTATTGGTTGATGAAGTGACCTGCCATAATGGGTAAAAAGTCCCATTACCTAAGCAGGACGCTAGCCAATTATGGTTGGTTTGCTTGGATTGAGAGAAAAGTGTTAGGGACACATTTCTGACTCTTTCCATTTGAGGTCTCGAGGATGTCCAATGATGGAATCCTAGTCAGGATGGGGAAGACCATTGCTGCTGAGACAAGGAAGGGTGATTCAATGGCAACAGCTGCTGTTTCATTGAAGAGGTGTCAACTAAGGGTTAGATGGTCAAATCCCCTATAAATTCCCTAGGATGCACTATAATAAGAAATATACACATATACCCATATACATTAATACATTAGAACATTATTAGTTTTATTTAGATTTGGTTATAGTTGGACTATCAGCATCTAGCGTGAAGTTTCATCTAAAGGATATTATTGCAGAAAGGCAATAATTGGTAGACTCTCAGAGAGAAGAGTAGAGATCCAAGTGGGGATCTAGAGATGAAGGGAATCATGACAAAAGGATTGTTAATGACTGTGTGTTGGGCCAAAGGAGACTGCCATTAGAGGATCTTGACAAAGATCGAGTGGACAGTAATATAGGGAACAAATCCCTACAAGTATGACTATTGAGTATTTAATTGGAAATACTGGCTGAAGCATTGGGCCTGAAAATAGTTCTAACTCAACTACAGATTATAGTCTCCATACTATAATCAGATTATATATTCTTACAACGTGAGGTGCACAAGGAAACCAAACCTGTGCAGTAAAAAGATTACTAGGGTTGTTTGCCAATGATAACCAAACCAGTAATTTTTTACACTAATACTGCTCCTTCAGAATCTGAACCTGCCAAAGTTGTGCAATGGAATCAGAAATTCCAAGAAAAAACTGATTCCAAATGTGATTGAAGCAACAATAATTAACATTAAATGTAAAGGAGAAGATGTGCTGATTCCGTGCATTCCAATGATTCTCATTGATTTTCCCTTCACATTAAGACAGTTACACTTTTCTGTGCATCTTTCTTTTGCAATGACAATCAACATTGCTTAACACTTTGTTGACTGGAAATTTTACACAGAAACTATGTCATGTCACCGGCTATTATTTTGTATTTAAATATGGAAGTAAAGTAAATTATTCTAAGTAAACTTCAATACATTTTATTTATACTGAATGAAAAGAAATTAAACTGTGGACATGTTTTTATATAACTTTTAAAATTTTTGTTTGGTATCACAATGTTGACCAGTGACAAGTTAACTTGTCACTGGTCAACATTGTGTTAAGGCAGTCACTGCATGTTTCAGAAAAAAATTAGGGAAATTTATATTTTTTCATGGTCAACTATATGTTGCTTGCTACAGAGTAGGATTTCCAGAAACTCTGTACATCTATACACTAAATCAGAAAACCAAAAAAATTCTTATCCACTTGTATTATGCTAGATGTTAGTATTAGTTTCAATTATTTTATGTTGGTTCAATTATATAGTAAATGGAATAGTAAAATATTGTTCATTCACATAAATTGCTCATAAAAATCATATAGTTCATCATCTATTTATATAATAAAAAATAATAAAATTTCATCAGTATGAGTAAAATTTCATTTTTCCACATTTTTACACAACGCATTATAGATTCTAGATTACATACAGACCATCCATTTTTATTTAAATAAATATAAATATGCAGGAAAACGTCAGTCAGATTCTGCTAGCTATGACTTAAAATTTAAAAATATTAGTTCAAATTAGCTGATAATAAATAAACCCAAGCAACGTTGGGTATTTCCACTAGTCATCTATATTATTGAAAAGCAATTGTGTGTGAATGTGTGCAATGCCCAGCCAAAACTACAGCATGTAGAGCTTTAAAATTTGGATATAGGTGGATGGGAGGGGGTCTGCGTGCACTTTTAAAGCTAGTTTTTTTTAATTTTTATAATAAAATAAAAAGTTTTATATGTAAGAAGTGAACATTATATATGTGTTTATTGGAAATTATTATATTGTTACAGTTATGTAATTTTGATATTTGTTTGATTTGATAGTTTACATGATTTTGGCAAGCGGTTGGTGGTTTCAGGTTAGTTAATAGCTTGTTAGTTTTAGCAAGCAGTTAGTGATTAGGTGAAGCAATAATTTAATAGGTTATGACTGGGTGCTTGGTGTATTTTGATTAATTAAAAGGACTTAATGGTTTCAGGTTAGTGATTGATGTTATAGTTAATTCAATAGTTTAATTGGTTTTGGCTGTGTGGTAGATCTTTTTATATTTAATCAATATAATTTGACTTCTTAATTTTATCTGTAGCCTTCTACCAATTTAAAAAAGAATTGATTAGGATCTTCTGGTAAACTTTAAACCCCCAAACAAATCTGTGCTAAACTGGGTATCAACAAGAATTAGCCTGGTTTTCTTTACAAAGTATCCTTCTGTTTATTTATTTTTATAGGATGTGTTATCTCATGAACAAATAAATCAAAAATCACTAAACTTTGTACAAGAACTTAAAAAGAATATGGGGAAAGTAACAGATTATTTTAAAAAAAATCATGTGAACTTTAATGTCAGTTCAAATATGATCAAAAACTTATATTTTTTGAATTATAATTATATCAATTTGGCTGAACATTCTCATATTCGTTTAATTCAATAGTTTTATAAGTTTTCATAAGTTGTCATGGCCTTTGGCTGTTTTGTAAATTCAACAATTGGTTTTTGCTGAGTAGTAGCTCTTTTTTGGCTGATTCAATTAGCTAAATATTATTTAACCAAGGTAAGCTGACCAGGGACAGACATTACCGAATATATGTGAAACTAAGAGAATAACCAACAAATATAAAAATTGGGCACCCCAGGGTACTCAAGTTACCCCTGTTGCCAGCGGGACTGCCAGGTATAGGGGGTTGGTGCACTACTCCAAGGGGGTTTCCCCTGCTATGGAGCAGGTGTGAAGGAAAGGGTCTGTGTGGGGGAACCAGAGTGGGAACCATGATTCTATGAGCGCTTTTTGTCTCAGTCTCATATATCCATATAGCCAGGCTTGGAAGTGCTTTAGTAAGTGGACATGGAATCTGTTAATAATCCCATGAATGGTTGGGACTGTGCCCTTGAACGCATCTAATGCAATTGTGTGTATTTTCCACATTGCAATGGGTATTATTAGGGAGCGGAGGGTAGATGGGATTGGTGACTCAATCTGGAGCATGAAGATACTTTTTGATATCGAGAATTCCTGTTTGTTTTGAATCTTGAGCAGGCGTGCGACTTCCTGCCATATAGCTTTGGTTGGGGGGTATGTTTCTAGGCGGTTTTGTAGGAATCCCTCCCCTCCACATACTGCACATGTTTTGTGGAGATAGTTGGAGCAGTCCGCCGTCCTATAGGTCCTTCTCAAACAGCGCCAGGCGTTTGCTCTTATCCTTGGCTGTAGGAGTGGGTGGTGTGTCATTTTCCACATTGCTTTCTGTGTGGTTAAATCATAGGGAATGTCCATCATATCTAGGTATTCTATCCTAGCTATGCTTGGGGTTGTTGCGAGCATATCCCTCTGGGGGTGGTTTTCTAAGTTTCTTAATTTGAATTGGGGGCTGAGTCATCCCCTTCCCTGTATAGTACCCATGTTCTCTATGGTCCATCCCATATGGCAGATGTTTGGAGGATATGTTTGAAATGAGGGGAGGTTCCATGCGGACCTGTTGCAGTAGGGTGCTTGGCAAGGTATGAAAGTAGTCTGGGTGGACTATGTGGGTTGGTTAATTTGAGCGCCTGTGCAAAGTTAGTCCTTGCTGCTCTGGACCAATGTTGTTACGGGAGGTCTGGAGCAAGGATTTCCTTTATCCAGGTACCTAGGATGTGATTGGCATGGCTCTCAAAATCTATTAGTCCCATGCCTCCGCTTGAGCGTGGATCAGATAGTGTTTCCATCCGTATAGGAGGGTGAGAGCCAGGCCACAGCCAGCCCTGGATAAGCGCGCGAATTGAGGTTATAAAGGTAGGTGAGAAGGCTATCGCATGGGCCTGGTACCACAGTATTGGGAGGATGAGCGAGTTAGCAACTGTAACTCGTCCTGTTAGTCCTGGGGTTCTCCCCTTGAGGGATGCTACGCGTTTGGAAACCCGTTGTAACAGGTTACTTTCCATTGTATCCTTAGCATATCCCCCTGATTCTAGCCAGATTCCAAGGTGTCAGACAGGAGTGGTGGTGGGAGGTGATGAAAAGGGTAAAATGATTGAGTTTTTTCTTTGAGTGTTGGTGTGAGGTTCTGATGTTGTAGCCCAATTGTTTGTGTATTTGCCTAAGAGGATAATTTCTGTCTTACTTTTGTTGAGCGATGCATTGCTCACCTTGGATTATTCCTCTAGAGTGTGTTCCAGCTGTCGGGCATCTTCATTGTTTGCTATACCTGCTACGCAGTCATCTGCAAAGGCCAGTATCTTGACTGTTGGTTGTCCTTGTGCAGCTATACCCATGAGACGTGAGTCAGTTACTTGGAGGAGCGGGTCAAAGCTGAAATTGTATAGCAGTGGGCTGAGGGGATCCCCTTGTTTGAGCCCTCTAAGTGGTTTGATATTGTTTGTTAGGAATCCAGGGCCGCATACTGCCATGGTTGCAGATTCTGTTAGGAGCATCGCCCATTTTATGAATCTTGGTGGGAGTTTGAAGGCATGTAGACATTTTTTAGGTATGGCCAGCTAACACGGTCATACGCCTTTTCCTGATCCAAGAAGACCAGGGCATCAGTTGCTTTGGATTGACAAATGTTTGCAACAGGGTGTATGTTGTTCCAGATTGAACGCCCTGGTATAAACCCAAACTGGTTGGGTGATAGGACGTCAGATGCAATTGCGCCTAATCTAGCTGCTAGAATTTTTGTTAGAAATTTTGTGTCAGTATTGGAGAGTGCAATTGGGCGCCAGTTGGCCAGGTCCAACTTGTCACCCTTTTTATACAAGGTTATAACGTAGGATTCATGGCCTCCTGGTAATAGGCGTGTTTTCAACAAACTCTGGTTCATTGACGCCAATAGGAGGGGGCGATTTGTTGAGAATATTTTTTGTAAAATTCGTAGGGTATCCCATCAGGCCCTGGGAATTTCCTACGTGGTGCACCGCGAATTGTTTCCCAAAGCTCCTCCCATATGATAATAGATAGTATATTGTAATTTGGTGGTGTACTTTGTATCTTGGCAGTTTGAATAAATTCTTTAATTTTTTGTGGATCTGTTGGCATATCATGATATAATTTGGTGTAATAGTGATGTACTTCCGCCTTGACCTCCTCAGGGTCAGTTGCCACAGTGCCGTTGGTCTTGCAGACTTTGTGCATGTGGGCTGGTTTCCATGGGAGTGGAATTGGCGGAAAAAGTATGTCAAACAGGTTTAGCCTTCCTTTATGAACTTACCTTTGTTCAATACTTTGATTCTGTGTTGGTGTTCAAAGATGAGATTGTTAACTGGGCTGAAATTTCTGCCCATTTGCGTCCCCAATTAGGGCTATAGCCAGATCTTGGAGTATCTATTTCCAGGTGGTCTAGTTCTGCCAAGGTACGCTTGATTGTGGCTGTGTCCACGGTGTACTTGTGTGATGCAATATGTCGGGTTTTGTTGATTAAATTTTTTTTGAAATTTTCCCTTGTTCTGATGGGAACCGAAGTGAATGGGGCTGTGAATTCTGGGTTTGTAGCCTTGTTTTCAACCCAGTCAGATATCTCAGGCAATTTTATATTTTCTGGGTGAAGCTTTCTCCAAGGCGACACCTGTGTGTGGGATTGGGTTGGTGCTAACTGCACTGTAACTAATTGGTGATCAGAAAATTGATCTTTTTTGTTGTAAATTTGGAGATTCTTGAGTGGTGGGATTGTGGGATGAGGATGTGGTCAATACGACTCATCAATATGAGCAGTCCCTCACGTATGTTGGATCTTGTCATGTGGGGAAGGATTGGTGAATTGGGGGGAAGAGCATCCTGTAAGCCAAGAGATGCCTTCATTGTGCAATATTCAATGTGTCCAGGTGGGTATCCCCTGGTATTAGGCCATCAATCTGTATTGGGGTTATCCCAGCAGTTGAAATCGCCTAACATGATAATATCTGGTGGGAGGGTGAGAGTAGAAATTTTCTCAAATATTTTTTTCTCTTGGTTGTAGTGCACAGTGCGTAGATACATGCTAACAAAATTATTTCATCTTGGCATGTGATTGTTGCTACCAGGACTCGACAGTGCAAGTGTGATGATGAATTTGTAATTTTAAATTTTTTTTGGTTTGGACTACTACCCCACAGTGAGACGTCCATACTGATTGTGATGGTGCGACCCTGGTTGACCAGGATTCTTCTTCCCCTTGCAAGCAGTGGGTTTCTTGGATGGCCAAGATGTCTACAAGAGGTTTCTCAGGAATGGCAGCTTTTTGGCTTGGGACGTATGAGCCCTGGCTCCCACGATGTTTAAAGTCCATATTGACACTGAGGTGCCCACGGCGCCTCAGGAGAGATTTGGGAGGACCCTCTGGTCCTATCCCACTGCGGCTCATTTTGGCCATGCTCCACGTCTGTACTCCAACTATTTCACTGCCATTGTTGGCTCCCTTGATCTGACCCAATGATATAAGGGAATTGCGGTTTTTTGCATTCGCGTCAACTTTTCCTGCACAGGTCTCATGTTGATTTTATATGGGTTGTTGATTGGATTTTATATTTTTGAGGTTCAACTTTGTTGCATTGTGCACCGCATTTTCACCCAAATTGCGGTTGCATTGTTCCTCAGTATGTGCATGACTGATGACGCTTTGTGGCTCAGTCTGGTTATTGTGAAAAATTTCGACCTGGGCATATTATTCTGATTGGTTGGTTCAGTAAATATCTGAAATATCCTCCCAAATTTGTCTGTGGTTAATGGCGAATTCCGCATGTGCTGCCGCTTCATCCGCTGCTCTCTTGTGGGCTTTTTGTGCTGCTTTATGCTGTTTACTTGTAACTGGGTCCACAATGGAGTATAGTCCATCTTCACCCCAGCGGAATGGGTGGTGGTCATCAGTCATTTTGGCGAAGTTTTCATTATCTTTGCCCATAGCTTCTTCACAAAAATCATTTTCCATTAAGCCCTCTTTTACAGGGCATGCATGTTCCTTGTGGCCCAGTGAGCCACAGTGGTTGCAAATGGGTGGTGCGCATTCCGGTTTAACTCAGAATGCAGCCAACTTGCTCCCATCTGCGAAGTGAAATTCTGCTGCGCAGGGAATTCTGGATAAACCTCTTCCACTTCTGGGAAGGGGTTGATTACAGCGATAGCTTTGCCCGTGCACAGGTCAGGCATTAAGCGAAATCAAAGTAATTCAAGTTGTTGGATTTCTCCATAGGCCACAAGACCTTTGCAGAGCTCCTCCTTGATTACCTTATGGTGAAGGTTGGTGGGGAGTGAGTCAAAGGAGATGAACAAAGTTTTCAATTTGTTCCATCTGGTGCGCGCAGTGTGCACAATTTTTGCCCTCAGGGAGGGCAATTTTCACGCAGATTTTTGCTGCGGCATCGGCTTCATTGGCTGTTTCAAAACCAATATTGATCCAGCCATGGCCCATGTTGTTGGCGGCTATGTACACTGCGTGAGGGAAAAGTTAGGGCTGTGCCTCACATGTTTTCTCCCACAGGGTCGGTGACTCATTCCCAAGGAAGAGTCTGATCCTGTGTTCCACCTTTGACAAAGGTTGGTTGAATTAAATGTACATGTATTGCGCGTGCTTTACAGTAAAACCATAAACCCAGACGGTGTCTGAGTTTGCGATTTTTTTATGGCTTAAGTTCCTGGTCCCCCTCCAGGGCGTTTCTTGCCCTTAGTTGCACCGTTAAGTGCACCGCTTGCCGCGATGCTCGCCCATGTTATATTATTTTTGTTAATTCAATTAGTTCAATAGTTTCAGGTAATTGATTAATAGTTTATTTAATTTGGAAGGCTTAATTGATTTTGGCTAAGTGGTTGGAAGTTATAATATTTAATAGGTTAATGGTTTATAAACTTATTGATGGTTATGTATCAATATAAAGACTTAATTAAGTTTAAAATCATCTGGTAAGTTATAAACACCATAGCAAAGCATGGGCATTCCACTAGTATCATATATCATCAGACAATGAAAAGAGTGCACAAACCAAACCTGTGCAAGTTATCAATTAGAGGTTGATATTTGTGAATGAGCAGCAAAGCCCTTATATTTTAACAACAGCCCTGTTTGGCCTTTTTGCGCTCTTGTAGGGACACAGATTTAACCTGAATATAACACCCATGCACACCCCACAGAAAGGCAGCATTGGTATCAGTGGCTGGTTTATAATGGGAGTCAGAACTTCCCATTGCATCTGAGAGAATTTCTTACTGAGTGATGCCCTCTATGGAATGGCAGGTGTGCACTTTATGGCCAAAAGAACAATAATAAGTGCAGATAGGGGGTGCACTATCCATCATAATGCAGAACGTGCAGGAGTCTTGTCCATCAATATTGATAACTATAGTGTGTGAAATTTGCGTTAAGTCTTCTGTGATGACTGCAGATGGGTGATCACTGCAATTGCTTTGCCTATGATAAGCTCCAGTATAACCGTGAAGCACTGCATTTCAAAAGAGTGAGTTCTCCATAGCTTTTTAGTCCATCTGAGAGATAATGTTTAAGTACTTCATGTCTCACTCTTGTGGAGAGAAAGTCAAAAGTGACAAAAATTTGGCTAAATTTGGTCCAACATGTGCGCTTCAATTCAACCACCCGTTGACCAATCAGGATATCAACCATCACGTCACCTGTGCAGCGTCATCCGCTGCATGCTTGGTTTAAATCTGATGTCCAACCAACTACAGGTCATAGAATGTGGTGCATCATACACAATGGCCAGAAAGAGTTTGTGCACATCACCACAGAACTTCTCCCAAAGTTCCATTTATTTATATTCATAAAGACTTTGATTCATTATCCAATTACAACAGGGGCTGAGAATGAGGAGTATTGATGTACTAGTTACATTTTTCTTGACAAGCTAAAATCTCTGGCAAGATACTCTCCGCTGTTTTCTTATCTTTGTCTTGGCCACTGGTGTTTCTGGGGCATTTACTAACTTTATATGGTGTGAAACTGATACTGTGCCCTTAACAACGCTTGCCCAACCTTTACCCAACATTGGGTGAACACTCATTCCCTTGTATAGATTATCAAACTTGCCATCCTTGAACTGAATTGGTTATAATAAGTGATTGCAATGAGAAAGAAAAGGTGTTAGTAAAGGTCATTTTAGCCAATTACTACCTGAATGTCTTATTCAAGGCAGTTTATTTAAAAGGAAGCATATAATTCTCAAATAATTGAGTGTTGTATAAGCAATATGATTCTGATTATTTCAAATATTGTTACTTGTCACTGTAATATACATTCTAAATGGAATTATACTATATAGGATTATAATTCATATTATGTCTCTTTTTATTGTCTGTTTTTATTAAAGTTATATATGTTTATAATGCCAATGGATAAAATCACAGTATTGTAAAATAAAATAAAACATGGTAGTTATTCAAAGATTCAGTTTAGTATTTTTTAGAACTTGAAATCTACTATAATCAACAAAGTTATGATATTTATGAAGTTTTATGTGCTTACATACTGGAGCTTAGTGATATATGATCCAAAAAAATTAATTTGTAAAGTACCAAAATGGATATATCTATGGTTTATTTATACTTTAGCAGCTAAATTTTCAATACTCTAAAAAGCACCAACTAAAATTTTTCACTGATAAATAAGGAAGAATAATTGCGATTTTGACTAAATTTACATTGCTTAGAGCTATTTTTGAAGTTTATAACTTCACCTTTCCATGTATCTTTTATATATAGGCTATGTCACTTTTACTAAATATGTTGAGGTTTATAATTAATGAGAACTTCAAATACACTTATAGCATAGACCAACCTAATTATTGGTATAAAAAGTATTCTAAATTTGTATGGTTTTTAAAACCAAATTATACTCTAATTGCGTTTTTATAGACTGTGATGAAATTTTAATAGTACATTACATGTCAGCATAATAAATTCTACTATTGATAATAAAGCTGTTTATTATAAAAAAATCTATATATAGTATTTTGTCTTAAAAAAGTAAAACAAAACTCTAATATAAATTATTCTTGCTTTAAAAGTTTTATTATGGATAGATATAAATTTTTATAATGTAAGAATTAGTTAAATTTGGCCACACATTATCATAAAATTAAAGATAAAAAACTGATAAAGTAAAACAAAGTGTCTTGATCTTGTTTCCGCCGCTTCTGCTTCTCCCCCTTCCAGCATCTCCCTGGCTGCCTCTTCACCCCAATTTTTTGAGTGAGGCTTGATCCTCCCACCTCAACCCCAGGAATTCTGGCAATGCTTTCAAAGTGACGCCCAATCAAAACTTTTAATTTTTTAAAATTTGACCAATTTTCGGCATTTTTTATTGATGGTTGAATAAGTTTCATTTGAAGAACTGTGGTTGACAGTATGCAACCAATCAGCTCCTGCAGTGCTATAATTCCTGTGGTTGGCCCAGCATTGGCCAAGGTAAATCCATTTAAGTACCCTGAAATGGATTGACAATAGCAAATGGCTGTTCAATGTAAAGCCAGATTCTTCCTTGAAATTTTATAATGACTTTTCTGATTCATGCTCTTGCTGTTTTTGCTTCAAACCTGGTTACCCTAACTAAAAAAAATTATATAAGATGGCAGTGGATGCCGCAGCTGCTCCTGCCAACACCATACTTAAACAGCATCTTCATTGGGCGATGGAAGTCCTTGTGAAGGGTATTCTTATTACAAAGTTCCCCATGATTTAGATGAAAATGCGATATAAGATTTGAGGATCATGCTTTTTAGCAAACCATGCTTTCATTGATGTGGCAAAAACTTCTCTTTTTGAACCCAATTATCCCCAAACCTACAAGCCAACAAGTAACTCATTTGTGTGCCTACTTTCAGAATATTTATTAAGCATCAACTTGTTCAATATGTTGAGTCATTGGATACTGCCAGCCTTATTAACAAAAAACCCTCACACTTATAACTCCTTATGCTAAATGATGTTAATGCTTTTACTTCAATGTTATCCACCATGGTCTACCAGCTAAAGTGGGCCTTGACAAATGTTTTTTAAAGCTTTCTCACCTTCTTATATGACTTCTTAGGCTGTTAGCTGAGGTGCCATATTAAGTATTTATTTTTAATATATGATAATCCCTTTATTTAGCTCAATTGCAAATAAAGCTGCGTGGAGGCTCCCATTTTTTAGTTGGGCACCACTAGTGCTAAAAAGTGACTTGATCTTGTTATTTTAATGCTTATGTACTCTTTAGTAAGATAGCAGATTATGTTATAAACATAAAGCTTTTATTAATATTATTAGTGTCAGATAATTGCAAGTCTAATGCTGTATAAAAAGTTATATGGTTTTCAATCTAAATTAAATCGGCCAAAAGACTCTGGCAATTTTTTGGTGAAACCCTTCAAATTGGGGCAATAATCTAATACTAATAAACCTCAGCCAAGTAGTTCAAGTTTAGGTATCTGGAATATTCTGACTCATCGGCGGAATTAAGGGAGCTCTTCCAAGGTCCCTCCCAGCCTTATCACGTCTAGTTCAGAACTAACACCTAAGTGGGGACCACCTCCTTTTATAGACGTGGCAGGATTCCCCCAAGATGCAATAATTTTCTCAAAAGGGGATTGACTATAAATTAAATTACTACCTCATGGGTACATCTTGCTTACCAATAACTTCCCATCTATTGTGCAGCCAGAGTGAAGCGAGTTTTCTGAGCTTTGATAGGCTACTTTTACACGTTTCCTAATTTGGACCAGTCTAAGATTTTCCAAATTTATTATTGAATTTTCTTCGACCAATAATACAGTTTCAATACTGAATGGTCCAATATTGAGAGGGTTCATATTCTATCCCCGTTAGACCTAATAAACTTATAAAAAACCTCAACTTTCTAGTTTTTAAAGTTTTTTTTATTATCTCCAGTGGTTACAGTCCCCATTTGTTGGAATTTAGGCAACAAAAACCAGCGAGCCTAAAAAATCCTAAAATACAACAAGTGGTGCTCGCTACAGGGGTTCCTGTATACCAATAAAAACCTGTTTAACAATGGTAATTATACTGAAACCAAGGCTAACTGCTTTAGAGCTACAACTAGTCAGTGCTTTGTCTCGCCTCAAAAGGCTTGAGAAGCACTCTCCACAAGACCCTTATGGGTCCTCAACTTATATCTTTAAACCTCCGTTCAGAGACAAGTTCACACCTGGTGAGAGCAGTATTGCCTCCTTCTTTTATGTTTTTGAATCCGTGATGGAAGGAGCAACTGAACTTCAAAAACCAAGTTTATTCTTCCCTGCTTGAGTCAGATGGCTCAGAAGATTATGGCTCCTCACATGGCCATGCTTACCACCTGGGCAAAGGTTAAACAAGCATTGATTGACGATTTTGGTTCCAAGCAGAGTTTACAACGGCTAAAACAGGCCTTTATGTGCATTAGCCTGCAAGAGGAGAATTAATCCCCTCATTTGTTGAGCGATTCTATAGCAAAGCTCAACCTTCGTTGCTGGCCAAAATGCTTCCCCTAGATGATGATATTGCTGCTATAGTGGCTAGATTAGCGTCTTATCCCTCCTTAGCAATGCATGTCTCCATAGTCAAGCACACCTTCCAAACTGTACAGGATAGTAAAGAGGCGCTTCTAGCAGTAGTTAACTTTTATGAACCTGAACTTCTGCAAAAAGCTCAAAGAGGGAATCAACTCTGACCCCTTCAGCCTCTTCTATAGATGTATCCCTCTGGAACCCAGCTACTGAAGAGCTGCAACGACAAAATACTCCTCAACCATGTGCAGATAGCCACAAAATATTAGCAGTTATGGGGAAGCGCTCCCCTTCAGCTGCAGGTTCAAAAGCTTAGCCAGTAAAGTCAGTTATCACTTTGCCTGGCTCCCCTCTTGCCGAGAAGTATACTAAGGTGGATAAACTATCACGTCCGTCTAAGCCTCTGCCCCAATTCCCCTCAGCCTTAACTCAGGATGCCCATAGTTCAAAAACTGTAGTCATTGAACTTGCCAAGCCGGTTACTTTTAAGGCAAAATAAAGCCATTACACTTCCAACGCCTCCCCCAAAAGTTGGTACAGCTACAATGATCCCTTCAAAAGTCAAAAGGGATGATGAGAGAGACAAAGCCCTCCCCTGTGAGGAGATTAAGCTTGTTTCTCAGACCCCTCTTAGTAACTCGTTGAGGTGCTTTTACAATCCCTCTGATGACGAGTCTGAAGGGTGGTGGTAAAGATGTAGGCTATTATATCTTAGGAAGCTACAATATAAGTGTAGATTCTGGATAGGTTGAGGACTGAAAGAATTGACATAGCCATAATACCACGACGAACCTATCTTTAACATTTATTGAGGTTTTCAGAGGTGATTGATACCGCTAGTGATGCTGACCATCTTAATGGGACAGTGATCCGATCCACCCAGCAGGTTCATACCCTCCAATACTAAAAACAAATCCTTGCGATGTCTCAACGCCTGATCTCCACTCATTGTTTGAAGAAGGTTCCCATCCTCCCCCTACTTTAGGTATCACATTAACTAAGGCAAAGGTTGTCATCAATAAGGTGCGCATTCTAGCCATCCTTGATACAGGTGCTGCCATGAACGTGGTCTCATCAAAGCTCATCATTAGAATTAAGTTAGCGCCCAACCTGGACTATTCACAAGAACTTGGAACTGCAAGGCCTAACAATACGCAAGTTATTGGAGCCTACTCTTCTTTACCCATACGTATTGGGAAGCTCCTACTGGCTGCCCCCACTGTAGCATTAACCAATAATGCATACAACCTACTCATTGGTACTCAATTCACGATTGAGTATGATAGAATCATTAATATGAAACAGGAATTTTTCTCCTTTTTAGATTACAAAGTTCCCCTAGTCTTTACAAACGATGAGCCTAAGAAGAAGGAATATGCATGCATAGTTAAGTATCCTTCATCTGCCCTCCCCCTTACTCATATCCATTGGGCTGAAACACAAAAAAGCTTCCTGACTCTGTAGATGCTTCAGAGGATTTCCTCTGTATGCTCTGAGGAGATTATAGTCAAAGCAGGTGAACAAAAGGTGATATACACTAAAATTACTATGCAAATCTCCCGCAACTGCCTTCTTCACTTAACAAGCATTGATGAAATAAGCCCTTTAGAACCTCTGGTATTGTCAGGTATCCTATACCCTGCTTATCAGCGACCTATTAATCTCTTGCTGGGGAATCCCACTATTAAGGACATGGTTTTAAAGAAACATCAGGAGATTGGAAAAGCCTGTTGATTCCAATTGAGGACATCCACCAAGTCCATTATATTTGGTCTCTGCTAGATATGGGACTACCCACTGACTAAATGATATGCGCTTTGC
Source organism: Massospora cicadina (assembly GCA_022478985.1). Taxonomy (NCBI): domain Eukaryota; kingdom Fungi; phylum Entomophthoromycota; class Entomophthoromycetes; order Entomophthorales; family Entomophthoraceae; genus Massospora; species Massospora cicadina. The sequence goes on along the minus strand of JAKSZP010004052.1, from coordinate 61,246 downwards.
CCAGAGTTCAATTTATGATGATCTAACTCCCTCTGAGCTTTATAAAGTTCATTCTTTACTGGAGTCATATAGTGATATTTTTTCCAAATAAAATACTGAATATGGGCATATGAAGGGATGGTGCCACACCATTGATGTTTGTGATTCCAAGCCTAGTTTGATCTAAGCCTTATTGGAAATCAAAAGTTGAGGAGCTCCAGATGAGGATGGAGCTTAAACAGTACCAGACACGGGGCTACTGGTGCCTTCTCAAAGTCCTTGGTCATCTCCACTATTGCCCCTAAAAGGTAAGAATAATGGGCATTGGGTAGTTATGGACTACAGCAAGCTAAATAACCTCACACAAGAAGGACAGCTACCCAATCCTGCAGATTGATGATGCTCTGGCCCAACTCTCTGGGTCCAAGTTCTTTTCCGCCATAAAAAGGGCTAGCGGATACTGGCATATGGATCTTTCTCTGCAAGACCAGGAAAAGTGTGCACATATCTGCAGCGAGGGCCTCTTCCAACCTACTCAACGACCACAAGGGTTGTGCAATGCACTCACATCTTTCCAGCGAGCCATGGACCACATCTTTCAGAATCTGAAGCTTAGTTGCATAATTGTATATCTTGACAATATTACCATCTTCACCCAAACAAACAATGAGCACCTTTCTCATTTAAAGGAAGCTTCCAACGCTTGCAGCCTCTCACATTAAGCTGAAGCCCTCCAAATGTACATTTTTCCAAAAGAAGTTGGACTTCCTGGGCCAAGCCATCTCCTCAGATGGGATGCAGACTGTCCATAACAAGGTTGGGCGATATACAAGATGCCTGCTCCCAAAACCCTCCGCGATATTCAGGTGTTCTTGGGCATGATGGGGTACTACTGTTAGGGACTGCTGTACTGCTAACCTGGTTGTGGGTAGCTAACCATTAGCTAGCATAACCAAGGGGTTTAATTTAATATGACAAGGACACTAGAGGTGTCCAGGTATAAGGAAATGTGTATAAGCTTGCATGAGAGTTTCATGAAGATATAGTAATAGAAGGGAAAGGTTGTAAGGGAGTTTTTGTAGGCTGGGGTTGTAGATTGGTATTGATAACGCTTTAGTAAATAAGCTTGATAGTGTTTGTATAATAAAGAATAGTTTTATTGACCACAAAGATTAGCCAAATGAATTCCTTAGTTTTCTATACCATTCAAATTTCTGGTCTTACCTAAGCTTAATTGATTTAAACAGTGCACTATTTTTCTCTGGAGCTTTATGGAATTGCAACTTGCATATGATTTTGAAAGGCGGTGGGAATCGTCTCAGTCTCATTGTAAATTCGTTTTGGTGCGATTAATTGAATTAATATTAAAACTAAAGTGATTTAAATGATTAATCGAACATTTTCACTACATTATTCATTTGATATGCAATTATTTGATCTAACTTCATCAAAAAACCTCTTGATCTGATGAATGATCTCTGTAACCTCTGGAATTCCACTAATGTCAAGTTTACCCTAACAACTACCATCAATTCATCTTCAAATTCGTTTAGCTCAGTGAGCCCCTTTTATGCCTTTTAACTAAAAACACCTCTTTCCATTGGGGAGAGGAACAACAGGCTGCTTTTTAAATGCTAAAAACTGCTGCAGCGACGGCCAATCCTACGCCACCCTGACTATATTAAGTCCTTAATGCTGTTTACTGATTCCTCTAATTATGTAGTTGATGCTATCTTGGCTCAACTGGATAATCCTGAGATTATCACCCCTTTTCATATTTCAGCAAGATGCTCACTGAAACAGAATGCAACTATAGCGTCACTGAGAAGGACTGCCTGGACGTCTTGCTCATTGTTAAATATTACGCCCTTTCTTATATGGGACCTCATTTAAAGTGGTCACTGACAACGCCTCTTTAAAGTGTTTACAAAATATGAAAGGTCCCATTAGGCGGTTGGCACGCTGGGCTTTGAAGCTCCAGAACTATGACATGACCATTTTGCACCGATCTGGAATGAGCCACATGAATGTCAATGGGTTGAATCAGCTGCGCATCTTTTACTTAGATAATAATGAAGCAGAGCGGCTACATGATCTCCTAATGAATCAAATGCTTGGGAGGGTGAGATCAAATTAGTCCAGAAGATGCTAGATCGACATTCTCATAACATTAAGGTGGATAATGGGAGTCTATACAAGAAAGTAGGGGTGACTGGTTACCCTACCTCCGACCCTCAGAGCAAATGCCTGTCATTATTGAGTCTCATGCCCTCCTAGGGCATAGCAGAGTGCAGAAAACCCATGAGTTATAAAGAGAACGCTACTATTGGGTAGGAATCAAGGAGACCATCATCAAAGTCTTGGATGCCTGTCTGACATGCAAAAAACAATTCAGCTCTAAAACCAAGTATTATATCAAACTACCACCCCTCAACAGCCTTTTCACACAATAAGTCTCTATGTGGTTGGCCCTCAACCCACAAACTATGGGTGGAAATAGATGTATCTTGGTAGGGATTGATCACTATACCAAATGGACTGAGGCTGTGGCTATCCCAGCTCAGACAGCCAAAGACACAGCCACTTTCCTCCATCAGTAAATCTTCGCTTGACATGGTTGCCCAAGTTCTGCTGTGATAATGGTAAAAACTTCACCTCCTGAGTGATGAAGATTCTCATAACCTCCATGGGCATGCAACAGCACTTTTATGCCCCCTACAACCTTTTGACCAATGGTGCCATAGAAGGAGCCATGTGACCTGGTCTCTATATTAGGAAATTTGGCCTCTTCAGACCCCCTCCACTGAGATCAGTACTTACCAAGTGCCCTCAAGCCTACTGTATCAGTTACCGCCTAATCCTTATGATGTCTCCTTTCTGTGTGTTGTATGGATGGGAACCTGGGGTGCCAGCATTATTATCCAAAGATATTTTCAATGATAGGACTGATCCTGAGCAAGCCATGAAGAAGTTGGCCCAGCACATCATTCAGTAACAATCAGAGGCTATGACTAATTTGGGAAAAACTTTCACAAAAGAGGGGCAAGCTGTTATATCGATGAATCCCCCCTCAGGTTGTGACCATCTAGTACTAAAAAAAAGAGGGTCAAGCTGCTAGTGATTTCTGGCCCCCTCTTCCTTCCTTCCAAGTATCTGACTTGGTTCTTTATTATCACAATTGTATCACCCCTAGAAGGGAGAAATTTGGTTCTATTTGGGAAAGACCTTTTGTAGTCACTTACAAGCGAGGAGATTAGTTTCCATCAAAGCCTTTCTACAGGAGTCTCTATCAACTGAGTTCATGGCCGATGTATGTGGCCTTATTCTTCCACAAACACTCTTGAAGGGTGTGATGTTGGACAACTACAAGTCTGATGTTGTATAAAGAGTGTTTTGGGCTTCAATTTAAATGAAATCGGCCAAAAGACCCTGACCAATTCTCAGTGGAACCCTTAAAATTGGGGCAATACGTTTAATACTATTTAAACTCAGCCAAATAGTTTAAGTTTAGCTAGCTGGAATATTATGACTTATTTTCAGAAGCAAGAGAGCTCTTCCAAGGCATCTCCCCACCTTATCACATCTAGTATAGAACTAACACCTAAGTGGGGACCACCTCCTTTTATAGACGTGGCAGGAATCCTCCAAGGTGCAATAATTTCATAAAAAGGGGATTGAATAAAATGTATTAAATCATTACCTCATGGGTACACTTTGCCTACTAATAACTACCCATCTATTGTGCAGCTAAAGTGAAGCGAGTTTTCTGAGCTTTGATAAGCTACTTTTACTTATTTCCTAGTTTGGACCAGTCTAAGATTTTCCAAATTTACTATTGAATTTTCTTTGACCAATAATACAGTTTCAATACTGAATGGTCCAACATCAAGAGGGTTCATTTTCTTTCCCCATGTGACCTAGTAAATTATATAAAACCTCAACCTTCTAGTTTTTAAAGCTTATTTTTTTATTATCTCCAGTGGTTACAATCCCCCATTTGTTGGAATTTAGGCAACAAGAACTAGTGAGCCTAAAAAACCCTAAAATCCAACAATTATAAAACAGAATAAAAACAAAATTCTTTATAAAAAAGACTAATAATAAATTAAAAAGTTGTGAGATTATAAATCAAGATAGTCATTGAACAAGGACTTGGATCATAAATTAGATGTTATATTGATCTTAATACATTATATGCTGTAAGGATTAGATAGTATTAATATATACAGTATAAAAGATTGTTTTGCAGAATAAAGTACTGTTGTTAAAAATATTTTTTTAAATTAAAGCTACTGAATTATAAAGAGAACTAAGGAAAAGAAGATCACAAGCGAGTTTTATCAGATTCAAATGATAAAACGCTAAGCCAAAGATTGAAGAGCATTTAGGAAATAGCTCTATAATTCATCATGAAAATTTTTAGAAGATTATGTAAAAATCTTGAGTTTTAAAGGGCATAAAATCGTTTAATGATTTAGATAGATGGATACTAGTGTATGAAGAGGTGGAATAGTCAAGGTATCTTACAATACATATTTTCAACCACACTTTTTGTCAGGCTTCTTTCCAATGTGAGTGAAGCCTCGCCTTTAAATTTCTAAATATATGATTAATTCAATTACCTCAAAGTTTTGTTTAATCTATAGTTTATTGAGCGATGCATTGCAGGGTGAAGGGCAAAATTATCATTAACTTTAAGTTATTATTTCATCATCTTATGATTTGTTGGGCAAAGACCAAAAATTTAATATTAATTTCAAAGTTACATAACATCGACCAATACCCATTTACAACGCTGAATACCCACATGATGTACTCAAGATGAATTGCCTTGACAATCACATTTTTAATAAGCTTAGGCAAAACTATCCTATTACCACTTAGTCCTCATCTTCCAAAGTCTTATAAAATGTGCTAGGATTAATCAGATGAAAAGACTTTTATGCCCACAACTTTACCTTTTGCTTAGTTTTATAGAAAATCTTGTTTTTCCAGTTAACAGAGATATTCCTTGACGATTTCTATTCTGTCAAGAAATTTCCCTAGAGAAACGAAGTCTACTAAGAGATTCTGCCAGTGCTACAGAAATTAATAGTTGCATAGCCTTCGAAGAACCTGGCCTTATAATCTAAAAAAACTTTTAATTTCTATCTTAAAAAAGGTAAACCAAGACAGAACACTTATAAAAAAATAAAAACAAATAATCAGTTTAAAAGCTAAGTTGTTTCTCCTTTATGAAAAATGGGATATTATATAGCAATGAGAATGTTTATAGACTTTTAGGAAATAGCAATTGTTGCTATTACATTTATCATGGAAAAAGTGCATCTAATAAGATGTTTCATTAATATACATCAGACTATCATAAAGAAAAATGTACTCTGGAGCTAAGCTATACTCACGATTTTCTTCATTTTGGGGTGCTGAATCTCTACAAATTAATGATATTACTCTTTTTCTTTGATCACCTTATTGATCAAAAATTATACTTGTAAGTTTAAATATACAGTAACATGTTGCCACACTTCCAATTGATCTCAAACTTTAATGTTTTTGACGCCTGCTGCCACTGAGTGGGGTAGTAGTATTCCACCTCCTGGCATTCTTTGGCCATTGCCAGAGTGCACCAAGACTGACTCCTCTAGCTCCCCTAATCATTCCAGTCACTTAGTGCGCCTCAGAACTAAAACCACCTTGAGCGCTTTTAAGCATTGACTTTGAGCCCCCTGGTGCTCCACCAGAATAACCTGCGCTTTGTTCTTTGGTTCATGTATGAGAAACTCTTTCCCTATATGAGTGCTGCCATCATCCAGATGGCTCAGGTGGTGTTCAAGCCATCAGGTCTATTATTTTCCACAACATAAAGATACTTTGACCTAGGATCCTATAATGAGGCAAAGCCATGTTCACAGTGAACATGTCACTATTTTAGAATACTCCAGTCCCCATCACTCACAATATGCTGCAAGCAGATGAACTAAGGTGGTTTAGTTTTTCATTCTTATAACCATCCTCTATCTGAGCAACTCCATCAGGAGCTCTTAAATGATTTAGCCGCTAATGAGCCAATCCTGTTTTAAAGTTTATAATTAAAATGGGGCAAGTTGCCTTTTAAGGGCCTTTTACCTTTGCGATAGCTCTCTCTCTTTTTACTAAGATAGACTAAATTATTATTCCCCTACATTATGATCCACTCTGCCCCTTACACCCATTTTGGGCACACGTGGAAAATGGCTGCACCCTTTGTCACTAGTACTTTGGGTTGTACTAAATCAAGTGTAAGTGCCCTTCTCTTACTGCCTCTGCAGACTCAGCCCCTTCTCCCTTGGCATTGACCTCACTGCTGATCTGTCAGAATTTTTAATAGGGTTCATTATTCCTTATCCCTCTATCAAGCACTGTTGGCGCTACTCCAACTTTACCAGCCAATCAGTTACTAATATTTCATACTGCTAAGGGCAAGATTGCTGCTAAGGCTCCCATCAAATTGTCTTTGTCAGTGGTTTATGAGCAATCCAATCCTGATCCCCCAAACCAGCTCACATTGCTGCCCAATTTACCCAGTTAAAACCCATTAAAACTACTCATTTGGGTGACTGACGCTGATCAGCCTTTCCAGCTAAACATCACTTTTGAGTGGCCTGAATTATTCTATCCACCTTTCAATACCACTCTCCAAAACTATTTCTGCTGTTGCAAGAGCTTCTTAGTTTACTGGACCAACCATTTTTTTTGTCATTGAAGTGGGCTTTGCCTCCACCAACACTCTCCTCTGCTATGAACTCCACACGGCCATGGAGTCATTGGTCAAAGGTATACTATGTTCTAATTTTATAATTGACTTCTTCTTGGAGGCTCAGGACAAAAATTGAAGAACTAATATTTGACATGGGCCACTCATGCTCCATTAGTCTAGTTTTTTTTTAAACCCTAATATTCTCCTAAACGTGACAAAAACTTATGAGCTTATCTTGTGTGCTGTAGCTGATCAAGTATGCAAAAATCTCATCTCACATAGTATGTTGAAGTGCTGCACGCTGTGAGCATACTCAATGAGTTCAAACTGACGTTTTATCCCTTCTGCCACATTCTGCTAGTGTCTCCACCCCCATAAAGTCTGCTATAACATAAGCCATCAGGTCCATACCGGATGCAAACTATCAAACCTTAATTCCCCATTTGATATGTCTTTTTAGGTTTATTCTGAGGCGTTAAATTGGTATTCTAATCTTCAGTTTATTTTGCACACACAATTATATAAGCGTGGCCGCCTCACTCTTAGGTCAGCCCAAAATTACTAAAAGACTAAATTTGTTTCTATTGATATCAGCAGATTCTAATGACTTGATTTACTCATTTAAAAGCTCAGTTTATGAGCTAAACAAAAACGACATTATCAACTGTAACCAATTTAAGATACAGACTGGAAAACGTCAGAGCTTGGTTTTTCATTAACTTAGATTAATGTTAAAATTGGTGATTAATTCCAAATATCAGATTGCCATTTAAGTAGTCTTTTAAAAGCTAGATTACTGAGCTTTATACTAACTAACCCTTTCATTGATTTACAAAAAAAAACCTCTTTAAATTTTTGCACCAAATCGTTGCAAATTTTCTTAGCTGATGTTAAAATTTTTGTAATATTTTTGGTCCTTGTCTGAAACACAAATATTTGATAAATTTTGAAATAAATATATGTAAATCTCATTTTTGACGCATATAGCGTTTTTAGATTTACATACCCCTCAGTTTTTGGACGCATATATGCGTTCTTAGATTTACACCTCCTATTTTTTGGACGCATATATGCATCAATCCATTGAAAGGGTTAATGAACCAAATGATAAATAAATAATTATTTTATAATTGCCATTCTATATAATATATTCATATAAATTTACTAACACACACTCCAGATTGACTAAATATCTAGATCTAATGCCACAGCAACTTAACAATTCAAGTTATCAACCTTATCTGAACAGTTTTTTCAAAATAGACGGCTATCATTTCCAAGAAATGATATATAACACTAGAATGAATTCATTTATGGTACCACCAGATCTTGTGTTCACAGCCAGGCAGACTCTTTCAAAAAAAAATTCTAATTTACCAAAGACTCTGGCTAATTCAATGAGAATTTCTAGGGCTCAAGAAAGCTTCAAATACTATACAAGAGTTATGCTTCTATATATATGAGTTAGATTCTAATTTCTTACAAAACTTAACTCATTTTACACCTAATTTAAATCTTAATACCAATTAAGTCCACATTTCAGAGCCAACATAATTAATTCTGTCAGTGTGGACCTTTTTATCTGATTTTCTATATTGGTTAATGATAATTTACAATACCATCAAAATGTGATATGATTTTAATCTATTGCAAGGAAGGCTGACCATGGGACAGACACTTCCAAATTTGACTCGAAAGAAACAAAACTTAGTAACAGGGAAGGCACCCCAGAGAAGCGATGCTATCTCTTGTTGCCAGCGGGGACGCCACTATGGGGAGGGGGAGGGAACGTGTGAAGGGGCTGTAGCCATTGAACACATGTGGAGGAAAGGACCTGATTTGATGAACCAAACTGGGAACCAGGAGGAGACCAGCTGTCAGCGGCGCAGTGGGAGGTATCAAAACATCCACACCTGAAAGTGGTCCACCAAATGAGACTGTAATCTGTGGACAGCTTCTGGGAGGGTGGGTGTGGAGCCTGCGATGGCATCCAGGACAATCGTGTGGATAGTCCACATGGCGATTGCAACCACCAGAGCACAGAGGGAGGGTGGAAGGGGGGAGGCCATTGATAAAGCAAACATATCCCTTGACAGACTGAAGGGATGTGTTTGATCCTGGCTAAGCAGACGTTGAACTTCGCGCCATATCACTTTAAAGTAGGACACTTCTCCAGGTGGTGGAACAGCGTTCCTATACTGGCCACACACGATGCAGGATGTGTGTTAAGTGTTAGCGCTCAGCTGTACAGTGCACCCGCCTCAGGCAGAGCCACACATGGGAACAGATTTGAGGCTGCAATAGAGGATGGTGTGCGTATTTCCAGATAGTCTTTTGGGTCTCAATGGAGTAAGGGATGTCCATCATGTCTAGGTAGTCCACCATGGATAGGACATGGGGCCGTGTGGGGATCACGCCATCTTGGATGGGTAGACCCTATACCTCTTGTGTGAACTGAGGAGAGGGGCGGCCTCTCTGGGCTGTGTGTCCACTAATATGAATTATCCACTCAGCGCTCCACATGGAGAGGAGGATTCGTTTGTAGTGGGTTTTAGTCCCGTGAGGACCTATGGCCAATGGGTGTGAAGCCAGGTATTTCATCAAGGAGTGAGGGTTTGACGGATTGTTAAGGCCCAAGGCGCGGGAGAAGTTGGAGCAGGCCGCGCAGGACCAGTGTTGGGAGGGGAGCATAGGGGCGGTGATGGCCGCAATCCAGGTGCCCAGGATCTTGGCAGCATGGGCTTTGAAGTCAAGCAGGCCCATGCCACCATAATGATGAGGGCCAAAAATGACCTCTAGCCATACTGGTGGTGGGCGGCCTGACCAAAGCCATCCTTGCAGAAGGGCATACAAGGTTTTAAAAAAGCTTGGGGAGAAGGGGATGGCGTGGGCTCCAAACCAGACTTTGGAGAGGAGCATAGAGTTGGATAAAACAACAATGCCAGTAAGGTAATTAGGGTGGGCTCTGAGGGAGGTGATGCGCTTCGTGACGTTGTCTAGAATATAATTTTCCATTACTGCTGATGCATACTCGCCTGCCTCCACCCACACACCCAGATGGTGGACCGGCCCTATGGTAGGGCGTGGCATGAAGGAGAGCACCAGTGGGGTGGTGTGGGGTGAGCAGGGAGGGCGAGTACGTGTGCAAGCAGATGGGCCGGGCTGGGCACTGGTCGCTGAGGCCCAGCAGGTTTGATACCGACCAAGGAGGATGATTTCGGTTTTTGGAAGCGTTCAGTGCAGCATTACTTACCTGGGAATACTCCTGGATGAGAGCTTCAAGTGCGCGTGCATCTTATTATCAGACACCCCAACCACACAATCGTCTGCAAATGCCATCATCTTGACTGGGGCTTGGCCTGGCACATGAACCCCAGTGAGTTGGGCATTCACATTTCGAAGTAGTGGGTCAAGGCTGAAGTTGTATAAGAGTGGGCTAAGGGGGTCCCCTTGTCGCAAGCCCCTTTAAGGTGGACTACATCCATTAGGAAGCCAGGGCCAAGCACTGCCATTGTTGCAGATTCCTTGAGCAGCATTACCCAGTTGATGAAGCGAGGGGGTAAGAGGAACTGATGGAGGCAGGCCCTGAGGCATTCCCAGTTTACTCTATCATAGGACTTCTGTTGGTCCAAGAATACAAGTGCCCCAGAGGCTGTGGACTGGCATGCGTTAGCCACAGAGTGCACGTTGTCCCAAATTGACCTTCTGGCTATGAAACCAAATTGTTTGGGGAGATGGTGGCAGATGCTACAATCCCTAAACGGGTATCCATGATTTTAGTTATAATTTTTGTATCCGTGTTAGTTAAAGAAATAGGGCGCCAGTTGGCTAAGTCTAGCTTGTCCCCTTTCTTGAAGAGTGTGACGGTGAAGGCCTCTTGTTCTCCTGGTAAGAGGCGTGTTTCCAGTAGGCTCTGGTTAAGTGAGTCAAGCAGCAGTGGTAATATATACACAGTGCATTCAAAAAGTTCTGGGACTAACGTTTTAAAGACACAACTTTACAAATAAATAAACCTTCTTTTATCATAATTTAACATAAAACCTTTCCCTCTCTATACATATTTATATTGCTAAAACAATTGTTAAAAGGTATGCACATAGTTCCTATTTTGTATAACCATGTTTAAACCAGCTGTCACATTCTTCTGAATTGTCTCTACTTTATCAAAAGGATGAACCTTCAGTGCCACCTTCAGATTAGAGAACAGAAAGAAGTCAGACAGAGCCAAATCTGGTGAAAAGGGTGGATAATTATAATATGAAGGTGGCAATGAAGGTTCATCCTTTTGATAAAGTAGAGAAAATTTAGAAGAATGTGACAGATGGTTTAAACATGGTTATACAAAATAGGAACTATGTGAATACTTTTTAACAATTGTTTTAGCAATATAAATATGTATAGAGAGGGAAAGGTTGTATGTTAAATTATGATAAAAGAAAGTTTATTTATTTTTAAAGTTGTGTCTTTAAAACTTTAGTCCCAAAACTTTTTGAATGCACTGTGTATTTGAAGTACTTTTTATAGAATTCATATGGAATGCCATCTGGGCCTGGGCATTTCCAATTTGGTGCACCACGGATGGCTGTCCATAGTTTGTTCAGAGTAATCAAATTCATTATTTCTGGGTATCAGGAAATGGTGCAGATGTGGGTTCAGTCAAAAAATTCCGCTACTTCAGCCAGCTGAATTGGATTGGATTGGTATAACTTGGAGTAATACTTTTGTATTTCAATTGCCACTTTGGCTGGTGTATCTGCAATGGAATCATCTGATCTTCGCACCTGTGTGCAGGCCACGCTCTGGCGTGGTGCAAATTTTTTTTAGAAGAATATGCAGTGCACTTGTCGCCCTCTGTAATGCGTTTGGCCCTGTACTAAACACAAACCCAATGTTTGTGTTGCCTTTTGAGCGCGTTGAGGTGGGTGTCTGCTTCCGCCCACTTCTGGCCCTATTCAGGGCTGTATCCTGAAGCTGGGATGTTGGACTCCAGGTGTGCAAACTCTGCCAGAACATGTGAAATGACAGCCAATGTGGCTCGTGAGCGTTGGGAGGAGAGGTGGCGAGAGTGGCAGATGGTATCCTCTTTGAAGGTTGCCCATGTTGATATGGGGTCCGCGCAAAATGGTGTAACAAACTCTTTTGCCAAAGTTGCTGATTCCACCCATGTGGAAAATCCTGGCGATGCAAGTTTGGGAGGGCGGAGTTTACACCAATGTGGGGCCTTAGACACTGTGACAGGTAGGTGGTAGGTAATTGAGACCAGCTGGTGCTCAGAGAATCAATTTTTGTTGTTTGGAAGTGGGAAATGTGAGGTTGGAATTTTGATTGTGTAAGGATAAGGTCGATGTGGGTCATGGACCTTAATTATCCATTGTGGACGTGGGGGCACATCATGTTTTTGAGCAGCGGGGTTCGCCACATCAGTGCATCCATTAACCCAAGGATGGCCTTTAGAACGCGAAATTCTATGTGACCCTGGGGGGCGTGGGAGGAGGAAGGCCAACGGTCTGTGGGTGTGTTTAGCCAACAGTTCATATCACCAACTACAAAATGGTCTGGGGGTAATGGGAGGGATTTGACCAACGAGAAAAATTCACAACGCTCTTGTGCACAGGTTGGGGCATAGATGTTAATGATAGCATGTGCCACGTTGGCCCATGAGAAAGTGACAATGAGGACTCGGCCATTTAGGAAGGATTCCAATGATAAAAATTTGAAAAAATTGTTTTTATGAACTAGCACCCCACAGTACTCTGACTAAAAGGATAGGGATGGGAGGAGCATGGTTTTCCAAGCATCCTCAGAACCTCGCGGACAGTGGGACTCCTGGATGGCCAGGATATCCACGGGTAAATTTTTTGTAAAAAACTCAGTTTCCTAGCCTGGGACGGCGAGGCCTTGAGTCCTGCAATATTCAACGTCCCTAAAGTGAAGGTTTCCCCCATTGCACCTTAGGTGCGAGGGGGTGGGCACCTGGGCCCACTAGCCTCCTCTAGATCCCCATGGGCCTTCACGGCAGCTTGGGTGTTTGCAGCAACACTATCAGTAGTTTTGTTGATTTTAGCAGAAAGGTTCACATTGGCTTTTGCCTTTGCTTTTTGTTTCCCCGACGGCAAACGAATTTTTTGCAGTGCAGATGAGTTCAGTGCACCTATGAGCAGGTAAAAAAATTTTCAGGTAGGTGGACCCCAAGTCAGTTTCAACTGGAGCTTAGTTGCAAAGATCAGGTGAGATCAAGTCACCCATCGGATCCTCAGCTTGGGTGGCCCAATTGGCATGGGCTTCCCAATCTGATTGGTTGATGGATTCCCGAGTTGCTTCTGCCACAAAGGTCTCAATGTCCTCCTGGTGTTGGGAGTGTGGGATAGCAGTGATGGCTTTGGCCGCTTCCATGACTGCGGCCCTGCAGGCCTGCTTGGCCTTCTTCCGCTCTTGTGGGGAAACAGGTTTTACCAGTAGGTAGCAACCTTATGCTCCCCATGGGAAAGCCTCTTTGGTGCTTGTGGTTGGTTTGTAGTGCGCCTCTCCGCTGGCCATGGCCGCCGAGGGGTGCTCTTGGAATGTTATGCCCTCCTTGGTGGGGCATGCATGTGCCTTATGGCTGAACGCGTCACAGTGGGTGCAGATGGGGGGCGCGCTGTCCACGGGTAACTGGAAAGGGTGGGTGGTATGCCCTTCAATATCAATATATGTGGAGTTCAGGATCTGGGTTAGGTCCTTTGCAATCTCCTCAGTTGGGTTCAGAACTGTGATGGCTTTGCCAGTGCACAGGTGTGACATCAGCGTAAAGTGTTACATCTCAAAAGATTTTATTTTGCTGTAAACGGTGAGACCATCTTTCAGGTGTTGCTCCAAAATGGCACATTTTACCGTAGTTGGGAAAAAGTTAAACGTGAGGAAAATTTGGTTGGATTTTGTCCATCTGGTGCATTTTTTTGATGACCTGTTGCCCTTTGGGGAGGTCAATCACTATGCGCACCACAGCAGCTTTGTCTGCTGCCTCCTTGTTTTCAAAACCAAGGTCCAGCCAACCGCATGACATGGAGTGAGGTGCAACATACACCGTGGTCAGGAAAAAAGTGTGCACATCCCCACAAATTTTTCCCATAGAGCTGTTTGTTGAATGTCCAGAAACACACAGACTCCGTATTCCACCAACAAGAGTGGTTGGGAGTGCAGCGTGTTGATGTACTGGTTGCATCGCGCTTGCCAAGCGAGGATTTCTGGGGAAATAGTGACCGTCAGTTTTTTATTATTTTTTTCTATTCCGCCAGTTTCTCCGGGGCATTTTTGAATGTTTGAGGCTGTGGGCCTACCATCTGCTCCTCTTACCTTACTTGCCCAACTGCTCCCTGACATGGGCGCAGACTAATCTCCTCTGTGAGATTATCAAACTAGAATCAAACTTGAATTGAATAAGTTGCAAAAGTGATTGCAACGAGAGAGAAAAGTAGTCAAAATGTGATATGATGAAACTATAGGAAACAAAGAGCATCACACGCTTTTATACAGTGAGTGCAAATATAGGGTTTTAAAGCAATCAAATTTGCTTTTGACACTTTCAATCTAAATCATTTATTAGACTGAGATGCCAATGCATTTGTACTACATTTTGCTGGTCAGTCATTTTTAACTGGGAAATGTCACTCTTTACATCTTCTAACTTCCATTGATTTTATCTATTTCATTACCATAGGGTTGTGCTTGTTCCTTAAAGATGCTACAAGGTCACCGCATGATTATCTCATTACTGGAGCTTCAAACAGATACTTTAATGACAATAAATGTGGGTATGATTGGCCAGCCTCCAGAAAAAATTCATGCACCATGATGTCTCATATGTCAAGCATTCTTGATAGAGTCCGTTGTAATGTTTTATAAGACTCAGCTTCCAGCGCCTATGTCTTGCAGAGACTACATATGGACACTTTTCCATTTAATTCTATCCACATTGATGCTTTTCCCCAATCTAGATTATCATAATTAGATGATTTATTTATTATTAAAATATTCTTCCTGTTATATAATTTTAGAATTCACATTGGATATAAAGGACTTATCTTTATGAGGTATAGCTCTTGCAAGCATTCAGTTTCATATTTATCTTTTGTTGACCTGTCCACTAACATGTCCTCCAATCTCACTACCCCTAAGAGGCATTGCAATCAAGTTTAAGTCCCAGAGAGGCGAGATAATTGATCCAGAAATCAAAGTAAAAGTAAAAAACCTAAGTACTTTAAAAATAATAAAAAGTCCTCAATAAACAAAATCTACTTCTATACATATTTCTTTAAGTTTTTCTAATATGTTTTTTATACTCTAATTTATTTTTAATATTTTAGAGTCCTTTTCAGAAAATTTCCATGTACCTATTTTTTAATAAGCTTATTGGTGATGTTCTTAATATGAGCATCAGTTGTCAACTTCAAGATATCCTAAAATGTACAGCCAGATGTGTTCAAATTGGTTTGGTGACTAGAGCTATGATTATACCAATAGGTTAATTATATACAACTGAAAATTTGATGAGGGTTGGTCAATTCTTATATCATCTTTTTTGGGCTTTAATTTCCGTCAAAGCATATTATCATAGGATTTTGATTATATATTTTTCTTAAATTAGTTAGTTGAACTAAAAATCTCTGAGCGCACAACTAAAGGTTAGTTCTAGTGCGGAGTACAATATTGATGGAAGAGCTTCACGCTGCCCATATAGCAGCTCAAAAGGTGTATTTCAAATAATGCAATGATAGCTATTATTGTACTCAAAGCAAAACCTAATTAATTAGGATGCTCATGCGGACATCTTACCTGAGACCATTTTTCTTAATGTAGAAGTTAATTTGATATTATCCCTTCCATCTACCCCATTTTGTATATGGAAATTATGTGTGGACATTACTCTCTTATATCCTAAAGAGTAATTAAATTTGGGGATCAAAAAGGAAGTGAATTGGTTCCATTATTTCTGAGGATCACCTGATGATAGCTGTGCTGGTATACTAATTAATTTAGAATGAATTTAAAGTACTAAGCACATTAATGAGGCTTAAGGAAATCTCTTAACCTATCTGAATAGGTGATCAATTGCGACAATGATGTACTAGGCTTCCCCAGTACTAACGCTAAATGTCTCATGGGATCTATTTAGACCATTTTCTATGTCAACTATTGATGTCCACTGATACTCCGTCTTATTATTAAGACACTTAAAGATTTGTAAACTCCACACAACAGGAGAAAAGATTGACCACATCATAATTTAAAAATATCACTATTAGTATTGTCAATTGAGTTATAAAGTTTTTACTTGTGCCTTCATATTGATGACTTGTAGGCGGCACAAAAGAAGTCTGATTTTTAGTATTGTGTATGAGAATTAATGCCTTCTAGTTTTTCTACAGCTGTCCATCTTTTATGTCAGTGTCTTCCATTGCTTTCTTTTGCGCAGCCTGAACTTAGTGTAGTTCGTTTCCTAAACTTCTGGATATCATACATCAGCTGAGTTCATCTGCACATGTATAGCATATCAAACTACAAGAAGTCTTGATAGCCTATGGCATTATGGTTGCTCACACTTAAATGATGTTAAATCCTGTCTTATAGGCTTTCACCTTTATATCTTCATTGTAATAATCTCTCTTCCAGTTTTTGATTACAAAGCCAGTAAAGAGAAGCATGCTTGGTTTTAACTCTATATGATTAATTCTAATTTATATGCAGATCTTTTTGTAAGCGTAGATTAATACAAGACTTTTCAGTCAGTCACTATATATTTTTTCTGCTTTCAAAATAATGCTTCACTTAGGTCACTGTATGTTTTCTTGACTTCATTGATTTGCCTTTTGCCGCATCTATTACTGTAAGTGAGGCATCTGACTGTATAATAAAAGGTTATTAAAATATGGGTTCCCAATATACAACTGGTCACCAGGTACTTTTGAAGCTCATCAGATGCAATATGAGCTTCTTTATATCACATCAAAACCTTTTGTTTGGTCTTGTAATAGATAAAAATGTGAATCTCAAGCTTTTTAATATCTTTAATAAGTCAAATTATTGAAGACAATCTCAATAAAGAACTGAACATTACAGAAACTCCTCAGGATTGACATCCACTTAATGGCTTCAATAATTCTCAGCTGATGTCAAAACTCTTTAATATAAAGCAAAGATTCTAAAATATTAATTTACTCATTAATTGATGTGATTTTCTTGTGTTTATTTTAAGCTAGGGGAAGTAAGCATTCTAACATATCTTGAAGTTAATTTTGGGTGATATGTGAGATTTAATAAAAATGCTCACATCTTGTAAATGGACAAGAGCGCAAGGCATTTTAAAGTTGGATAAGATTGTTTCAATTGCCTTAGGAAGGTAGTGGTTGCATTTTAAAATCCTTGCGGCATCCACGTAGGTTGGTAGAGCCCTAATGCTATAATAATGGAGCATTATAACTGACCCTACTATAAAAATTTGATTTGTAAAGATTTCAGTACCAGATCCATATTAAAAAAACTTACCCTCTTAGATAATCTAGTGGATCAACAAGCCTTGGAAAAAGATAAAACCCATTTTTCTAATCTTATTCAAATGTAGGTAATAAAGTGAACCCTGGATTGACTCATCTTTTTTTAGATACCAAAATTGGATTTCCTTAAGGACTCAAGAAGGCATAAGCATAAATTTGCAAGAAGTTTTTTAATTTCCTTGTCACTAACTATCTCTGCTGAACTTAATCTTCAAATCAGCCTTAAATAACCTTGAAGAGTCCTTGATGTCAACCCTATAAATCATGCTATTAGCACATTCAAAAATCATTGTTATCTTAAGCAAAAAATGGTATTTCTCATATAAAATTAACGCTTCCTTTCTCTGCCTTAAAACTAATTCAATTAAGTACCTGTTTAATTTAGTAAAACATTTTAGTAGTATTCTGTGGGATTTGAATTTTTTCTAAGGTAGCAACTAAAAGAAAACTTCCATCTCCATCATTTGGTATAATTGATTTAAAAACGATTATTTGCTTATATGTGACTTCAAATTGTAATTTTACTCAAATTAGCAAAAGAAAAAAAAATCTTCTATTAGCCTGGTAACAGAATCTCTGAGCTACCTAAGGTTCAATCCTTAATTTATGTCATGTAGCTTTAAATTCCACATAGAGTGCTTAGTAAATTTGTGCGTTAGATCAAAAGAATAAATGTCTGCAAACCAGGCTGATATAGTTATCAGAATTTTTGCCAGAATTGGTAAGTGTAAGTCTAGAGACCCAACCTCTTGGTATAGATCAGGAAAAGGTCCCTTTTAGGAAGAAGAAGGGACCTAATGCCCCTGTGGAGCCCTTGACTCAACTGGGGGGCTTGGATAATGTAGTGGATGAACTTCAGTTCACTTCATTGGCACAAAAAACCCACCACAGTACCCCATTTGGCTGCGTCTGATCTGATTGTAAAGATAAAAGAGGTCTGCAATGAGGTAATACAGGCCAGGAGCCTTCAACAGCAGCTTCCCCTCTTCCTCTGAGCCTCACTCCGCCATCCTTTACATTCTTGGGTAAGAGGAAAATGAGCCTCAAAACTCAGTAAAGGGCTCTCAAGTCAGAAAACAGGTCTGTGACACAGAATCAAATATTCTGAGTCCAGGAAAGCCAATCTGAGTCAGAAAGTTAAATTCCGGGAAATTTTGAAAAACTTTTTAAAAATTCATAGGAATTGACCCTGGTGGAACTCAATTTGGCCACTCCTTCAATCTGAGTTAATCTGCTAATGTTTGGATTGGTGAGGGTCCCTCCCTGGAGGATCCAACGCTTACGTTGCCAGAGCTTTGCAACCTTTGCATAAGCCAGATGACAAAGCCCAAACCAAGGCTGAGTACCCTTGAGTACATCAGCTATTGCTGCCCAGAGAAAACGTACACATGGCCCCCATTTTTCCCCACTACACATATATAAGGCAACTGCCTCTGTAAGGAGCATTTGTCAGTCCATTTTTACCTTTGAGTTTTAATAAAAACTTCTCCCTCCAAAACTCTCTCCACGAGCTCTGCCACTTTTTCCACAATACTTTTACTTAACCTAGAAAAGTATGCAACGTTCTACATCCTAGGGCCAATAATCGTTGAGTGGGCCCTCCAAGTAATCAATCCGGTGGCCTACCAAATGGTGATCACAATACAGGAACTCACTGCCAGCCTACGACGTCAATCCACCACTTCAGGAGAGTTCTCAGATCTGCCAAACTCTTCACAATGACCTGGTTTCCATTCAGCACCCAGTGGACCAGCTTCAGGTCTGCCCCCCCATCCTCAAAAATGATAAAAGAATTCAGCCTAATCTGCCTCGCCAATCTGCTAGTGGTTTGGTGCAATTTGGGTGGAGTGAGGCCATCTCCTCTAATTGCAATTCTCCGTTCAGAGGTGAGGACTTGCCGTCCACACAACTGAAAGGTGAGAACCAGGCACTGAACCATCTGGGCCATTCCACTGAGGGCCAATCTGGCCCAAATCAAATTAAAAAATTAATCTGCCGCACTGGTGAAATACCTGACCTTTATACTCTACCTGAAACACCCCAATGGATGCAAGTTGAGGCCCAAGGCCTCCCTAGGGTTAAAATAATTTGATTTGATTCAATTCAATTTTCAAAGCCAACCATTTTTTTTAAAAATTTTGAAAATTCCTATGATTTTCAAAAAGTTTTCTATAATGAACCAGTCCAGAATGGGTGGGAAAATGAAGCCAAAAGTCAACAACTGCAAACCTGGAAAGATTGGTCGTCCTCCTTGCCTCTCCCACCCATGAAGGATGCCTCAGAAAGACCTGCGTTTGCCCCTATTGCAGCCATTTGGTTTGTTATAGGGGCCTTTGGTATGTTAACTGACTTCTATTTCCCTCACTAGAATAATAGGGGATCCCTCCTACAACTACTCAGAACTGCTATGCCCTTGCCATTCTGGGCCTTCTTAGGGTTGTTACACACCCAGATTAGAAGCTCAGTCTTACTTTAATAAGCAGATTACATGACTGTAAGCTCAGTTTTTAATCAGATGCAGAGGCAGGCTTCATAAGTTTTTCCAATTAACTTGTATGAATGGTAAGGACATTATCATTGCAAACAAATTAATACAAAGTTATTATGTTTACTCAGGAGTTCAGCCCATTTCTAGTCACAGAGAAACAACAATGTCTTACCCCAGTTTTCAAAGTATACTCCAATTTTGTATTTAAGTCCAAATCTCCTCATTAATTTGGTGCCAATCAAGAATTGCAATTCTAGTCAGGAAGCTCAAAAAACAGCATAGATATGCCTAAAAACCCAATGCAGAGTTTAAGGCAATATATGTTCTTCATAAGGTGGTATAATTGGGTCCTACCTCCCATAAACCTTCCAATGTTCCAAATATGGAGCAATCTTGATACAATTTACCAATATAATATATAAGATATTGAATGGAGAACCACTATTACTAATACCATCACTTTTATTTGATTAACAAAATCTTTGATTTATATAGGCTCAGTTTAAAAAAATGATTTTTATATATTGGATTATCATTTCCAGAATAAAGTGTGTGAACTTAATGTGAGGAAGCGCCAGAATATGATTCCTGATTGTTGCTATAAAAAATATAAACTTAATACTTTCAGATTTATTCTATAGTAGCTCAACCTGATACTTGTTAATCAATATTCTAGAAAACAGCTTTCTAGCATATGAATGAGCTGCTGATTATATAAATTAGGGGTTTCCCTTTTGCTTTAGATTTAAGTATCGCATTTGAATCTTGATATAAGGCTTGCTGCAGTGTATCCAAGCTATGTTTATTAAATATTTAGGCTAACTTTAAAGTTTACCCAGTGGGTTGTTCAGTAGAATTTGAGCGTGTGAGGTTTTAGATTTTCTAAAATATAGAATTTATTGAGAGTTCCCTTGCTTTGTATTTTCTTCCTTTTTTTCTCCTTCAGTTTGACGCATTTTTCATAATTTTTTAATTTCTTTTGTACTAAACTTGCAAAATGGCCAGGTTGTCCACATTTATTATAGGTGAGATTGTATTTATGAAAGATCTATCTATATTGAGTTCATTTTATATTCCTCAATTGTTTGCTTTCTTGATTTCTTAGATATTTCTTAATCTCATTGAGTTATAGTTCTTAACTGGTTTAATAAGGTTTATTGAAAGCATTGAACTAATTACCCACATCTAAATTATTATAATATATGGAAAATGGTATTATATATCATTAAAATAGAGACCATCCATAAACTTTCAAGTCTGGATTACTCAACTAGCCCTGTAGTGTGCACCAAATGTAACCTATAAATCTACCGACAAGGATTCAATGTGTGCGTTTTACAAATTGTTGATATTAATAGATGGGTTAACAATGTTATGAAGTCTATCGTCCTAGTTAATCTTCATAACCAAACTGAGCTTATTTTCTAAAGCTAGACTATTGCTAACGCTCTTCTTTCTATCCTTGAAGGTAGTTAAAATACTCCAGGCAAACAAGAGAAATTCTATCCCTTCAAAATTTTTCTCTAGAGTTGGAAACTTCTAAACCACGCTATAAATTATCTAGGTTCAGTAGGTTCAACGGCTCCTAAAAGAACTTCTCCTATCATGTATTACGCAGGAGCCAAAGGGGTTTTAAAGCAATATCTAGACAAATAATATCTATCCTTTAACTATAATCCCTGGAATAAAAATTACACTAAATGTATAATTTTAAATATCGTTTTTAAGTCTTTAAGCCTCTAAGTTTGCTTTATCTATTGAAAAAAGCGAATGTATGTGTGAATCTGGCGCCTAACTCTTCCATTGGCGACATTATAAAAACTGGCAGCTGTCACCAATAGATTAGTTCTCTGGAGTCATCCCAAACAATAATCTTCCTCATCCTTCTAGTTGAATTTTGCTGACAACTAGAATGTGACCCAGTATGGATTGAATTTATTATTGTGTCTTAATGCTTTTGCTCAACCTCAGCGGATTATTCTTTTTAAGCTAGCAACCTGTTTAGGTAATGGGATCTTTTACCCATCAACATCAAGCCGCGTTATCTAAAAAGAATAACGTTCAAGATAAAAAAGCGTTGTCAACGCCTAGAAACTAATTAAAAAACCTTTAATTGATTGGTGACAAACCTCAATCAATTTATGCAAGGTTACATAATTATCGATTGTTAAAATAATAAACAATTGTAACTGTCAGGGATTCTCCTTGATGGAACATCAGTTATCCAGCGGAATCAAATTATGACGGATTAGCTGATATCCCATTAGGTAATATGACCAATGTTCAGGTATAATATCCTATGATAACTCAAATTTACAATGGTGAATAACCCTCAGATGATAAAGTAGATACTATATAATTTAATTGACCAGATGATGTGGGATTACTAAAAATTTAATTCATCACTCTCTTGACCAGTTTATCAAGCAAAGAATAGAGAGTTAGGAGTGGATTCTGCCTCAGGCCTTGGTAAAATATTTAGAAATCAAAAATAAATTCATCTTCAAAGATTGAACTTCTCCTCTCTTGATACATCTCATACTATTGGCAACATGGCTCCTCCTCTACTTTTCCTACACGTTTCCAGCTCACGTGAGTGAAGTTCCATTGCCCAATGGCATACCAGGACTATTTTGTCAATTTCGCCAATAGTACATTCTGGAAATCCTGTATCTCTCAGGTTTGGCTTCTACGACTTTAAACCAATTAAAGGATATTCTAAGTTATTTTACTAATTCCTTGGTTCCTGTACTCCCCCAGGCTGGGCTCTCCATTTTTCAATCAGAGCAGATTTTCTGATTACCTTTCTCATGCCTCTTTATGGTAGATCCAGTTTCAACGTGAGCTGATCCTACCAACAAACATGGTCTTCTTTGAGACCGTATATTTCTTCCCCCTTTTCCAGGTAGATAATGGTAGGTGGGAACACTGCCAGATTCTCTTGATTGCAGCAAAATTAAAAATCTATATTTTAATATATATTTTTCTTATATTTTTATATTTTATGTTATGTTTATATTATCTCTTCAGCAATGGGACTTAACCTATTATCAATAGGTTAAGAGGTCCCTCTTCTGAAACTTAATTATTATTTCTGGTTTAAAGGTCCCTTTTTAGAAGAATTACCTAAAAATTATGGTTCAGAGGTCCTCTCTTGAGACTTAATCATCAATTATTGTTCAGTGGTCCTAAGACATCATTGCCCTTTACTTCTTCCTTAGATCCAATAATTTAAGTCTTTATTATCGACCTGGTTCACTATATAACCATCTGTGATGTTTTTAGCACATAATCATATGTCGCCGTCTTAGTAACCTTCTTAATTGAACCTAACCATAGGGCGTCAAACTTGATTTTTATGACACAATCCATGGGTATTGCATTAGGCTAATTTATCTCCTATACGATACTTTTTAAGCGCTGGTCAATTTTAATTGACCTTTTTCTTTGCTTTAATTCTTTTATTTAACATCATGTCAAATCCCTGTGATTGCAGTTCAATGATGATATTTGTCATTCAATTTAAGTATTTCTCTGAGATTACGCCTATACTGGTTAAGCTTCTGAATACAAAATTGGCAGTATTGAGGCTCCTCGTCCATATATAAACTCAACGGTGTTTTCCATGCCACTGTATGATGACTGATAATGTGCGCAAAGATAACTGAACTCAAATAAGATCCCCAAATGGAGGTTTCCCTGCTACCAATTTTTGCAGCAATGTAGCTAGGTTTCCATTGACTCTTTCTACCATTCCGTTAATTTCTGGGCGGTAGGGAATGGAACACTCCTCTAATTATCATTAATTCATTTAATCTTGGAATCACATGAAACATAAAGTTAGTTTTCTTATTACTTAATAATACTTGTGGGCATCAATGCCAGTACTCTACTTGGTTCATATAAATATAGCAGTGCTTGTAACAACTATTCTGCGTAAGGCCTTAATCTTGATTCATCTATTCAGATGGTCTATCTCAATTATAATTAACCTTACTCCCCCATTACAAACACTCAAGTGTCCCATTACCTCTATTGACACTGTGTGCTAAACAAACACAGTTTGTACTAGCTGGTATCCCAATACATTCTTGCGGGGCTTGTGAAATAGACAACCATGCAACAGATTAAATAATATGCTTCATCATAATTTACTGATTTTTAATGATAATATGGACGTAGATGGTCAATTGTTTTTCTAGGCCACCATGTACTACGATCTTGTGCACAGCTTGAGTGAGTTCATAGCATTTTGATGGTTTATGGAATAAAGTATCTGTTTTTACCAATCACTTTATATAGCTGTCATTATTCATCTCTACATTTTTCATTGCTTTCTCGGTGGCTTTAATCATCTGAGGATAATCAACAATATTACCTTTGACCATCTGTTGAATAGGTCATCCGCTTGATGGTACAAAACTTGAACGGTAGGTAATCTCAATAATCTATCAGCATTCAGATGTGATGCTCATGCTCAGTGTATAATTTGAAAAAAGTAGTTTTAAATTTCAAAGTTCATCATTCCAGTCACTCCTCTAGTTCTTTAAGATTATGCACCAGTGTAGAGAGGAGTGATCAGTCACAGCCTTAAAGTGGTCCAATGAATATACACTCAATTATGTTTACAAGCATTTTATCACATAAGGCACTTGCAGTCTTTCATGGTGTAGTTTCTCTCTGTTTGCGTCAATGTTCTATTCACATACGCCACTGGATGCTCTTCCCATCATTGTCTTCCTGACTCAAAGTGGCGCCATTCGCCATTTACAAGGCATTAGTATGAATAATACCCTCCTGATTGAAATTTAAATAATTCAGAACAGGTCAAGTCATCAGATATCTTAGCTCAGTAAACACATCTTGATCCTCCTCAATCCTCAAAAATCCTTTTTTGGGATCATTATTCAGGTAAAATAGTTGTTCAGTGATTATGGCGAAATATTCTATAAAATTGGTGATAGTAGCCGATATTCCAAAGAAACTTGTATGTCCCAAACACTCTTTGTGATCAACATAAATTCAATGGCCATTATCTTCTGTGGGTGCAGTTGTAATCGGCCAAAGTTCATCACAACCCCCAAATATTCAAGACTTTCTTGAAAAATGGTATTTCCTCAGCTTGATCGTCAAATTCGCCATCACTAGGCATTAAACGCTTCTTCCAAGGTTTCCAGTTGATTGGTGAATGTCCTGCTGAGGATATTTATGTTGTCTGAGTGCACCAAAATGCAAGACACTTTAATTCACTCAAGATAGAATCCATCGCCCTCTGGAAAATTGCTTACGCATCTCATACTCCCTTTAGGATTCTTTTTAGCTGAGTAAAATCCTTATATGGAGATTATTGCACACTTCTCTTGATCTTATTTTGGCAATTCTAACTACCAATACCCAAGATCAAACCCATTGTTGAAAAGAACTTGGCTTCCCATAGGCGAATGAGCACATTTTATCTCAGCAACAGACACAAATACTTCTTGGTGATTTTATCCAACTGGCGGTAATTTATTCAAAGCGATCCATCCTTTTTCTTCACAAAAAGGTTTAGACACACCCATGGACTCAAATATGGTATGAGGATACCATGCTCAACCAAATTACTGATTTCAATAATGATTGACGCTATATCAGCCTTGATAGTGGACAATCGCATTTATATTTATAGTATCCCCAAGTGTCAACCTTTGGGATTACTTTTTAGTGAATATAGAGTCATGGTCATCCTGGGCAGATATCACCCAATATTTCTCAAATAATTGAAGCACTTCCTCCTGCAGATGTTCTGATAACAAAATCCTTTTGCTTTTGATTGACCTGTAAGTTAATGCTTTTGTAATCATCTGCCATTAATCTCTTTTCTGTTAGCATTCCAAAAAAATGAAAATCTTTATGTTTCTGCCATCAGGATAAATGTGAAAACGCAATAGTTTTGGTGTTTTACCACATTTTCGGTTTTTTGCTCAGATTGGCCAGCATTAATCGTATCTTAACATGGCCTGGCATTAAATTCTTTAGAGCTACTCATGGCTCTATATCAATTTTTCATGGGGCAATGATTTCTTAAATATAATAATTCCATGAATTCAAGTTTTACCCTGTGTTAACTATTATTTGTGTTTCTGGCAGAATGGTTCTTGGCATAAATTTCTCTTGACTGTAACCAACAGTTATAAATAGGCTTGAATCTGTAAATTAGTGGAGAGGCTAATGAAGATGAAAGATGTGGCAAAATAGACTACTTTATTGAGTTAGAAAGTGTTAAAATTTTTGGATGTGTGGGAAAGTTGTTCCTAAGAGACTTCCATATCCCTGTACAATCAGGATCTTTCACAGCCTTCCTGATCAACCACCTGGTCAGCGCCCTCACTGTTCTGCGTCATCCTCATGACTGCAATGGTGGGGGTCACACCACTTGAGGTTCGTGAAAGGGGATAAATTTTAGAATGCATCTCCATTTATTCTCATGCGCATGATGCTTCCTTATCAGAACTCTCATTGCTGCCTTTAGGAAAGGTTTCATTAATGATGTCTCAAGAGTCAACTTATTGAGGCTTGATTTGAGAGTAGGAATTTTTGACTTGAACATTGCTTTGAATCCTAACAATAGTAATTTGTTGCGTTTGTCCTCAACAATATCCCACAGTTTTGAGTAGCTTCTCTGGAATTTTTCTGATTTTTCTTAAAACCATAAAGTAGCATATGGGAATCATATTATCATTGTATAAATTAGCAAAATTATTCTTCTACATCAGCGGAGTTTCACCTTTCTGATAATATTAAGGGCAGGGCTTGCCCCAAGTTTGTTAGGATATTCTCCTCAAAATCACATTTGATAGCATACTTTCTCAGGAATTCCATTACCAATTAGGACATTTTATTTTTATTTGCCAATAAGATGGTGGGAGCTGATACCATTGGTGATCTGAACTCAAGTGGCAGGGTAATGTATTCTCCATAAGATTTTATGGTATATGGTCTGACAGTTCCATATTCTTTCCATTGCACTAAATCCAACAAATTCTTCATTTGCTTCACCATATTGTCAAAACAATATTAAAGGGTGCTCCACAATTAATTATTGCCCATGCTTTTAATTGATTGACTATATTATTCACATAAAACAACCAGAGTATTGTAATAAAGCGTAACCTGGGTGAATTGTGGAATTTGTGAATTTAAATTTGAATTAATTGCTTAAACAAATTAGGAAAAAATTCCTTGATCAAGCAATTATGAAAAGAGATGTTCCATTGTCAAGTTTATTCTTGAGTTTCCTTCTGTGCTTTTGGTGGTTCTGACTTTTTCTGGAAACTGACAAACAATGGCTGAGTAACTTATTTAACAATTTTGGGGTCTAACCCCTTTTCCTTTGCTTAGTAATTGCATTTAAATCCTAAAATAATCACTTACTGATAGGATTGGGTATGTATTTTCTACAATTAGATCTAAATATTCATGTCATCTATAATTATGTCAGGGGGAACATGTTTGATTGCAGTACTAGATTGTTCCATATCTACTCTTCCGGCCTTTTTCTGAATCCTGGCCAGGTTCATTTTCCTTAGCCTGCACCAGATTAGCTTGTCTTTAGGCTTTTATAACAACATTGAGTGCCTACATGGCTAAGTTTCCGCATTGGTGGCAGTATTTGAAGTTTTATACGCTTTTAAGTTCTTCAGCTAATTCTCTGTTACAACTCAATTTTGTTGCTCCTTATTAGCCTCAGCAATTTTCACTGTATTCTGAGTTCTGGCAGGAATAACTTTGAAGGTTCTATTAGGTGCCTCAAGTGTTGCTCCCCAGCACTCTGAGTACTTCACCATCTGTGATTTGGGAGTTTGGTTTGCAAGCACCAAAAAATAGCTTGGTGCAATTCTCAGTAGGGCTGAAGCGCTAATTTCATTGCTATGATAAATTAAAATCTGATATAATTTTCATGCCCATCAGGATCTGTGCTTCCCAGTAAAATTTGGTCAGTAAAAGCAGCTAATGGTTCATTCTTTTAAAAACTAAATTCCCATAAACTCATGTTTGCGGCTAGCCATCAGCTTAGGATATATAAACTCAGTCGTTATTGCTTTATTTTGCGTCGCTGTACGTCCAATCGCCCCCTTTTAGATGGGTCAACACCAAATTTTGAAAGTCAGTTTCTAAGCAGTTAATTACAACTACTACTTTTTGTTGGTCGCCATATCCAAACATCATCATTTCAAATAGGCGAAAAAACACTAGTGAGTTATCCTGATAAAACAAAGGTAATTTTGGAATACTTCAATATTCTTTTACTACTATAGAAGCAGATCTTTGCTCAGCAGCCCAACAAATGATAGGTGTTTCAGAGTATTCTCTGAAAGCACAGCGAAAGGTCCAGGTATATCTATCAGGTGTTGTAAGTTTCAATAAGGAACTTTGTGCATCTCGTTGTCAGCTTCTTTCATTTCTATCTAGTCACAATCACACTTGTGGGTTTTTGAGCTCTTCTGGGCGCTTTATGATCTGTTATGTCTCCCTAAACCTAGCAAAAGCATTCACTATCTGCTTCTTTTTTAGTTTCTGTAACAGAAACCCCTTGATTAATTCAGCCTCTTATCATTTCAAAGAGTTGAACTTCCCATAAAGATGAGTATTGATCTTTCAAGTTTGTTTAATTTCTTCTCAGCTTTTGTCATTTGCTCATTTAAAAAGGTGTGGAAACTTTAAATAGCTGCATTATCCAGCTTGGGATTATTTAAGCTTAAATTTATTCCATTAAGGTCCATTTATTTAATTTAGCTTATAGATTAAGCTTTAAGATGATAATTTAGTTACAGTTTTCTGTTCAGCAATAATAACTGAAAAATGGTTAGCAAAAAATTATAAAAAATAAATAAATGGTAGAATGAATATATTATGTTGGGGATTGTTGGCAACAACGTGAAAAGTGTAATTCAGCTCAGGGTGGCAATTACTCATATGAGATTGTCAGTTAAATTAGCTGACATAATGGCTGATTCAATGGCTATTTAAATATACTATTCATCATTAAAATTAGCTGAGGTTTTCCCTAAATTATACCTTTATCCCTTTTTTGTCAGCTAGGTGTGCCAAGACCATCATGATGGCCATAATTACCATAATAAAATTCCTACAATACTATCATCAATATATATTCCCAAATTCCAATAATAAAATATACTTTATACCTTATAGCTTATAATCGTATCTTGCTTTATATATGCTTCTAGTTGAAGAAAACTCATCTTTCTAAGTATCAATCGCGCAAAATGAGGCCAAAGCCACTTAAATCATCAAAATTTGTCAGAGTGGGGCCAAAGTTACTCAGTATTTAAATTATGACTAGACTAGTTGTCACCATACAACTAGAAAGTCTAAATTCCATTTAAGAACCACAAGTTAAGTGAAATTGCGCACCACAAAATACCCAGTGGTTTTAGCAATTGATGCTTACTACAGAGGAAGAGTTAAGTCTTAATTAAATATATAACGCCAAAATATTTTAATAATATGGAGCACATGTGCAACCAAGAGGAAGGATCGTCAGCAGTCATTCAAGGATATACATTTAGTGACGGTTATGTTGGTGGATCCTAAATACATTCATCTAATGATCATTGGAGGGAAGAATAGAAAGGAACATTTACAAAACACCCTCAGTGAAAATCTATGACAATTAAACAAAATCAGTCAAATCCTTATAAAGGAATTTCAGATCTTGCCCACTAATAACTTAGATTGAAGCTGTGGGGTTATTCTATCACACAAAAATATCAGGAGGAATGAAGATGAGATTTCAAACAATTTCTGCACATGAATACTTTGACTCTCTCAGGGTTTTTATGTACTATTGAGAACAACGGCAAATATGTTATAAAATATGTACAGCTGATGACCCAAGGTATGAGAATGATCTAATCCTGACAACTGGTAGTGATCTCCAATATGGTTGCATAAACTCAGAACAGAAGCAATCAACAGAAAGCGTTGATTCAAGATTGGACGCCAGCTCATAATAGATCCATGTAGGGTTGAACTCCATGTCCCAGTGTGTTCAATATTTGAATAGACAAATTATGAATCTGGTGACTGAATTAAATACAAAACTTTAAGCAATTGTCAAAGAGATCATTAACCAGCTGGGTTCAACCATTAATGGAAACATAATCTGGATAAGCATTGCAAAGTGGCAGGATTCAACATTGCCAAAATTTACCTGAGCTCAGTCTGCACCCAAACCAATGGTTTCAGTCAATAAGGAACTATTACATAATTCTTTATTTGGTCAAAGGAAGATGGGAAATAAAGAACCCTGTTGAGGATACTAAATAATAATTTGTATGGCTTTAGGAAGATTTGAAATCTTTAATTGAAGAATTTTCTTGGAAGTAGAGATCATTACAAAAATGCTTTGAAGTCAGCGATACATTATTATTTGGATTTGATGAAGTATAAAGTGATTAAGTTAGATAATGAAATGTTCAAATATGAAATAAAAAATATGAGTTAAATGATCATTTTGTAAAGAGATTTGTCTATAACTCTCCTGTTCCCAGCGTGGTAGCGCATGGTGCACAGGCATAATGTTAGAAACTAGTCGTTAATACTAAAGTTACTAGAGCCCAGCAGAGAGTGCTTGAGCTAGAATAACTTAGGTTGAGAATGCTTATCATTAGAGGGAATAACCAAAAGGGAACCACGTGGTGCTTGGAGGGGTAGTGTATAGGAGCTCCAGTTTGTAGGAAACATGGGTGGCCCAACGGTGCATGGGCGAATAGATTTATAGTTTAAAAAATAAATGGTTAATGTTTCATGAGACCTCCTTGAAGAGGCCCACACACAGGATTGTCCAAGATAACATTCATATAAAAAATGGTGTACTAACAAAGGGGTTTATTATGAGGGAAGTCAACCAATGAGAGAGATTGGTCTTGAAAAAAGGGATATAATTTAATATGGGCAAAGAATCAATTTAGGGAAGTGGGTCTAAGCCAAGGTACACCAATAGGTTCACGCTTCCATTGGGTAATAAACTGTACTTGGTAATCAACCAGATACAGGTTATTTATCATATGAGAGGCTGACCTGAGCTGGAAATTTTCTAAACCAAATGGGTTCTGAGACCCTAGCCACCAAGAAACTGAAGAAAACTAAATTTGTTAATTGCAAAGCTAGTTTGTTTTAACGCTCCTGCTGTTATACATGGTAAAATTCTCTTGAATCCCTAGGACCAACTTGGGTATACCTTGCCTTCACTCAGCGTTGATCCAAGGTATGTTTGAGGTCAGGGAGGCCTGCCAACTTCTTCTTCTTTGCCTCCTGATATGCAGCTTTGTCCTTAACGTTGGTCCCAATTATAGTGTCATTTTTCAACCATGACACAATTATTTAGTGTGCATAAAAGAGAGGCCTCACTTCAGAAGGAAGTTGTTACCTTGGGAACAGCTCTGGAAGGAGAAATGGGGAAATATCTCCAACTTTGCGAGAACAACTGGAAATTCAAGGGTTGAGAGGAGAAAATCCTCAAACAATTGGATAACTTTGAAGATTACAAGTATAATTGGACTCAGGATGTATATACATAGGGCAGAATTATCTAAGGAAGAATTGGAAATTATTAAAGTAGAAAATTGCACTGAGAGCATGATTTAATCCATTTGGGAAATGCCATCAACCATTGTGGCCCTCTCAGAAGTAACACCATAAACTACTCCAACATTTGTTCGCATACCAATAAAAATACCGCCCCAATTATAGTTAAATATTTCAAGAGCACGCCTAAGTTACCCATTTTTAATTAGATAATTTGTATATCTTTTCTGGTTAATTAAAGACCATGTATGGTTATAGAGATTGCCATAAAGTGTTACTTCATTAATTGCCACAGTAATCCATGTCAGAATCTATTTTGCCCTATCTATGTGGGAAAATTGGAGCTATAAAAGGTCGAAAGAAGAGATTATAAAGGGGTTTTGGAGGCAAAGAAAATGTCTTCCCAGAAACAGAAATTTATGGGTATATATTTCTAGAAAGATAAAACCGTGGGTGCGTTTGCCAATTGTTTTTATAAGGAAACACAGATTCTTAGCAGATCCAACGCTATGATCGATATTTTAATGGAAGAATCGCCATTAAACACATGTTGAGCCCTTATAGAGATCTGAATCATGCGATGGTGTCAGCTCTAACCAGTAGATATACCATTTCTCAAAAGGTAGAGTATCAGAAGGTAATGCCAATAAATTTTAACGCACCATATTAGACCTATAAACTGAGAATCAGGTGAATAACAGAAAGAGTTTAAGCCAATTCCTTGACAAATTTAGAGATTATAATAATTGAGGGAATCAAGATAAACAGTTTTAAGGATCTAGACCCCCAACAGGCCACGTTTGACTTGCAATAAGTATGGCCAGCCCAGACACTTTACCAACAATTGTGGACATTGAAAGCCTAAGGATCATATTAACTTAGAGAAGACCAAGGAGAAAAAGGAAATTCCTAAAGAACTAGGAAATAATCATATGGTCTAGACATGGAACAGTCTAGAATCTCAGCTGATCAAGTTCTTGGTAAAACTTAAGATTCGAACAAGTCAGAGCTATTTTCAGTTAATCCTGAGTTAGATCCTCTTCATCAAGTGAACTACTGGCATTTCAATGCAGTAACCAGATCAAAACCAAAAGATATTGTCCCTGAATTGTAAAGGAAGTAGCTTAGCTGTATGACTGACTATTGTTGATAAGGTCTGGACTGCCAAAGATGAAGCTGACGTATTATACCCTAAACAGATGATGAAAACGTATCAATTCTGATTGGTACTATCAGAGAGATGTT
The DNA here is from genome assembly GCA_022478985.1 of Massospora cicadina. Taxonomy (NCBI): domain Eukaryota; kingdom Fungi; phylum Entomophthoromycota; class Entomophthoromycetes; order Entomophthorales; family Entomophthoraceae; genus Massospora; species Massospora cicadina. The sequence goes on along the minus strand of JAKSZP010004052.1, from coordinate 28,680 downwards.
CCTCAATATTTTTGCCCATTTTTTATAGACCCCTTGATTCAGCAAATGAATCCGTCATACATGGTGTAAACAATAGTTTATTCTATTTTCCAGGTGCACGTATATGGATATTTTAGTTAAAAAGTCCCTATCAGGGCAATCATCAATAGCAGAGCGCTGATTACCATTGTCTCAACTAAATTGGTTAATCAATTAAATATCAAACCAGATTAGAGCATAAGAAGCATTACAAGACAGCCAGTCCTGACTCTACGAATTCTTGAGGGTCCTATAGCACTCTGCCTCTATGGTTTGGTTTTTTAGTTATGTCAGCGCTGGTGATTGTTCTTGCCAACCAGAATTATGATATTCTTATTGGCACTGACCTCATGAGAAAGTATAGGTTAAGTGTGACTATGAAGCGAATACCTTCTTGATTTTAGGGCATAAGTTGCCACTAATCTGCCAACAAGAAGGGTAAGTGCCCCTCAGAAAAAGGAACAACTTCATCAATCTGGTATACAAAGATGGATTGTACCTGTTGTGTACCAAATAGTTGAAAAAAGTCCAAACGTTACCAAAATATGTGAACAAAAATCGTTAGATACCAATTTGAATTAAAGAAGATATTACCATCAAACCTGGAATGCAGCAAGTCATAGCAACTGTTCTGACATTGGAGATCCCAGTGTAGTTATATGTGGAAGTTGAAACTCGTTGGAAAAGATCAAGGATTCACCCTTGGGTAGCCCCAGCGATATTAATCCTCAGTCATGAGAAGATTCATATCTTATTGGCTAATTTGGGAAATACTCCAAGTGAAGTCAAATGGACCAGGTGGTTGCATTTGCCTTGTTAGATCTGATAACAGAAATTCATTCCTTTCACAAGTTTGGTGAATTTGATGAGTTATGATTAACTGGAGAATATATCAGGAATATCAACACGTTAATTGAAAAGATATCAGTTAGCTGGTTTGGTGGAGGGCCAAAAGAATAAAGTCTTGGTCATTTTTTTAGAATAAGATTATTTTTAGGTAAGATGCTATAAGATTTAAAGATCTCTTACTTGATAATTTTGGTCCTGCACACTTGATTGGGTTGAAGTTCAGCTGAATGAACTTCTATTTTGCCTGTGGCTTACAGTATTTTGACCGTTTGGAAGCTCATTAGGCGTATTCAAATAATCTGACTCTTCTGGTTGATTTTGGGCTCAATTTTCCTTTTATATTTAGGAACTTCTTTAGAGTCAGGCAAAGGTATAAGCTGTGGATTCTGAGATTCCTGCTTGGTGACACTCTTTGAAAGAGACTTCAGATGAAAAATCAGTAAAATATTATTTAAAATAGATCATTATTTAGACTATAGTATTCAATCTTTAATCATTAGGCTGGGTGCTAGTATTTATACCTCAAGGGCATCTCCTGACCACATCCCAAGCACGCAATCTCCACAGATTATTTTCCACCTCAGTTTGGCCTTTGAACTGATACAACTATGACATAATGCTAGGTTTATTGGTGGCAAAATACTCTCATAATTGGGAGGATTTCAGGGACAAAAATCGCAATAAGAACGTGCAAAATTGTCCTAGGATCATCTCAATTTGAGTTTTGTCATACTGCTGACGAAATAAACTTCTGGGAAATTTGGCATCAATTTCGTTTAAATGATGGATCCCTAATCAGGATGTTGTCAGGCTTCTCTCAATAGCACTAGGTACTACCATTTGGGCAGTCTATATACAAGTGCTATTATGCCAATTATGAGGATCAAAATACAAAATTTGCCATAGGGCGGGAAATTAGTTGTAACATTATGATGTCAATCTTATTATTCTATTTGTTCATGGGTTTATAAAGGTTATTTTAACGAACAATTTCTGGATGATTTCTTATGATGAATGTTTGAACATGATCCCAAATTAAAGGGACCAAATGCCAAGGTAATTACATGTATATCACGCCTAAATTATGTGAGATATTTGGCCCAAGTTAAAAAGTGGTTAGTTGAGTTAAGTGGCACTGAGATATTTGGCCCAAACTATGATTAAATAACTATATTTAGTTTGGCATTGAGATATTCATCCTAAACTGTGAAGTGGATAATTGAATTAAGTTGGCGTTGAGATATTTGGCCCAAACTGTAAAGTTTTTAGTTGAATTAAGTGGAATCAAGATATTTGACCCAAACTGTAGAATGGATACTTGATTAGTTGGCATTGAGATATTCATCCTAAACTGTAAAGTGGATAATTGAATTAAGTTGGCGTTGAGATATTTGGCCCAATTTGTAAAGTGGATAATTTATTTAAATGGCGTTGAATATCTTATCCAAGCCATATAAATGCACGTGGCTTTAGTTGAGAACTAGAGTAAGTAGAACAAGTTTTGGAAGTATAATCAGCCTGATTTTGTTAATTTTCAAAGGGTTTATTTTTGAGTTAACTACCATAATCTGACAATGACCAAGGTCTGGGATGTGCTATGGACACGTTACATTATGTTGAGGTATGATAAATTAGACCAACTTGGATGAGACCCATTCAGAGACTAGAGCAGCAGAGCATTTGTTGAAAAGATCAAGAAGCTATTAGAACATGGAATGCATGTACCAGCATCCAGTCCATGGTCAAGTCTGATACTCATAGTCAAGGAAAAAGATGGATTGAATTGAGTTGTGTTTGATTACTTTCAGTTAAATAAAATCAAAAAGAAGGATTTTTACCCCTATCAAGAATTGAAAAAGCACTAAATCAATTAAAGATAGCCAAATTCTTCTCCAAAATAGACTTGCTATCCAACTATTAGAAAATCAATATGCCTCCAGGGGATCAGTAAAAGTATGCCATAATTATGGCACAGGGATTGTACAGCCTACGAGGATGCCACAAGGCTTGTGCAACGCCCCACAACGTTTTTTGAAGAAAGGACACGATTTTGTTGGAACTCAAATTGTCTTGTGTCATGGTCAATTTGGACACCATCAACGTGTTCAGCTGAATATTCTTAGATAATTTACACACCGAGAAGAAGTATTTAAAATATTGGCTTCAGCAAATATCAAGATAAATGGCAAAAAATGTCATTTTTTCAAGGGATGATTAGAATACGCAAATACATACTTAATGCCGATAGACTCAAGCCCCAAGGCGAAAAGTCTATGCAATCAAAATGATTTCAATCAATAGGAGCATTTATGATGGTCAGGTTTTCCTGTGAATGGTCAAATATTATTGCCAATTTACTAAGGATTTTGCAAAAAAGCTGATCTGATATTCCATCTCCTATAGGAGCTGAAAAGGGGGTTCATTTGGAATGAGAATCTTAAAACGCTTTTGATGAGCTATGGAAAACATTAACAATACTTCTTATTCTTAGATATCTAAATTTAGAAATCCTTTCATAATACAGTCAGATGCATCATTTATGGCAATAGGAGCTCTCCTCAAACAAATTAACAAAAGTGGTTAATGGCACACCGTGGCTTACATTAGAAATAATTTTTTCTAGGCCAATAAGAACTATACATTTAGTGAGTGAGAATGTATTGCAGTAAATTTTTCCTGCAAGCAGTTTTGCATCTACATTTATGGAACGCATTTCAAGGTCATGACTGACCACGCCTCTCTCTGATGGCTGCACAATCTGAAGGAACCAGAGGGGAGATTGGCGCGGCGGGCTTTGAAATTACAGGCCTACGACTTCAATATAAAGCATCAAGCAGGAGACAAAAACCAGAATGACGATGGGCTATCTAGGTTACCAGCCAGCATTGCTGTGAAAAGTTGGGATGATGGCCTATGTATCCAAATGGTTTAAGGAAACTTTTGGATGAACCAACCTTAATTTAGACCATAATGAGAAAAGCCAAGGAGAAAACATAAATCAACAATGCCAATTTTTCAAGGTAAAGGACAACAATAAGCTTTGTTACCAAAGCTTTCATAGCTTACAGAAATAACCTTTGCCTTGCACAAGGTTAATGGCCCTGGATGATTGAAGAAAGCTTTGGAGCACATTCACCAATACTACTATTGGAAAACATTGGATTTTGACATTGCCAATTCTGTTACCTGCTGTGTGGAGTGTCAACTCCAAAAAATGCATAAGAACGTGATGTGTTACTAATAATTAAAACAAGGATTTATGTGGCACACAGTCTCAACAGACATAATGGGACCATTGAACATGAGTATGGGTAGAGTGCAGTATATTATAGTAGCAATTGACCATCTTACAAGAAGGGTCAAACAAGAGTTTTGAACCAAGTGGATTCAATGAGTACCGTAAAACTAAACCTAGAGCAGTTAATATACTGACATGGGTGTCCCCAGGTGCTATTGAGAAATACTGGGACAAATTTCACCTCCTTTGTTATTCCCCAACTGAATGACCTATTGGGTATTAAATGTGTGGTTTCTGCTCCATATTGACCTGAAACAAATGGTGTCATTATACAAGTAAATGGGATGCTTGCCGTTATGCTAAGGAATCTGGTATTGGATATAGCGTCTTTGTGGGCGCTTATCTGAGCTCAGAGATATTCACGTGCAATATCAGCTTCCATTCAGCAGTGGGGAAAATGCCATTCGAGTTATTATATGGTTGACAAACAGCATTGCCACTAATTCTCTATCCAAAGGCGGAACTGACTCATGTGATGAGTATGGAAAATATTTGTAACAGTTTGCAAACATTATATTTGAACTTCAATCTCAGGCTTATGATACAATGATAAGAAGAAGAGTTCAGGTTAAGCAGACCAATGATAAGGTTTGACCTAGCTTGAGGAATTTTCCTTTGGAGAACAAGTTGCCTATTGTGACACACATGGGTTAGGTTGCCATAAATAAGTTTGATGCGTTATGGTTGGGACCATTTTAAATTTTTATGAAATTGACAACTGATGCCTACATGACAAAAAATGTTACCAATGGTTGTGTGATTAATAAAGCTCATAGTAAATTCCTAAAGAAGTTAAATTAAAATATAAAAAATATAGAAATATAAAAGAGTAAAATGATAGAAAATAATAAGAATATATTGGAAGAGATAGAAGAAAAAAATGAAAAAGGTGAAAAAATGAAAAAAATGAAAACAATATTTTCTTTATTGTTTATTACTTTCAATCAGTAGCTCCATGTTAAAATGTTTAAGCCTTTCTTTGACGCCTCTGGGGGGAGGGAAGTTGGATGACAATCGTGGAAAGGAGGCTGCCAAATTTGAACTGAGATGATGTGTAACGGCTCCCCCTTTTGGGTTGGGCATTACTAGTGCTAAAAAGTTGATCTGAGATTGGACATTTTTAAGAGTAAAGTCACACAAGACCACAATTATTGTACACAAGGAGAATTTTTCAGATATATGACAATTGGGAACAAAAATCAGAATATATGAACTTGTGATATGAGAAACTCCAAACCATGGAGGGAAGCAACAATGGAGGAAGATACAATACTCAAAAAAATCATTGTAATCCCTATAGAGCACATGCGTGGAAGCTGTGTCCTAAGTGCCTGGTGATGAGCTTCATTTAGTACACTTGTCATATAAAATAATAACAAACATGGGAGATGCCGGGTGGTTTCCAGATTACAACACCAATAATTGCTTTAGAGAAGAAGATATTGAAAATTGTCCCAGCTGTGAAGTAGTCATACAAGCAACAAAAAGCTTCTTGGAGGCGGTTACTGAATGCCTTCTGGAAGCAGAAAGGGAAGGAACAGTGAAAAATTGGTGATGCGGGGAGTTTGGAAGCTCAGGTGTGAATGACTTGTCCTGTAAAGCAAAAGTGCATATGCCACAGTATCTCAATCAAGTATATAATCAAGATCACAAGGGTCGAAAGAGATTCCAAGAGCTTCATTTAATTCTCCCCTGAAGAATTCATAAAGGAGATCAACATGATACTTATTTCCAATTGGCAGTTTCATTGACAAAATCATAGGCTTTTAGAACTTCCCAATTAGGAAGAGAAACTCTGGTATAGATCTTATTCAGAGAGTACCAACTTAACCAAATTGGTAAATATTGATTCATTTGGCTCAAGGGTTATTGTTGAATTCAGCATAGATGGAGCAGAATTTAATAAAGACTCAAAGGCAAGTTCAGCGATGGACAAAAGAGGAAAGTAGTGACTAAGAGGTAGTTGAAGCAATGGCCACCCCCTGTTTTCTCTTCAGGGATGTGCACCAGTGTTGAAAGAACTAAGAAATGATTTACTGAATCCATTTGACTTGGAGTGCTAGTTCTAATGAGGCCACAGAGGATGCTTCTTTTTGGTGGGTCATGACATTGCTTGAAAAAGGTTAGCTTCCATTTTAGACAGAAAAGCCAAGTATAGTTCATTTTGAGAAGTATTGGAGGGAGCAGACTTTTCTGAATAATCTTATAAAACTGGGGATGTGTGGGAATTTTATATGACCACATTATCATGTTTAAGATTATTTAAGTTTCAAAGTATTCCTTTATTGGTTTATTTATTTACTTTAGCTTATAGATTTAGCTTCAAGACAATAGCTTAATTACAGTTGTCTGTTCCGCAATAAGAACTGATTAAATGGTTAATTATTACTCATAAAGGATCCAGTCTGATGATAGTTATAATTGCAATTTTCTCAAAGATTGTTGCCAACAATACGGATATGTGAAAGTCAGTTCATAGTGGTAATGTCTCTTGTGAAATTGTCAGTTATAGTAGCTGACGTGATGACCAATTCATATAGCTATCTATAAGTGCCATCTATTTATATAAAAAAATGAAATTATGTATGTCTGTTTCTTTGTATGTTTGTCCCATATGCATTCCTATACCATTCATACAATTGTGATGAAACTTTGTTGAGTTGTTGTGTGCATGCCTGAGAAGGTTTATGAATTTAAAACATATTATTTTAATAGTAGAATAAAAAGTTTTATATGTAACAAATGAAGCCCCTATATACTTGATGGTATTCACTAAATTGTTATAACTGAGCAGTTTGGTATTCAAATGATTTGATATTTTAACCCTCCAGCCACAGGCAATTGTTCAATTTTTTTATATATAAATTGTGGGTATTTTTTATTCATAATTTATAATAGTTATAAGGATTTTATTAATGGAGTTTAAAAAGAAAACTTAAAATTTGATTGCAAACATGAAATTTATTTAAGACTCCTGATGCTTATATATCATAAAAATTATAGCTACACAATAATAGCACGCCCTGGCGGAATTTTTAAAATAAGCAAAACGTTCTGAGAATTCCCTGTAGCTGGAGGGTTAGATGGTTTTTAAGTGGTTAGTGGTCATTTGGCTCTTTAGAAAATCTAAATCAAAACTTTGAATCAAAAACTCAATTGATTTTAAAAATCCTCCTCTAGCATAATTGGCTCAGCTTTTGGCTCTTAACTTAATTTTGCAAAAGTTGGTTATTCAAATCTGGCACAATCACTTTTATTTAATCACTTTTTATCATTTAAACTATCTATATAGTTAAAGCTAATATTACAAGTGTAAGTAAAACTAAAAAATGATGAGCCAACGTAGTAATAAATATAAATTTAAGTTTTTTGTATATATATATAAATGTATGTTGTTATATCCCCAAGGTAATTGGCTTAAATATGATAAATTATTACCTCATGGACATGTCCTGTCTACTCTCAACTCTCAATCGGCCATTCCATCAAATGAGCTGAGATTTGAGAGCTCTAATAGGTCAAATGTCCATATTTCCTAATTTGGCTTAAAGCTAATATCAAATTGATGCCTATCTTGGTCCAAGCACCGAGTTAAATTTAAATTCAAGCATTGACTTATAAAAAAGGGTTTATTACTTACCTTCAGAATTGTACATAATATTAAAAGTATAAAATATCAACCATTTATGTTTTATTATTTTTATTGCAGGTAGTTTAAAACCTTCCACTGAATCAAGTTGCTGGAGTTTAGGTGCAAAAATGCACCAGCAAGCATTTTTAAAAACCTAAAATCTAACACCAAACATTAAATACTGGAAATTATTTAAAATGCCACCCAAAAAAGCAACCATTGGAATATCAACCAGACATGCGTGGCAATGGTCAGCCAGTAGACCTGCTGAAACTTCTGAAGAGTGAGATTCACGCTGGGAAATTGAGCAGATCAGAGCCTCTACTTCAAGAGCTGCTGACATATATGAAGAGAGAGACGCACTCCAGGAAACTGACCTGATCAGTGCCTCTACTTCATGAGCTGCCAAAACATCTCAACAGCACAATGTAAAAGTTGCAGATCTTTGAGCAAGAGCTTCTACTTCAAGCGCTGCTTCAACACCTGAAGTGTGAGACACACAACGTGAAGCTGAATGCTTACGGCAGACTTGATCAAGAATGAGAATTGATCTCAAGAAAGAAGCATTCAATTATGATAAAGAATTCAAATACAAAATAATTGCATTTTTTTCATTAGTCAAATGGCTACATTGTGCTTACATTGTTGCACATTGAGTTTCAGAAAGAAATGCCTGGCATGTATTGCTCCAATGGCAAAGCCAATTTGCCACCACTTGCTAAGCCACCAGAATAACTTCTAATTTACATGGCTAGAACTACTCAAGAGTCCAAACACTTTCAAGAGCATATTTGGAGATACAACTTATGATTTCAAATGACATCATTGGAGCAACAAATACTGTGAGATATGGTAATTTCATGCCCACATTTAAAGTGCAAGAACATATGTATCTCAGATTGGTTCACTTCATCCAGTACCTAAATGAACTGTAGTTTTTACAAACTTATTTTATGAACAATGTGGAGGAGGAGATTAATTGAAGATCTGCATTTAGTGAAGCAACAGATGGGGAAATTATTAATGAATTACAAGCATTATTCCACAAATACAACTATTTGGTCAATGATTTCAAATCTACATTGGAGAATGTGAGAGCGGATGACTTGAAAATCATTATTAGGGCATACAAAGCGCCATCAAATGGTCATAAAAGATGCTTCAATGCTCAAATGGCCCCTGAATTAGCAGCTGTTATTGTCATAACAGAGATTACCTGGAGACTTATTGTCATCAGCAGACGAGATCAAACCAAGCAACGTGTTGCTGAATTACACTGATTGTACAATACACTCTATTATCCGATACTGTTTACACAAGGAGAGGATAGATATCATCTTAAATTGTATCAAAATCATCCTGTCACAGGTGCTGTGACAACGAAAAATGTCATTTGTATGGATTTTTATGCATATCATATCATGATTTGAGCACAACAATCCAACCACATCCTGAAATGTTGTGAACTTTTCAACAATTTATCGCTGATATGTACGCTAAAATCGAAGCAAATGACTCAATTACATTTGTTACAATCAATCAAAGCTTAGAGTCAAAGAGTATATTCATTTGCGAGATGCAATTGTAAAGGATAGAAATATGCTAACATTGGACAAAAGTCATACTTCCAGCTTCATATACTGGAATTCCAAGACGCATGCATGAATACGATCAAGATGCTCTTAAATATGTTTAAAAAATATGTATGTCCAGATCTTTTCATCACTTTCACATGCAATCCATCTTGGACTTAAATTAAAGCTTTATTTCTGCTTGTACAGCAACCATCCCATTGACATAGCCTTACAGCAAAAGTTTCAAACAAAAATTGATGTTTAATGGATCTCGTCACTAAGAAATATATATATAGAGAATATCTCGCTGCTGGATGTATTCCATTAAATAGCAGAAAGGAAGTCTACCACATGCTCAAATTTTGTTTTGGTTGGGTGAAAAATTATTCCACCTCAAAATGATATCATTACTGCTGTGCTACCAATCCAGAAGAAGATCCAGAATTAATTCAATTAGTCAAAAAATATGATTCACAGACCATGTGGAATACACAACCAACATTCGCCATGCATGAAAATTAAAAGATGCACCAAAAGTATCTACGTCAGCTTTTACCAGAAACACAAACTGGTGGCGATGGTTATCTGATGTAAAGATGACAAAAGCCAGATAATGGAGGACACACAACAAATATTAAAATCAATATTGTTGATTTTAAAATTAATAGTTAATTAATTGCTCCCTACTCTCCTATGCTTTCAAAATCATTCAATACGCATATCAATTTAGAGTCTTGCAACTCAGTTAAGTCAATCAAATACATATGTAAATATGTTAATAAAGGCAGCGATATAGCATTTTTTGGACTTCCAAATCACAATGCACCAATCAATGAAGTTGAAAAATTTCAAATGGAACTTTATATTAGCAGTAATGAAGCTGTATGGCGAATCCTTGGCTTTGACATTCATGAACGCTTTCCTGCTGTCATGCATCTCCATGTTCACTTGGAAAATGGTCAACAAGTCTACTTCATGGATGCGAATGCACCCTCAGAAAGCTGAAGATCCACCAAACACAACATTGACTACTTTTTCAATTGTGTGCAACTAATAAATTTGCAAAAATGGCGCTGTATAATGAAGTCCTGAACTATTACACTTTAATAAATTGACTAAGAAGTTTTTTCAGAAGAAAACTAGGCGCCAGACATTTTTTGATACCTGGTATATTTTCTACTAATGCATTGGGACGAGTATATACTGTTATCTAAATAATTCTGAATACTAGTATTTGAGAATACTGCTTCATGTGGTCAAAGGACCAACATCATTTCAAGTAATAAAAACAATCAATGATTAATTGTGTCAGACATACAGAGAAGCATGTTTCAAACCTTGTTTGCTAAAAATTGATCAACATTAGGATAATACATTGGCAGAAGCATCTGAAACACGTCAAGCTCACCAAATACAAACCCTGATCACCATAATTTTTGATATCCTGTGCGCCTTCTGATATGAAAAATCTATTGGAAAATACAAAAAGAGTATGAGCAAAGACATACTTCTCTGAGCACTCAGAGACAGCCCAAGCCTGGATGTACAGTATTTGGAGGACATTATCAATGAAGCACTGATATTACTTGAGGATATGTTCATGTCAATTGACAACAAGATTCGTAATCAGCTTGGGCTATTTCACCAGAACGTGACATAAATGCTATTGTCAATAGAGATGTGTTGCGAGAAAAACAATATGATTCAATGTGCTACAAGTTTATGTTGAGGCTCAGAAAAGTTTTTTAACAAATGACCAACAACTTGCGTACAACACAATTATGGAGAATATACAAGGCGCAAATGGTGGACTTCTTTTCTTGGTGCACCATGAGGCACAGAAAAAACAGTTCTTCTCAATTTAATACTCGCCAAAATTTGAACAAAGCATGAGAATGCTCTGGCTGTGGCATCATCAGGGATTGCAGCAACACTACTCAATGGAGGATGCATGGCACATTTGGCTCTCAATCTACCATTGAATTTAAATCTAGCTGCAGAACCTCTTTTCAACATTGGAAAACATCTGGAATGGCAACTGTATTGAAGATGTGCCAATTCATAATTTGGGATAAATGTACCATGGCCCATAAAAAAGGATTTGAGGCACTTGATTGTACTTTGTGAGATTTCCAAAGTGATTAACATCCAATGGGTGGAGCTCTGATACTGCTTACTGGTGATTTCGTTCAAACTTTGCCCATCATTCCAAGATCAACACCAGCAGATGAGCTAAATGATACCTGAATTATTCGGCTCTATGAAGACATGTGAAGAAAATTACACTGTTGCCCAATATGAATATGCATTTACTTGGATATGTTTTTGCACAAACATTTGCCAAGCAACTTTTGGTTATGGGCGATGGCAAACTTCTGGTTGATCCTGCAAGACAGGAGATATCATTCCCAGTGAACTTCTGTCAAATTCTAAAATTAATTATAGATATTGAAAAGAAAGGTTTCCCAAAAATTGACAGAAATTTCAGAAATCACAATTGACTTTACAAGAGAGCAATCTTAGCTCCAAAAATGAGAACATCTAATCAATAATAATATTAAATTGAAATTACTGATGTGGTTATGGGAATACAAATCCATTGACACAGTTACCAAAGAGGATCAAGCTGTTAATTATCCAGTCAAATTTCTCATTTTATTAGAGGTTCCTGGAATGCCACCACACATATTAACTTTAAAAAGTTGGATCACCAATACTGCTCCTTTGGAATCTGAACCTACCAAAGTTATGCAATGAAACCAGACTTTCTGTAAAAACTAATGCCAAATGTAATCAAAGTGACAATAATTAATGGCAAATGTAAAAGAGAAGATGTGCTGATTCCGTGCCTCTAATGATTCCCACTGATTTGCCCTTCACATTTAAATGACTAAAACTTTCTATTAACCTTGCTTTTGTGACGACAATCAACAAAGCTCAAGGGCAGTTGCTGCACATTACCAGATTAAATTTAGAAAATCCATGGTTTTTGCATGGTCAACTATATGTTGCTTGCTCCAGAGCAGGAAATCAAGAAACTCTTTATATATATACACCAAATCAGAAAAACCAAAAATATTGTTTATTGACTTGCATTATTCTAGATGTCAGTATTAGTTTCAATTATTTTAGGTTGGTTTAATTATATAGCAAATGGAATAGTTGAAAATATTGTTCATTCACATGATTTATTCATAGAAAATTTATATAGTTCACCATCTATTTATAATAATAAAAATAATGGACTTTTATCAGTATGAGTCAATTTTCATTTTTCTACATTTTTAAACAATGCATTATAGATTATAGATTACACATAGACCATTCATTTTTATATAAATAAATATACAAATGCAGGAAAACTTCAGCTGGGTTTTGCTATCTATAATATAAAATTTAAATTACTCAGTAAAATCAGCTGATAATAGATAAACTCAAGCAATGTCAGGTATCTCCACTGTTTTATCTAATAATATATCAAATTGCTCACCTGAAAATAAACTAGTCTGATAGGCTCAATCTATTTAGGTGAGTGAGTGATAAATGATGAGTATGATCAAATATGAAACTATAAATATAATTGGTTCAATCTATTTGTTTGAGTGGGTGAAAATTGGCAAGTACTATCTAATAATTCACCAAATTTCTCACCCAAAACTAATTGAGTTTGATAATTTTAATCTATTTGGGTGAGTGGGTGAGAATTGGCAAATAGTATCAAATCTGAAACTATCATGTATGATAAGTTCAATCTATATGGGTAAGTGGGTGAGAATTGGCAAATATTATTAAAAATTTACCAAATTGATTACTAAAGCTAAACAAAAATTAGTATTAAAGTTTCAAATAGATTAAGGTAAGTTAGGATGATCAGTTCACCAGACATGAGGGCAACAGCAAAGCTGTTAGTCTGAGTGGCTCAAGAGTAGCACTGCAAAGTATATAGGCTATATCAGTGTGAGCTTATAAATAAACTCAAGCAACAACAGGTAACTCCACTTTATAATATAAATCCTAAACTAATCAGTTCAAATTCTCTGGGAATAAATAAACCAAAGCAGCGCTGGCTAATTCCAATAGTACTTTATATATTTAGAATTTAATTGATGTGGGCCAACCTGGGGATAATACTGCACCAAATAATAGAGAATCAAATTAATAGGAAAGGAGGATAAAACCTGGATAACCTCCACGTGCAGCGCTCTGAGAAGCCAGGAGCTCCATGGACCGCCTTGCTATTCACTAGCTTGGTCTGTGGTATTGGTATTTGTATGCAACGCCAACCCAATTATAACCATCACCTACCCAAAAGGGTATGTTAACGTAGCTATTTGTCATCCATTCATTCTTAAAAATAACTACTTTATTTTAATTTCTTCTTATTATAACTTTAAAATACCTGTTTAATGTGTATCCCCTAATATATAAAGTATTTTGTGCCAATTTGGTTGTATTTTGTTCAATAGTTTAAAAGATGATATGTTACATATATACACATATTGTTTCTTAAATATAGGGATGTTTTGGTTAGCAGTTTGGTGGTATTAGATTGATCCAATAGGTCTAAATTTAATTATCTGAGCGGTCAGTGCTTTTTAATCAATTTGATAGATCAAATAGTTTTAGTTAAGTTTTTGGTGGTAAATTTTTGATTTAATATTTAGATTGGATTTAGCCAAGTGTTGGTGACTTTGGTGTAAATCGATAAAGCTTAGTTTTATTTGACTGAGGTTTTGGTGAAATTTGGTTGTTTCTTACATTCAATTGGTTTTGGCCATGTGGTTGATGTGCCTTTTTGATCCAATATGTTCTTTAGCTTTGTCATATAGTTTGATGGTATTAAAGTAATTTGATTAATTCATTTGGGTTTGGCTAAGTGATTATAGATTTTTGATTGATTTGATATGTTCAACTGTATTGGGTAAGCGGTTGGTGATTAATCAGTTTGATATGTTCAATGGTAATGAGTAAGCGATTTTTATGTCATATATAATATCGAATCTAAACTAATCAGTTCAAATCAGCTGATAATAAATAAACCTGTGCAACACAAGGAAATTCCACAAAATCATATAACTAGCTGGTGTTTCTCAAAACTGAATCAATATCTCTTTTTCATTAGCTAGGCGTGCTGAGACCATCATGATTGCTACTATTACCACAAAAAATTCCTACAATATTATCACCTATATATTACCTAATTTACTTAATAAATATACCTTAGAGCTTATAACTTCTATGTATATATTTGTTTATCTGCTTCTAGTTGAAGAGAATTCATTTTCTAAGTGTCAATCACCAGAGTGAGGCCAAAGTCACTTACACCATCAATATTTTACTGAGCAGGTCTGATATCTACTCAAAATGTAAGACTTTACTAGGTTTGTTGTTGCCATCAACCAGCAAGTCTAAAAATTTCAGGACTAAAAGTTAAGTGAATCCGTGCACCAGTAAATACCCAGAGGTTTTTAAAAATGGTTAGATCAGCTTGTAATGCTGAGTTTAAAATATTCTTGTTAACAGTTTCCAATACTTTCCATAGTTTCCTAAGTTTTTTCTTAACTAACATATTGCTGATAAATTCTTCATATTTCTTTGGTCTGAAAACTCAACTACCCATATATTGATCACCAAATATAACTAACAAGTCTGGGTTACTAAACTACCCCCTGTAGTGAGCACCCAATGTAAACTTTCAAGTCTACTAATAGGATTTGATGTGTACGCCCTCGGGTTGGGACCATCTAGTACTAAAAAAAGGATTTGATGTTTACGCTGTACAAATTGTTGATATTAGTAGATGGGTTGACAATAGTATGAAGACTATCATCCTAGTTGAATCTTTACAACAAAATGATTATTGTCTCCAACGCTAGACTGGTGCTAACATCTCTTCCTTCTATCCTTGAAGAAACTTGAAACCTTCCAGACAAACAAGAGTAGATTTAGTACCTTCAACTCTTCCTCTATAGTGGTAGCTTCTAACCAAGATGAAATATTCATAAAATCTTTAGGTTCAGCAGTTCATAAGGGAACTTCTCCCAACCTCTCTTATGAAGAAGCTGGAGAAGACCTTTAAAGAAATATCTAATCAAAGGATGTCTATCCTTCAACTCTAATCTTATAAGCAAATAATACACTAAATGTATACCAGCCTAAATTAATTATAAGTCTTCAAGCCTTCAAGTCTGAAATTTTGAAAGTCTACTTTATTTCATGAAAAAAGGTAATGTATAGAATAATCTGGCGCCCAACTCTTTCATTGGCACCCCAATAGAAACTGGCAGCCATTGCTAATGAATTAACCCTCTGAGGTCAAAACAAATGATCATATTCATAAGTATAGTCAAATTTTGCAGTCAACTAGAATGCGACCCCCTCTGGCTTGTATGAATATTTTGTCCCAATGCTTTTTCTCAACCACAGCGGATTATCCTTCTTAAGCTAGCAAACTGCTTAAGTAATGGGGCCTATAACCATCAATAGCAGGTCGCCTTAACTAAATGAATCACTAGCATGTTGCTACCAAAATCTTTGTCAGCGCCTAGCAACAAATCAAATAACCGTTATTCTTTTTTGACAAACACAATCGATTCATACAAGTTATTAAATTTACAATTGTTTAATTGATAATCAAACACGTAAACTGTCAGGGATACTCCCCAATGAAACATAAGTAGTCTAGCGAATCAAAGCCTGAAGTATTAGGTAATATACACTAAAAATTATAACCAACAATTGGTATCATATCCTATAATAGCTCAAATCTGTCATGGTGAATCCCTTACCTGATAAAGCGGACATTATATAATATGATTGAGCTAAATGATGTGGGAATACTGAGGTCCTTACACCATCCCAAGTTTGTGATCATAATTGGGTTGTAACGCTGTTTGAATAGCAATTTAAGAATTAAAGTTGCTAATCACATAAGCAATGGCCAGGATCTAAAATCATGATAACTCAATCATTGATTTCACAGCTTTGTCTTTTTTTCATCTGGATGCCCATGAACACCTGTTTCTAATGTCCATTTGTTCTGAGCTTCCAATTTAGTTCCAATATAGCCTATTTATACTCATAATAGTCCAGTTCTTATTCTTTTCAATTATGGTAAACCAAAATTTAACCTTGTATCAAGACAATTAGTAACAGTTACAGTTATATTGTCCGCTGTTTTAATCTTGTGATCTCAAAAAGTCTAAAGAATGCTGTTAGTTATCATGTTGGACGCTGATAATATGAGCATGGCTCTAAAATCTTTGAATATAATCTGAGGAGGTGCACAAATATGATACTCACCAAAGCTGGAGTGTTTTCCAGGCTAATTTGGTGACTGATGTAAAGGTTTTAAGCATATCCCTAATAGGATGGATTCCTTTTTAAATTACTTACTTTCCTTAGAAGCATACAAAACATCAAAATTTATCTAAACTTCTAATGTTCATTTTAAACATGCTTTTATCGCGGCTCACAGTATATTATTAAACAAAAACTGACTCCTACAATCTAAGATTTCATTAACTTCACATAATAGGAATCTAAAATGACTTTAGTTCTTTATTCTCTTATGATCTCATTTCTTTCATGTATTAATCTTGTTTACAGAAAATTTAAGGGATCAGTCCATATAGATAAATTATTTGTATTGTCTATGATATGCATATTCTCCTCAAAGTTAAGTAATTTGGTCAGTTGAAATATAGTTTTCTGTGTTGCTGATTCCAGAGCACTCTGATTGTGGATCATCAGATCCTTAAGACTATTAATTTACTTCCTATAGACTTTAGTATTCGTGAGTTATTGTGTGTTTTAGAAATGATTTTCTTGATTTATTGAGGTCCTCATACTAGGTTCATATTGATAGTATATTTTTTGTATCTAAAGCAATAAGGGATGTATGGGACGTTCTGTTTTAAATCAATTTAGCAATACTCACCTCTTCTAATCTACATTGCTTTCTGCTTCATATTATAAGAGTTTGTTAGCCCTAGTTGGCTAAAGGTCTCTTCTAATATGCACCTAAGTTTAATATTTAGCTATATTACTAAATTTTATCTGGGTTTGTAGTGTTGACACATTAAGTGATTTATCAAGCCCTATGGATCTGTAGAAAGCTGATATCCAATTGTCACATATTTGATACTATTAAATACTATTTTCTCACGTGTAGGACACTAGGTTGGCGATTACTTCATGATTTTTACCCAAAATCATCCACATATTTTGAGTTGTAGGCTACACATACTTATGATGTAATCTCATAATATTGCTAATTCTCTTGAATATTCAGCTATATTTTTGGCGTTCATTTGGCATAAAGTTTTTAATTGTTTTATTACTATTCCTGATTGGTCAAGTAATGAAAGAGACCACAACTTTGATATCATATGTCTGTTAGAAAAGTATAGAAATTTCATATAGGAATTACATTTACATCAAAAATGAGGCTTTTAAAACCTTATGTAATAGCTTCATTTTAGCTAACTGTGATCTCCCTCACTCCAAAGTCTTGCTAATAGAAATATTTTGATCTACTAGCCCTTTAGCATCTAATTATATTATATCTCTGACTTAACTTCTAAGAAATCTTCATTCTGTCTCTCTATTCTCAATGGTGCTATGGATTTCCAGTAATTATTCTTTAAAAATTGTTCCTTCTTTATGAGCATCAAAATGAAAATCTTGAAGTTTTACAGCTGCACAAGCTCAATTTATTAGCTTTTTTTATTTAATTAATTATATGATAGCATATAGTGACATCTAGCTTATTCAAGTTTTCTTATTAAAAATGTTTTCAACCACACTTGAGACATCTTGAGATTAAGAAAGTGCACCAAGTTAAACACTTCCAAAGGAGCAAATATTAATTATAACTCATAATCTAATTGTTTCCATATTAATGTAATTAGTGATATTATATATAGTAATGAGAGTTGTTGAGATTTAGTCTGACAAACTATATGAAAGACTTTTTTGCATAAAATGTTTTATTTATTCTTTTTATTTATCTATTTGGGGAAGGTCGACCAGGGGACAAGCACTTCAAGTATAGTGGGGATAAACTAATGAAATTTGAGAATTAAAAGACACACCAGAGGGTTCAAGGCCCCTCTTGTTGTCTCCAGGATCACCAAGTTTAGGACGGTATGGAAGGGGAATTATGCTGGCTTATTTTTAGATGCAGCATGTGTGAAGGAAAGAATCAACCTTTAGGAACTATATGGGGAACCATGTGTTGATTGTCCTTCTGCTATGGGGGTCATGTGTCCAAACAGCCATGCTTAGAAAATGTTCCAATATATGGCAATGGAAACAATTGATGGTTTCTTGGATTGTAGTCGTTGCTCCTGTAAACGATTCCAGTACTATTGTATGGATCGTCCATAGTGCTACTGCTACTATTAACGCCCTGAGGGATGGGTGGATAGAAGAGTCCATGTTTATAATGAACATGTTTCTTGCAAGGCTGAATGGTTGTCAACTTCCTTGGCGGAATAGACGCATCACCTCTTTCCATAAAGCCACTGATGTTGGGCATTGTTTTAAACGGTGGGATAGGCTTCCATACTGACCAAATATTGTACATGAGGAGTGAGTGGCATTGCCCGTTCTACTGTGCGGTATACTCTCCTCAGCATCTCCACACATATGCTCTTATCCTGGGTTGGAGTAGAGGGTGATGTTTGTATCTCCATACTCTTTTTTGGGTCTCCAGGTTGTATGGTATATCCATATGGTTCAGGTAATCTATTCTGGCTATGGTACTCGGATTTCTACATATTATATTATCTGTGACTATTTGGTCATTGACTTACTGTCTGTGAGTTAGCCTTGGGAGTCCTCGGTGACTGGTTTGGCTGCTTATGTTAATCCGCCACGTTGCTCCCCTCATAGCTAAGAGTATTTGTTTGAAATGTGCAGGAGTGCCATGTGATCCTGCAGCTGTCAGATGGTATGCCAGATACTTGATTAATGTGTTTGGGTGATCTGGGTTTCTTAATTGGAGTGCTCGTGTAAAGTTATATCTTGCTGTTCTGGCCCAATGTCTATCTGGAAGATTTGGGCTAGTCACCTGACTATCCAGGATCCTATTATATGGGTCACTTGCTCTACATAATTAGTAATACCCATACCTCCATTCCTTCTAGAGCCAAATAGGGTTTCAAGGCGTACAGGATGGTTGTGGTTGGACCAGAGCCATCCTTGTAATAGGGCGTTAATTGTACTAAATAAGGATGGTGAGAAAGCAATTGCATGGGCTGTAAACCATATGATTGATAGAATCATGGAGTTGGCTACCGTGACCCTTCCTGTTAAACCTGTTTGATGTCCATGTAAGGAGGCAATGCGTTTTGTTAATTTGTCTAGGAGTTGATTTTCCATCATGGAGTTGGCGTAACCTCCTGCTTCTAGCCATACCCCCAAGTGATGGACAGGTCCAGCTGTCAGCTTGGTGGTGAAGGGAAGTTTCAGTGGGGCTATTGCTGATTATCGCCTCCTATGTCTGGTGAGGAGTCTTGATGTATTAGTTTGTTGGTCCTGGGTAGATGGCGTCCTATGGGTCTGATATTTCCCCGGGAGTATGATTTCCATTTTCTCAGTGTTAAGTGATGTGTTGCTTATGGCTGAGTAATCTTGTATTTTCTTCTCAATTATGCAAGTATCCTGATTGTTGGATATTCCCACCGCACAGTTATCAGCGAAGGCCACCATTTTGACTGGTGGTTTGCCCTTGACATTGATTCCCTTGAGAAGTATGTTTGTATTCCGTATTAGAGGATCTAAGCTAAAATTTTAAAGTAGAGGGCTTGAGGGATCTTCTTATTTGAGTCCTCTCTGTGGGATGACTGGGTTAGTTAAGAAGTTTGCTCCACGCACAGCCATGGTGGCTGAAACTGTGAACTTCATCACCCAGTTTATGAATCTATTTTGAGTTTAATTTTTGAAGGCAGGCCCTAAGATAGAACCAGTTCACCCTGTCATATGCCTCCTGTTGGTCCAAGAAGATAAGCGTTCCAGAGGTTTTGAACTGGCAGACATTTGCAACTGTGTGGATGTTGTCCCATATGGATCTTCTTGGAACAAATCCATATTGCGATGGGGATATTGCGTCAGTTGCAATTTCTCCTAGTCGTTTAGCCATGATTTTTGTGAATATTTTTGTGTCTGTGTTGGTTAGGGATATTGTGCGCCAATGGAAAGGTTTATTCTATCTTCTTTTTTGAATAATGTGACAGTGTAGGCTTCTTTGCCTCCAGGTTGGAGGCATGTTTTCATAATACAGTTGTTCATGGAAGCTAGAAGAATATTAGATATGTTAGTAATATATTTTATATAAAATATATAGGGATTCCCATCAGGTCCAGGGCATTTCCCTCTTGGTGCACCGAGTACTACTTCCCATAATTCCTCACATGATATTAGGTTAAATAAATTATTATTTTAAGCCGCAGTGTTGGTATGTGCACTTGTGAGGAATCTTTCTTATTTTTTCCGGTTTAACAGGTTCAGATCTATACAAGTTCATATAAAACCTGTGCACTTCAGTTGCAACTTCTTTGGGTGTTTCCACTATGGATTTGTCCAGTCATCAGACCTGTGTGCAAGCTATCATATTTTTCGGGTGTGGAATTGGTGGAAAAAACAGCTCAAGCAAGTTTATCCATCTTTTATGTTTCTTGCTCTGTAGTAAACTCCAACTCATTGTTGGTGTTTGTGTATCAGGGTGTTTAGCTGAGCAGAAACCTCAGCCCATCTGCGACCCCATCCATGGCTGTACCCTGTGCATGGGACGTTGTTTTCTAGGTGGTTGATTTCTGCCAAGGTGTGCTTGATAATGGCTGAAGCTGCCCTGTGTCTTATAGACGTTGTGTGTTTGATTTATTGGGTTGTTGATTTTTTTGAAAATTTCCCAGGTGGTTAGTGGTTTTTAGCAAAAAGGTGTTTGAAAATCCTGTGTTGAGAATATTTCCTCCATCCAGGATTGAAATTCCGAGTTAGCTAAACTTTCTGGGCTTATTCTGCACCATCTGGGTGCTTGGGTACTTTGTTCCGCCAGTTTGTAGGACATCAAAACAAGCTGATGGTCAGAAAATTATATTTTTGTAGTTTTAAATTTTTGAATTTGGTGACGGAAAATTAGTGGTGTGAGTATCAGGTTTATCCGTGACAAAGAGATAAGTGCACCATTGTGTACATGTGGGCATGTCATGTTTTGTAGTAGGGGTAGCCCTTCTGGTAGTGGATCATATAGTCCCAGGGTGGCCTTTAGTATGCGGAGTTCCACTTGCCCTTGTGGTACCTCAGTTGTATATGGCCATTTATCAATATCTGGGCTAATCAAAAAGTTCATGTCTCCCATGATAAAAGTGCTTGACGGAAGATTTAGTTGTGTTAGAGCTGCTAAAAACTCTCTTCAGTCTGGTTTACAGTTCAATGCATACACACTGGCTATTGTGTGCACTTTATTGTGCCATTAGAAGGTTACAGTGAGTATGCAGCCATCCAAAAACAAATTTTTGTTGATAAATTTAAAGTTTTGGTTCATGCATACTATCACCCCACAGTGTTGTGACCAAAATAATATTCTTGGGAAGAGCATGTTTTCCCATGCCTCCTCTCCCTGTAGACAGTGGGTTTCCTGCAACGCCAGGATATCCACAGGTGGGTTTCGTAGGAGACTCATCTTCTTGGCCTGGGATGTTAAGTCCTTAAGTCCCGCTATGTTCAGCATCCCTATCTCTACTGAGATGCCCAATGAGCCTCAGGAGCAGTTAGAAGGGCCCCATGGCCCTACTCCCTCGCTCACATTATTCTCCAATGCACCTCTACTGCAGAGAGCATAACCATGAGTAGGAGTTGGGGTGTATTCTGCCCCTTTCGTTGCCGCTGTTTTTGCTCCTCTCTTGGTTTTTCTTGGTTCAATTTATCATTGCGGTACACTTGTGTGCTCTTATTGGCCACATTATTTTCTTGCGCATTCCATTGATAATTTTACTTCCTGATTGGGTTATGTTCTGCAATTTTTTTGGGGGGGGTGCTGAACCCCATTTTGCTGTATTTATTTCTAAAGTGGGTTCCAACAAATTCAATCTGTTCAGATTGGTTGTTTGGTAAACCATGGGATTTGATTGGTTCATTGATTAAAATTCATCCATGTCTTCCTGGATCTGTTATGGTGATATGGATGATTCCGCCAGGCCTTTGCCTTGGCCGCGGCAAGCTTGCAGCTTGTTTGGCCATTTTTCTTTCTTTCAGGGAAATTGGGTCAATTATTATATTGCCCATGTTCTCCCCAGTTGAATGCTTGTGTTGTATCCGTGATTTTGGCATACTCTGAGTTGTCTTTGCCATTTCTCCCTCTTAGAATTCCATTTCTCTCAGGACGTCTTTTATGGGCAAGCATGAACCTTGTGTCCAAAGGCATGCCAGTGGTTGTATATGGGGGGTGTGCTCTCCACTGTTGCATGGAACAGTTTAATTTTTTCTCATTAATGGTGAAGGATGTGATGTGGGGGACCTTTTTGATATCCTCCACTATCTCCTGGTTTGGGGAATAACTGCAATTGCCTTCCCAGTGTTAAGGGTTGGCATCAGCTGAAATATTTGCTTCTCAAATTGTTTAGTTTTCTCCATAGGCTTTCAAGCCTTCTTGGAGATGTCTTTTGACTACTGTGCACACCAGTGTAGTCAGAAAATAATCAAAAATTATAAAAATGTCTTTTGACTCTGTCCAACGTGTGCATTTGGTTGATACCAAATGCTGACCATTGGGAAGGCCGAGTACCACTCTGACCTTCACTGCTTCATTTTCTTCTTCTGCAGTTTCAAACCCAAGGTCTACCCAACCTTTGTAGATAATATGGGTTGTTAAGTACACCATGTGCGGGAAAAATTTAAGTTGGATTTCGCAAACTTTTCCCACATTGTCAGTGTTTCTATGCACAGGAAAACTTGTATCCCATGTTCCACTTATGACAGTAGTTGTGAGTGGATACTACCATGTAACTGCAGTATTTTACCAAAAAATTCACAAAACCCATGGGGTGCACCACCTTATGTTTTTTGTTTTTACTGATATTTTCATTTGTACCTGTCCGCTTGGTACCTTTGGGTGGTGTAGGTCCTGGTCTGCTGCCCTTTACTGCATTCGCCCAACTTATTACTTTATTACTCATACTCATCTCACCTGGTATTGATTATCAAATTGTACTGTTTGAGTTGAATTGTAATACTAATAGTGATAGTAATTGGAAAGAAAAGCTTGTACTTAAACTGCTTTATCATATTATAAGAATTAATTGTTGATTGGTCTTTACCATACCTGATTCCAATCAACATTACAAATAAATCAACTTTTACATACCACATCACTACTGTAAATGTTTCTTAGATTTATCAGGAACACTTAACATCTAAAAATAGTATCATAATTTCCAATTGGTTTCTCTACACCTAACGGCACTATATGCTAACTTACTAATTCACATCAATCTTTCTCATCCTAGCGTCCATGGACAATTATATCTCATAATTTATTCTCACTACTCCCTTGCCTCAGCTCTACCAAAACGAGTTTCTATATAGCTTTTTATTAACTTCAGTCGATTATCCCTGTACCATATACATTTGATGGAATGCAATTGTTTCAAATTAGAAAAGCCTAGAAGATGTCTCCTTCTTTCTATGGTTATTGTGGAACTAGTCATTAATCTTTTAATGGTGCTCAATACTAATGATATTCCCCAATGAGAACCCTGGACGTTGATAAAAGCTCATATATATGATTTTACTTCTAGCCCTAACAAAAACTCTTCAAACTCCCAAATTCCACTAATACTGATATTGATACTAATGTATTGGCTTGTCCTCGTATTAATCAATTATCTCCTAGCATGGCCAGAAATCAACATATTTGTAAATTATAAAGCCGTATTTTATGCTTTGATTTGTCTAATATCCTGATGACAGAGGCTTCATATAACCCCTATCCACTGCAATAATTAGACTGCCAGTCATTATGACGTCAGATTACGCACCAGCATAAATACCATTTGATAATGTATTTGCACAACATCACATACAATACACCCATGAGAACCCTCTTTATAGCATTGGGCTATACCACTTATGACAGACAAAGTACTGAAACTTTTCTAAAGAGTTTATTGTTCATACAAGTTCAAGAAAAAAAATATAACAAATAATGAATCAAAAAAGTTTTAAACACAAATAATAGAGATGAATGAAATACATGACAGCTGTAAGAGCCACAATAACAACATAAGGTACAGTTAGGCTAATATTAGCATCTAAATATTGCAAATGTGCAAGAGCACCATGATACTATCTGTGGAAGAAACTGAGAATTTCAGAGATACACTGAATTAGATCACTCCAATCCTTAAACTAAGATATAAATAAAAATTCACTCAAAAAGTAAATTGCTTTGATAAACATTGAGTTCACTTTTAGCACCATAATCTCTTTAGCAATGCTTTACAATTACTTTATAAAAAACCTTTTTTAACGAATATGCCTTAATATTTGCCCTTATATGGTACTTAAACTCCATGTATAGAAGAGTTACTGTTGAAGTTTTGGACTTAGCCTTATTGTTGTCAAAAGAGGTTGGAAGGTTAGGCAATGATCTTAAAAACTTTTTGCATTAAACACTATTTTTAATCGTAATATGGTTGGAAATGCTTAAAACATGATCCTTTCCCACATACCCAAAATCTAGACTCATTAAACTGCATGCAGTGCACCTTGTGATCAAATAAACAACTTATTACAAGTGGCTCAACCCTTCTAATCAGAACCCCTTTAGCGAGTGGGCCATTTTTTTAATAACTAGTGCTCACTACATGGTGCAATATTAAATTAATGTGGTGACTCTTATGATAATATCATGAAATTGTACCACGAAGATGAACTTCTAGGAAATAGAGATCTAACACTTGTGCAAGATGTTTAATGAGTTTAAGCAGCAAATATCTCTTTTGATTATTGACTAGGAAGAGTTGGACCATCACCAACACAATAGAGAAAAAAAATATGGCCTTGACACAGTTAAAAGATGAAAGTAAATTTCCTAGATAAAGAGAACATTAATAACGTAAAGATCTTAATCACAAACTTTTAAAAGGATGTAAATCCAAGATTCTTAAATGGATTTATTAAACAGGATGTGGATATTATGCAATATATTCTTCTCCCTTTCCTCAGACTGTTACCTACTTTAGGAGAATCATATCTAATACTAACTCACCAGAAATACTTTAAAACATGCCAGACAAATCAATCTGAAAACAATTCCAATTTACGCCCATATTATAAGATTAAGTTATCTACTGGAAAGGGATTATAGCCAGATTCCTTCAAGGGTATGTTGATAATATGGATGGAGCTAGCAACAATTAGAAAGCTCGCAATACAAGTGATGTAAGATAAGAGAATCACAGGAGTTACTTGGAGTCACCCTTTGGCAACACCACTTTTAGACCTAAGTCAAAGTGATTTTTTTGGCAGTTAAAAAGTGCACAGAATGTTCAAGATATAAAGCAAAAGTTCCTCACCTTGAGAACAAAGAAGTCTGAGTCACTTGTGGGCTACGCAAACTGGCATTACCTCAAGAATAAAAGCTTAAAAAACTGGAGCCTTAGATCTAGCTACTGTAAACACTGTCCTGATTAAATTCACTTGAATCACACCCACAGCTCCTGATGCATAGGACATTGGCCTGAAACCCACCAAATTTTGAATGCATCAAGGAGGCATTAATTGACTTCAAAGTCATTTAAAAGATAGAGTAAAGACATCAGAACCATCTTTGACGCCGCTCTGGGAAATATGCTGTTTACATTGCTCAGAGCCCCAAGGATAATCATAAGGAAAGACTTACCAACCAAAAGAATGGAAGTACACAAATTCTGACAAGTTACATGTAACAACTGTCAGCAAGAAAGACACGTCTGGGGGAGTTGTCCTAAGTTTAAAGGCAAAGTAGGAAGAACTTAAAAAAGGAAATTGTGGGATCAATCATTCAGAGAGTACACCACACCAAGATTGATGAAGAGGTGCTTGATTTACGGATTGATTCAGGATATAATGTCATCAGAGCCCCAAGTTAAGAAGCCGTTTTCGCCAACCTTAGAGATAAACAAGAAAATACAAATCCCAAAAAGCAGTCTTAGTTAGCCTAAGATTCCAAGTCCGCTCATATTGTAGATACTATATCAGAGGTCAAAATGTATTTAACAACATTTATGAAGATTAAAAATTGTAGACCACAAGTCACTTGAATCCTATGAGAAGTGCTGCATTACTGAAGAGTTAACATGATTCAATTAGACAATCAGTGAATTCTTACCACAGACATGACTATTAGTAAGAGCAAACAAAATCATAAGTCTTAATGCCTAAAGTAAAGTGCTAGCATTACTTGATATTGCAATACAGTCAACATTATGTCTTCCAAGCTAAAGAAGAGATTTAAGTTTGCACTGGACATCGGATATTAGGTTGTCAGAACTTCCAGGCCTAAGTCAAAGGAAGCATTAGGAGCTTATTTCATGTTACCTTTGCAATTTAGACGCATTATTTTTATGCTTCATCTGTGGTACTAGAGAACAACCACTAGATCTCCACATAGGATAGAAGTCCTAGCTGAGTTTAACGTAATCATTGACTTTATCCAAAATTTATTAAGGATACTCAGAAATTAGATGGCATTTGTGTTTCAAGAAAAAGAGAAAAAAGACAAAAGAAGCGAGTATGTCACTTAGTTACAGAACCCTCTCTTTTTTAGTCAATTATACCATTAATATGAAGATAATGAAGAAGATACAACTGACAGTAGAGGAAGAGTCTGGTTTTCTTTTTTAATTTACTGAATATATGGTCCCAATGCCCAAAAAAGAAGCTTATTCTGGTAAACATTAGTTTGATATATCAGAACATACGATACTCATGATAAACTTACTCAAGAATTATAGAGACTAAAAAACCTAGAGTGAAGCCTATATTTTTACAATTCTACATAACATAAGAAGCGAAAACCATTCTTGGAATCATTTAGAACTAACTCTGTTAAAGTCAATAAGGGTCATACCTTAACAAAGGAAGTTTTACTATTATCTGAAGTTGAGTAATTTCATGCCATAATTAACGTTGAAGATATAGGGCTGCAAGAGACAACTACACAAGTAGACGTGAATTAATGAACATTTATTAAATACAGATTTTAGCAGCGTATACTACAATTAAGGCTTTTACAAGGAAGGTCTCAAAAGATATGAACTAAAATTGTCATATTTTATAATCAAAGCTTATGACAATTCCGTGAGAGAAGTTGAAGATATTTCAGAAAAATTCCAAAGAATTTTAGATGCAGGACAGATACAATACTCCAAGTTACTCATGGGAGTCGCGCTTCTACTAGTGTAAATAAAAAATTGGACTTCATCAAAATAGTTTATATTATAGAAGACATTACGACCTGATTAAGAAAAATCTCATAACCACTACTGCGCATAGACAATGAACTTAAATGACTAAGTGATCGCGCAAGTTCTCAGCACAGACTTTGCTTTGGACCCTAACAGAATGAGCTCTCACCAGAAAAACCAAAAATTATGCGCTGATAACTAGACATGGATTGTACAAACCATAACATATGTTAAAAGGTCTGTGTGTGCTATGCTACATTCCAACAATTATAAATTAGATTTTGGGAGATATTAAAAAGTTGAGCTTATTCATCAACTTGGAGAAATCATGGGGTCCAGCAAGACATTTAATGGCTATTTGACACATCTAGAATGAGGTTTTTACCATCTGAGAGAATTTTTAAAGTTGAATAGAAGTAAATGCTAATTATAAAGAGTCAAAATTTCTTGACTATGAATTGGCCTGAAGATAAAATAAGTCACATAAAGCGAATATCAGATATTGCCAAAATAAAGCCAAGTATATGAGAAATGTCAAGACATTCTAGGGATGCTAATATAATGTGCCAATATATGTAAACTTTGTAAAGCTCTGCCAAGTCAAACATCTACTGCTTAACAAGGGAGTAGTGTTTAGTTTAAAAAGAGCAGAAGATGACTTCAACTAGTTCAAGCTGAGGGTAATGGAATCCCCAAATTCTATTATACCTGGACTTTGCAGTGAACTTTTACATAAAACCAGATACCAGAGACGTGGTTATGGCGCCTATTAGCTCAATTAGACAAAGAAGGATTGAACAGTCCTATAGAGTTATACTTATAAATCTATCAGAGCAGAGAGCAATAGTTATCTCTCAT